>PVLC010000069.1:115122-245122 GCA_004027655.1 Graphiurus murinus
CCCCATCCCACCTCTCCTATTTTCACCTTCTCTGCTCGCTCGCTCGCTCGGGCTCCTACAGGCAAGATGAGCCCGGTGCTGGGTCCCACCCAAACCCTCCCTTCTGGAGCCGGAGCTGCGCTGGGACTGAAAAGTCGACTAGCAAGAACACACAGAGAGAACTGGGCAGATGCATGTAGCCGGGGGAGCTGGGGGAAGGGCGCACGCGAAAACTCAACGTGCGACTTGCTCGCTGGGCACCGGGTGAGGACCGCGCGGGGAGCAGGGGGTCACAAAAGTTTGCAGACTATTGCAAGGCAGTCGGCTGCACAAGAGCAAAGAGGGTCGACACCCCCTTGCCAGGCAGGGTCTCGCCAGGGGTCTGTGCCAAAGGGACCAGAGGGTGGGACAGACAGGGCTCAGAACTGGGGTGATAGTTCTCTACTTGTTCCCGGAGGGACGGCCTAAGCACCCGGGCAGAGAGGATCCGGATCCCGCGCTCTGCGAAAAGCAACAGGCGGCCGCACCTTACCTTGTGCCAGTCCCGGGCTGGGATGGCAGCTCCATCCTCGTGGCACAGGGAGCCGGTGTTTGGTGCGTCTGCCCAGGGGCGTGGGAGTTGCCAGGGCTGCAGCAGCCGCCACCTCCAACCCGCTGCAAGCCAGGCTGCCCACCCCCGAGCGGGCGGGCCGAGCTCTGCTCCCCGGCGACCGTGGCGGCAGCGTTGACGCGCGGTGGCTGGGGCGCGGGACGCAGGCGGTGCGTGGCGCGACTGGCGTCTTTGGGCGCAGCCACCGAGCGAGGGTGCGGCCCCGGGCGGCCGTGCGGGGCACGACTTGGCTCTCCGGCTCTGGCTGCTGCGGCGGCCGCTGCAGACCCTGCGCGGGGCGCGGGAGCCTTGCAGGCGGAGGAGACAAAGACAAGAGAGAAGCAAAAAGCCACTCGCCCAGATGCAAAGGGCCCAGTCACTAGAGGGGTATCGCCTCCAAACCCGGGCTGGGGAAGGAGGAGGAGGGGCGAGGCTGCCAGGGACTAGAAAAGCAGCAGGGAACGAACGTGACAGTCAGAGCTCCTCGCTGGTGCTGCTTCTAGTTCCCGGGTCCCGGGTGAAGGGAGAGGGTGGCTGTGGAGCTTTTGCTGCAGGAGCAGCGCAGAGGCAGGAACGTTAGCTCCCTGGCCTTCCTCACCTCCCGCAGCTCCACTGGCAGGATGCTATGGCCCCATTCTTTCTCTGGTTTTTCTAACCACTGAGACCAAAGCAGAATTAAGCTGCAAGGGCAGCAGCAAAACAAGGCTATGTGTTCATTGCCCTCAATGGGGAAAAGGCAGTTGGACGAATGATCGCCTACTGGGTGCCAAGTACTGTGCTAGGATATCTTGTGTGTGTGTGTGTGCGGAGGGTGTAAGGTCATACCCCACCCCCCAAGGTTCCATGGCCAGATCTCAGGATGAGTTTTCTCTGGTCAGTGAAGCTCAAAGTTTAGGAGTTGAGTTGTGGTCCCTAATCTCCATCCCCAAACAATCCAGTTTCCCCAGACAGGTGTTAGAATTCAGTTTTCCCTTCCCTTTCAGGAATGGCTTTGAATGTGCAGGAGAGATTGAATGTATAGGTCCCTTACGCAAGTGTGTGTGTGTGTGTGTGTGTGTGTGTGTGTGTGTGTGTACAGAATAAGGGAAATTACTGGATTTAGTAATATTCTTATTTTATGACTTTAATTATTTATCAGATCTATGCCAGAAACCAATTTAGGACAGAGGAACTTGCTTCCCCCAAACTCAACAAATACCCCCTTCTTCCTTCCTAAAGCCCTTTCCCATTGCCTTCTAGCCCCACCCCCACCCCAGAATTAATCTTTCTCTTCTTCTCTTCGCTGTCACTGAATTTTATTTGCCAGTCGCTCGCAGAACTTCCACATTTGTAGATCCCTTGCTTCACCCACCTACGGGTATTCCCCTCTTCGGGGTTCCCACTGTAACACCCCGCAGCCTTCTGTATCTAAGGACTACCCAAGGGATGCTTATCCAGTTGAAGGTCATTTTCTCCTTCAAGAAGAGCTAAATCCCAGTGCCTCTGCAATTAAAGAGATTCATCCACATGATGAAACCTTAAAGAGTTTCTGAAGAAGGAGAGGGCACACAGGGTACCATTCCTGGCCCCTTGGCTGGGAATGCAAATCTATTTCCTACATTCTTGTTTTTAGTTCATCGCCTATTGACCATCTCACTTCTATTTGCTGAATTCCCATAGGCAAAGGCGAACCAAGCTGTTGAGCTACTGCAGAGCCAGAGAATTCCATGCTCAGCCGCCAGCTCCTACCGTCAGCCCATTCCAGGTGGAGAGGGACCAAGGGAACCTTTATCATTGCCTGACCTGTGTCAAGTAGGTGGGAAGCCTGCCAAGGGTTCCTCGTTTCCAAGAGGCTCTCTTGGTCTGGATGCATTTAGAATAGGTTGAACAATGTTCCAAAGCTGAGAGGTGAAGAGATGTGTTTGGCAGGTAGGGATGTTTCCAATCAGTCTTTCCCACCTCCTATGACTTATAGAATGGATATTCCAATCAGGGATACGCTATGAAAATGCTATGCATAGGACAGGATATTAGACTAAGCTATCTTTATGACATCTTCTATTTCTACAACATACATTTATTATTTATTTATTTATTTATTCATTCATTCATTCATAGGATTGAACCCAGGATCATTCTACCTCTGAGCTAGACCCCCCGTACCCCTCCCCCTTTATTTTTATTTTTACTTTTGAAACAGGATCTCACCAAGTTGCCGAGGCGGGCCTCAAACCTGTGATCCTTCTGATTCAGCCTCCCAAGTACTAGGATTACAAGGTTGCACCACCATGACTCTTCTTACAATTTAAAATATTGTGAATTAAAAGGTTGTGATATGACATTTTTTAAAATTTTTGCATTTTTGAAAATGAGATATTAGGACCCAGACATAAATACATACAGATAGCAGGTATGTAATTTGGTCTAGTTTTTCTGAAGGATATTTGGGATTATTATTGAATGCTTAAATGCATGCCTTTGTCCCAGTGACTCTACTCCTAAAAATTCCTCCAGAATATAATTAAGGATGTGCAAAATATATCTATGAAGATATGTACTGCAGTGTTGTTTTTACTAGTGGAAATTTGAAAGGAAACAAAACCAAACTCAAATGTCTAACAAGAGAAGAATGGTGAAATATTTCATAGGCCTACAAAATGGAATATTACTATGATATTAAACCATTGTTGCAAGGGAATATGTGAATATTATCATAAATGATGGTTATAATTTTAGTTGAAAAGTTTCACATGCATACGATGACAATAGAATAATACAAATTGAAATCTGGAGTTCACAGATCTGGTTTAAAACCAGGCATTTCTATTTGCTGGCTATGTGATCTTGGACCTGAATCTCCAATTTCTCAGCTATATAATTGGATTGATGTTATTTACCTCTTAGTGTTGTTGTATGTAAAAAAAAAAAAAAAGAAGTATATCCACACAACGGGATTTTGCTCGGCCATAACGAACAACAAAATTATGTCATTTGGAGAAAAATGAATGGAACTAGAGAATTAAGCTAAGTGAGACAAGCCAGTCTCAGAAAGCCAAGGGTCATATGACCCCTTTCATATGCAGAAGCTAGAGAGAAAATAGGAAACGAGAAGAAATTCAGATCAATGAGAGAAGCTGGTAGACTAGTGGAAGGAGACTGGGGAAGGGGAGTAGGGAGGCAGGAAGGAGGATTGCTAGAGGAAACAGTTTGGATAATGCTATGTCCATCTACAAGTTGTCACTGCCAATCTCAGTAACATGTTTGAGGAGTAGGGGGCACAGGAGGGACCTGGAGGGAAACACACCATGTGCATGGATGTTTGTATCACTTGGAACCTCGTGATGATGTATAATTACAATGCACCAATAAGAGCATATTAAAAATAAATAAGACACACAGTAGACGATTTGGCACCTAATAAATATTCAATAAATGTTAAAAAACTGTTATAGTATCTATGAAGGAATTAGTATACTTCACATCCATGGCAAAATCTAAACATGGTTTTCATTGTCAATTATTTAATATATAAAGATAAGCTTAAATGACAATATATTTTCTGATAAAAATATATTGGGAGACATGTCTACAGTAATATGTAGTCTAGGATTAACAGTAGTTATACCTGTTGGTACTGAGATTTTCAGTGCTTAAATCTTTTATAGTGATCATAGAGTAGAAACCATATAGTAAGACCCAGTAGAATGTTTTTCATATAGTTAGCCCTTCATTAAAATTTAAAACATTTCTAATGATTGACATGGGAAACCTCTAGACTTGGTGGCTTTCTGCTTTCTTATTTGGTTCATCAACAAGTCATCAACATGACTTGCTGACTGTTGGTGTCACCCATGCTATAAAAAGGATAAATGACAGGGCATGGAGTTTGTCACCTCTGATATAAACTTAGATTTGTTTTGTAGCAACCGGGAGTCAAGTCCAGCTCAGCAAAATATGCCGTTTAATAGGAAGAGTGGATTGGTTGTCACCTCTGCCTGGTCTTGACAGCCAATTAAAAAATAGGTAAAAGGAGAAAAGAGGTATCAGAAGCTATATTTATAACTTTTGATTAGTGAACAAGAGAAGAAAGTCTCACATTGAAGAGTCATAAGATTCAATGACCTTCACCTCTACAGCAGTACCTATCTGGGTCAGAGGTGGATCTTTTGTAAACATTGTCCATATATTAGAAATGTGATAGAGATATACAGAAAAATATGATGTGTTGATGTTTTCTGCTTCACTGTTTTAAAATCAATATAGTCCAGAAATGTTTACATGTATAGGAAATCTCTTAAATCTTAAATTGTATTCTCCCTTTGGAGCTCTCTGCAGAAAGGGAAATGTATATATTTTTTACCCTCCCAGGAATCAAGTTTCTGGAATCTGAATAGTTGGGATGCCTGAGATCTAATAAATGAAAGAGATCATGCATGAAGATATTACCATAAATCCTTTGTGGAAGGTGTTCCATTTAGTAACAAACCACCCTAAAGCTTCTTGGCTTAAAACAATGACAACCATTAATTCAGCCTGACTCTGGAGTTGGGACAAAGCTCGCTGGGGAAGCTGGCTCCGCCCCACTCTGTGTCCTCTGGAAGTCCTGGACCGAGGACTGGAGCATGTGATTCGTTTCCCAAATGGCTCTCTCAACAGCCTGGCTGTTGTCTGGTCACAAGTTCAACAGGAGCTGAGGGCCAGAGACCTTAGTTTCTCTGCAGATGGGAATCTCCATAGATATTCCTACATCGTTTCTCTTGGTCTTCCTCATTGGTTGGTGATTAGATCCACAAGAGGACCTCAACATTAAGCTGACCTCCCCTGGATAAGGACTACTAGGATGATTTAGCATGATCGATCATACACGTTTATTTGGTCTTCATACAATAGTATAAATTTCAATCGAGAACTTACTGCACAAAGTATGTTCTAATTGTTTGAATAATTCAAGTAACTGGATCAATTGTTCCTCCATTGATGGACATAATTCCATCAAGAATTGTAGAACTAGCTGGGTGTGGTGGCCCACACTTGTAATTCCAGTACTTGGGAGACTGAGACAGGAGGATCACAGTCTCAAGGGCAGCCCCAGCAACATAGTGAGACCCTATTACCAAACAAAAAATTCAAAAAGGACTGGGGTTATAGCTCAGAGGTAGAATGCTACTAAATTCAATCCCTAATAACACACACACACACACACATACACACACACACACACACACACACACACACACACTTAATCAATTACATTACATTACATTAAATAGTAAAAAAAAATTGAAGAGCCAGTCCATGAAATGAATTAGCAATATTTTCTATATATTTGTTTTAATTTTAATGATGACTCCACATAGAGAAGACTCAATTCCTTATGATTTTTAAAGGCCTCTGCAATGCAGCTCTCTTCCCATACCTATCTCAAAACGTCTAGTTTTTCATCAATGAGATGATGCCCTCGCAACTCTCAGCCCAGAGCCATGCATGGAGTACAAGCCTGGTACACAGTTATTGAAAAGATGAATAATTCAACACCCCTTGTCTTTCCAACTCAATACTTCCATCTCTAAAGTGGCAATATTGCTCATGAGCTACTCCACAGGGGAGCTAATTAATTCTCTGAAACTAGAAAATATTTTGAAGTTCCACAGTACTTTAGAGACACTCCAGAACATTAATATATGCAATAAGGACATTATGATGACTTCCCTGACACCCAAATGGTGAGTAATCCCTCCTTAATGTGTTTGTTTTGAATGTATTCCACAAATTTGCAGAAAGTAACAGATTGTTGGCGCATTTTTACTAATGGACACCTTGTGCGGACTAAATAAGATGTAGCATCTTCTTGCTCTATTGTTGGTTCATTTCTCCAGCCTTTGGAGCTTCTGTTAATAAAAGATTCTGACCAAAAAGGTGACCATGGCATGTGGAGCAGCCTCCTGGGGTTCTGTGTCTTAATCATTAGTGTGGAGACCTATGGGATTCTAGCTGTGCCCCAGCCATTACTCACATGTAGCTACAAACCTGTGTGGTCTAATAGAGAACCCTTGTCCACAGCTGAAGCTCTCTGAGTCTCTTCCCCAGAAATTTTGTACACAAAAACTGAGAAGACTGGGTTAGCACGCATGAGGCTCAGGCTGTAAGATGTAAATCACAGGAGCCACGAGCAGGTGTATTGCCTGCCATCTGGAGTGTAAGGGACAAAGCTGCCACACTGGGATGATGTTAAGGACAGAATGATTCCCCGTAGGGTCCTGGTTCCAGCTATTTGAGGGTCCGGCCATGTCTACAGTTTTCTCACAGCTTTTTATTCATTTTCTTGTTTCAATAAATTCACCTTTCTGCTTAAAGTAGTTGAAATTTGATTTCTGACACTTGGGATCAAAAGATTTCCATCTGATGCAGCAGCCAAGAAATATTTGAGAAATGCCTCCAGAAAATGTTTGATTAAAGGTTGGGGAGAGAGCATGTTAGGATGCTTTGATATGAGGCTTACATCTTTTGAAGTTAAAAGCCTGGTAAACAATATAAATTGAACCTCATTTTTCAGACAATAAAAAAATAGAATGTTAAACGAAAAAACGGAGCCAGGAGTGGTGGCACATGCCTGGAATCACAGTACTTGGGAGGCTGAGATAGGAGGATTGAAAGTTTGAGGACAGCATCAGCAATATAGCAAGACTTTCATCAACCTAGCGAGAACCTATTTCAAAATAAAAAATAAAAAATAGGGCCAGGCGTGGTGGCGCACGCTTGTAATTCCAGTACTTGGGAGGCTGAGACCAGAGGATCCGGGTTCGCAGCCAGCCTTAGCAACTTGTGAGGCCCTCTGCAACTTAGTGAGACCCTGTTTCAAAATAAAGAATAAAAAATAGGGCTGGGGGTGTAGCTCAGAGGTAGAATGCCCCTGGGTTCCATCCCCAGTACCACAAAAATAAATAAATAAATAAATAAATAAATAAATAAATAAATAAATAAATAAATAAAATATAAAATAAATAAAAAAATAGGGATGTGGGTGTGGCTCAGAGGTAGAATGCCCCTGCGTTCAATCGCAGTAAAACACACACACACACACACACACACACACACATGAGTAAAAAGCAGAACCCTGGTGTTTGTGATTTTTTTGTCCCTCTTCCTTACTCCCTGTATAAAAAAGTAAAAACGATTTTTTTTTTTGACTCACATTGTAAACCAGCCACTGTGCTGCCATCACGATCTCCTTTGAGTTCTTACCAGATTCTGGGTTGTAATCAGGATCAACCATGGATTGAGAGGACTTGCTCTTATAAGTTAGACTGCTTGCTCAAGGGCACATAGGTTCTTTATGTTGTGATTAGGATTTGAACTCAAGACCATCTGCCTCCAAAAAGTATGCTCCCTCTCCCATACAAACACAATCACATGTTAACATCTCTTTCTATAGATATTATACAAGACTTCTTCTGTAGAAGAATTCTCTTCTGGGTAGTAAGCTGAAAAGGGAGGAGAATTGGACCAGCATTTTGCTTCCCATGTGATTCCATATCTAAATATTTGGGGCTTAATAAACATAGAATTAGTGCCCATTTTATAGATTTAAGTGGAAACTCAATGGTGCTGCCTGCGGAATTGACTGTGCAGTGTCTACTCAAAAGGTCTCATTATCAGGTTGGACGCTAACACTTCTTCCTTTAGCCTTTTCAGAAGGAGACTTCATAATACCCTGGTCCCCTGTAGTTCTTGTGGCTCCAGAAAATTCCCTGGGTATCACCATTCTCCACCGCACGTCATCCAACTGCCAGCACTGACTAGAGGCTGGTCCCTTGAGAAGGACCCTGGAAGTGCTGGGGGAGAGAATTGATGGCTAGAGGGCCCACATGCTACACCGCTAATATGACTCTGAGACATGACCTGCGCTGTCTCCCAGCTGTCCTCAGTATGACTGAGCAGTAATTATCCACTGTTTTAGCCAGCTTTCCTGTCACTGGGACCAAAGTACCAGACAAGAACAACTTAGGAAAGATTTATTGGGGCTCAGAGTTCTCAAGGTTTCAGTTCATAGGGCAGGATCCAAAGCATAAATGGCAGTGGCATTTATGGCAGAGGGACACGGCTGTCACAAGCTGGAGGCCAGAAGCAGAAAGAGCCAGCAGAGGGGACGAGGGACATATATAGTCCCCAATAACCTACCTTCTCCAGCCACCCCCTACCAGCCTATGTTACGACCCAATAAATCCACTCAAATTATGCATCCATCAATGAATTTATCCACTGATGAGGCTAGAACCCTCATGATGCAATTATTTCACCTCTGAATGTCTTTGTAGTGGCAACACTTGGGTTTTTCTATGGTACATTCTATATCCAAACTATGAAACTAACTTGCCCCAAAGTGAACCCTTTATTGACCTTCTTCCCTTCTATGTCTCACTTTCCCACACTTCTATCAGAAACTTTCCAAATAAACTACTTGAGTTCACAACCTTACCCCAAGGGTCTGCTTCTGGAATAACCCAAGCTAAGGCATCTCTAAAGGAGAGGGTCAGCTTACCAGATTGGTGAGTTTTAAAGAAGAAACTGATCAGGCATTATCCATTCCTTTCTTTTCTTTTGGAGACTGCAAGTTTATAGACTGAACAAGTTCAGACTGCCTTCTGTCATGTGCTAGCCTCGCCCTCCTGGGATGGACTTAGTGACTCAATGGACAAGTCAGTTTAAGCTTTGCAAGAAACATATTGGACATTTTGATCTCCATCAAAATTAAGTCCATATGACTCATAATGGCCCCAAATGGAAAGAACCCAAATATCTATCAACTGGCAGACAAAATATGTGTTATCCATGGAATATTATCTGGCAATAAAAACAACTGAAGTTAATTCAATGTTTTAAAATAGCTGGTTGAAAGTATTCTTAATGTTCTCAACATAAAGAAATGATAAATGTCTGCAATAAGTGATGTGCTAGCTACCTGTACACATATATTGAAATGTTACACTGTGACCCCACAAATATGTACAATTAACTCTATGTCGATTAAAAATAGAAATATATCATTTTTAAAAGAATGAAGTACTGATACGTGGTGCAGCATGGGTGAAACTTGAAGGCATTATGGTTGGTGAAAGGGGCTAGCTCCCAAAGACTATATTTGCTTTAGTGAACATTCATACAGCTATAATCCAAAAGAGACTCACCACAAAACTTAGAGGAGGGCAGATGTGCTCACCATTTCCTTGGAGATTTTGGGTTCAGTCTTTGTGAGGCCAGGGACCAGGGATTTCAGGGTATGAGAGTGAGAGTGAGAGAGAGCGAGAGCGAGAGAGAGCACAAGGTTTTACTCTCACATCATAGAAGCCAGAGGCAAGAGAGCCAGCAAGCGAGGGGATTCAAAGACACAAGCACAGTCCCTAAGGCCACGCCCCCAGGGACCCACCTCCTTCACCCATGCCCCCTGCCTAGGTGACCACCCAGTAGATCCATTACAATAGGTTTATCCACTGATGAGATTACAACCCATATGGCTCAATTACATCATTTCCAAACACCGATAATTGAGATCTTCAGGAGACATTCTGTATCTAACAGTAACAACATTATATGACTCTATTCATATAAAATAACCAGAGCAGGGAAATCTACAAAAACGAAAAGCAGATGAGCAGTTGCTTGGGGCTGGGGTGTGGGGAGGAGGGGGTGGGGGAGGAGCTGAAAGTTAAAGTATGTGAGACTTCTTTTTGAGGTGATGTAAATATTCTAAAACTATCTCAGGTGGTGGTTGCTCATCTCTGTGACTACACTAAAGGCATTTAAATGTATGTTTTAAATAGAATTTTATGGCATGTATATTCTATCTCAATAAAGCTTGATGATGTAAAATATTAACATTCAAAGAAGCTGAGTGAAAGATACATGACAACTCTGTGCTATTTTTGCAACTCTCTCTCCCCATCTTCCCTCTCTTTCTAACTAAAATAGGGACCCAGGTGCATAGCACAGGACAAGTTCTGTGTCTGGGGCATACCATTTCTTTCTAGGATCTCCATTACCTTCCATGTCTTCCTTCTACTTCCAAGATGTGAGATTTGGCCTGAAAAGATGATGTCAATTTTGGTAGTGAGGTTAATAGTCTAAGAGTCCCATTACTACCATATAATAGATATAATGAACCAACTCAGTTTGTAATGGCAGAAAATTTCAAGGAAACACACAGACACACACAGACACACACACACATACACACACACACACACACGGAGATATTAACAAGTGATGCCAAAGTGGCCCTCCTCAGCAATTCATTATTCATATTTCCTTTATGCCTCATAATAGCATTTTCATTATTTGCCTTCATGAAAGTGGTACCATTCCAGCAGACCCACACATAAGTGTCGAGTTGCCAATGCAAGCTTTCTCATCCTCCTTTTCTCTAAAGCTCATGGAAGCAGCACCATATTTTTCTTAGTTGGCCTGGAGTCGGTTCTATATCGAATTATGGGGTTGATTTTTTTTTCTTTTGTATTAAAGTTTTCTCCACCCACTGGAGGTGTTTTAGAGATTTGACAACGAAGCTTTCCTGATCATCCCCATTTTGTTGCAAGATGCCAGTGGTGTAAGGGAAATACCCCTGCTGGAGGGGTATTAGTCCCATCTCTAAGCTTAAGAGACCAGGGAAGTAACAGACAAGTCCTCTAATCCTCTCAGGCTCCAGTGTTTTTTTTGTTTTTTGTTTAAGAGGATTGGCCTAAATCATCTCTAAATTTCCTCCCAGGCTTGACATTCTCCAAAATGCGAGCATTTTCCTGAAGTTTACTGACAAGTAGTTGCCAAACACCAGAGGAGTGCTGATATGTTGTTAGCTAATATTATCTCTCATCTGTTTGCAGCTTCTCACTGGGAAATCATCACTGGGAACAGTTCGGTGTTCTGATGTCTGCTCAGAGAAAAGGTGTGGAGAATGCAGGAAAAGAGTTATGTAGAGGGTGGATCCCTTCAACACGGGCATGGATGGTGTGGTTCCGTTAGGATGCTGAAATAGTCACAAAGGAACCACCCCAGGGCTGGTCTCAGTGCCTAGAAGATGAACATTACATAAGTGCAATTCCACTTTCCGTGTTAATCTTTGCTGAGGTAATTGCCTTCGTTCTATTTTCAGGGTGTTGTTGGCACTGCTGCATGGCCTACTGACAGTTGTTCAATAAAAATAGAGATGGTACCTGAGAGAAAAACCACAATCATCAAACATGGCCAGTGTATCTGCTTCTATCAGCTATTGCACTCAGATCCTCAAGGGTTAAACAGAGAGGCACCTGTTCAGAGTTTTATCAGCATCAAGACAGAGTTAACAGGTTGCTGAGTGTGTTTGGCACACACCTCTGTGTACAAGGAATCAGGCAACAATTTCAGCCAAGAAGGATGTAATAGTTTGGATCTATAATGTCCTACTAGCCCTCACAGAAACAAGGTATTGGGCTTGGTTGCTAAGGAGGGGTTCCTAGGGCTTTCAGGATTATATGGTTCCTCCTCCTCCTTCTTCCCCTCCCTCCCCCCCCTCTCTCCCCCCCCCCCCCTCTCTCTCTGTCCTCCTTCCAGCCTCCATGATGTGAGAGCAGAACTGAGTGGTCTCCAACTCTGTTTCCCACCACTATGCTCTGAGCTCTGCAGAACTGGCCTGGCATGGATTGAACCCTGAAATTTCCAAAAACTGCGAGCAAGTAAATCTTCCTTTAAGTTGCGTGGTCAGGTTAATTGGGTCACAGTTGTGAACATGTTGACCAGGTCAAGGGACTTTTTAAAAATGAAGCCACCTGGAAGTCACAGTGTTTGCCTCATAGTTTACCTACTCAGCCTTAGGTTGTAATCACCCTTACCTTCCATGGGTACCGCCAAAGAGAACCATTTACCATTCAGATGGGACTCTAATTGGGCCATACAACACCATCCTCCTCCCCACCTCTCCTTCACTGGTATCTTGATTCAGAACACTATCCTTTCTCACCTGAGTCCTGCAATACTTTCCTAAAAGGCCTACCCATCCCTGGTTCTCCCCTAGACACCTCCTTCCATTCCCTGCCCAGCAACTTCTAGCCTGCAAAATGACTGTGACACTTTGTTTGAAATTGTTCAAGGGTTCAGGATAAAACTGTAATTCCACTACACAGCCCACAAGCCTCATTATAATCTCATGTGCCCATTTTTCTAGCCCTGCTTCCTGCCATTCTCCATTCTTCTACAGTCAATTTATATGCTCACAGTTCCCTCCAGTTTGCCACGTTCTTGTGCCCCTTGATGGAATACTTTCTGGTTCTCCAACTCACACAAGCAGCTTCTCCTCTACTTTGAAGCATCTCTTACCAGCACCTTCTTGAGTTGGCTTTCCTACCTTACCTCTCCAGGTGACTTAGAGGACTATTTCTTCCAGATTCTCAATGTTCTATCAACATATTACAATATGACAATAATCACGCTAGCATTGCCATGGTGAACACCTGAAGGCTAAGGCCATGCGTTTGATCTTAATCTCCTTATAATTAAACCAGATAAGAGCATTTATGAAGCACCTAAAAAATGTCAGGCTTCATGCTTGTGATTTTTACTAGAACCCTTATATTTCAGGGTGGAAGTGAAACTAAATAGTCTATAAGCTGTATTCTGGAAGATTAATAAAAGGAGTAGGAGGATAAGGAGATATATTAATAGTAAGAATCATGTATATTGAAAAGTCAATAATCCAGAGAGTCTTCTAGTCTTGAAGAAAAATTGGCTAATCATAGATGGGAAGAAAACTAGGACAATATTAAAAAAATAAGAACTTTGACTCCACATGACTCTGAGTCCTTAGAAGGAGTAGAAAGGCCCTGGAATCCTCATTAGTAAATCCCCCGGGCATATTTGAGGATGACCTTGGTGATGAAGTACTAGCATATGGAGTGGATCGGAAAGGGTAGATGTAACAAATCAAGGGAAGTCCAGTAGTAACTCTTCAAAGGCACAGAGATATTAAATGTATTTCTTAAATAGACAACTTTATACCCATATAATTTAATCACAGGTACAGCAAAATAATTTCCTAATTCTCTTAAACATCAAAGACATGGACTTGTAGTGGGGAGAATTGGGAGGTAAGGCTAGATGAATAGAAGAGGAAATTATGATGAGCCTTGAAGAGTGTCCCATACTAAATCAGTATCTGCATTTTAACCAGATAGCCAGCACAAGTCTAAGCCACTTTTAATGGGATACACTGTGGCTTGTAGTTTAGAATTGTCCTAATTAATAGGTACAAGGTAATATTTTATTATGATGCCTATGGAAGTCAATATAGGATTTTGAGCAGGGAATGCAAAGTCACATTTGCAGGCTAGAAGTATTCTGAATCAAGACAAGAGAAGGGTGATGGTGAAGCATGGACCAATAAAGGGAAATTGTTTTAAGGTAAATTTAGACATCTGACATTATCTAAATGACCCATGCTATGATGGATATCAATTATTCCTTCCATACACTAAGCATTCCTCACCTTCAAGATTCCCATGGCCTGAAGAATCCCAGCTCCACTGTGGCAAACAAGGTCAGTTGCCCATTCAGTGACCATTATCTTCTCCAACAGTCTTCCCATAGGGCACATACATCATTATAGATGCTGAAAGTCTACTTTCCTAGCTGCCCTTGAGGTAAGGACGGCATCAGATATGATTCCAGTTAATGGAAACTAAAGGGGAGCTTGCTGGGAGGATCCTCTATGTGCAGAATCAGTGCAGCATTTTGATACCACAAAGGAAAGGCACTGAAGACAGAAGCCAGTTGAGGATGGAGGGGTGGAAGGACAGATGGGTCCTTACTGATGTCACTTGAATTTATCAAACCATCCCTGTGACCACCTCTAATTAAATGTTTGTTGTAGAAGCTAGTGCAGAGCCTTATTTTAAAAGTTCTTCCACTCAAAGGGTGGTCAGTGGACCAAGAGTAATGGCATCTCCAGGAACTTGTTAAAACTTCAGAAGCTTGAGCATTGCTCCAGGAATACTAAATCAGTATCTGCATTTTAACCAGATAGCCAGCACAAGTCTAAGCCACTTTTAATGGGGTATACTATGGCTTATAGTTTAGAATTGTCCTAATTAATAGGTACAAGATGCCATGGCCCTCTTATAAGTAAAATTAATGGCACTGTCTTTTGCTGTTCTACAATATTTGACCCACCCCCATTACAAGATGCATTTTATTTTGTCATGTGTATGTAGCACAGTTGGAATAACCTGTGAGAGTCTGATTCATGCAACTTTATAAATTCCTTAAAGGTGGGGTCTTTCCCCTACTTATTTATTTTGATTCTCTTTGCTACCTAGCATTACACTCTGTGAAAACTAGACATTCAAATATTTGTTGAATGAAAAAGTGAAAGGAATGATCATTTCTTTGCCATTCCTTTGGCCAATAAAATTATTTTTTTGTGTGTAGTACTGGGGGTGGATCCCAGGGACATTCTACCTCCAAGCTACACCCCAGTCCTATTTTATTATTTTATTTTGAAACACGGTTTCACCAAGTTGCAGAGGGTCTCATTAAGTTGCTGAGGATAGCTGAGAACCTGCGATTCTCCTGTCTCCGCCTCCCAAGTACTGGGATTGCAGTGTGCACCACCAATCCCAGCTCAATACAATTGTTTGAACCTCCAATAATTAGTCCACTGGATTTTGAAGAGTGCTGATGATCTGCATTGGGCTATAAATGTATTCTCTTTTCTTATGAAACTTCTTTCTCAAGCAGTCTAAGTTCCACACAGTTCTTCAGAGTCGAGATGTTCCATAAACCTTGGGCCTTCTCTATGCTGGGCCACATAACCACCATCTTTCTGGTGTTTAAATGCCTTATTGTGAATAACAAAGGTCATCTCAATGTTTTCCTGTCAATGTCACAAGATACTGGACTCCCAGGACCATTCTATACACACAGGTGCCTAATTTCAAGTAATTGATTAAACAAACTAATCCAGCATTTAGCATCATACATTGACTTCTAGCCAGGTGTGGTGGCACACACCTGTAATCCTAGTACTTGGGAGGCTGAAACAGGAAGGGGCACAGGTTTGAGGACAACCTCAGCCTCAGCAAGTATTGAGACTTTCATCAACCTAGTGAGATCCTGCTTCAAAATAAAAATAAAATAGGGCTGTATCTCGGAGGTAGAAAGCCCCTGGGCTCAATCCTCAGTAACACACACACACACACACACACACACACACACACACACACACACACACACTGACTGCTGAATAAGACCAGAAAGGCTATCCCTGCCTCCTAGAATCCAGGAAAAGCCCCAAAGTAGCAGGCACATTCCAGCTAACTCTGTCTTCCTTAAAAGGCTCTGGCAATGGCCAAACTTAGAAAAGCTAGAATGCTAGGATAAATATAGAAAATTGATTTAACTTTTTCATTTAATAAAAAGCATTTGCAGATTTTATAAGAAACCCTGCATAAGGTAATTCAAATAGGAGACTCACAAATACATACACACACATGCACACAAAATAGCTTTTAGCCATCTTGTAACACATGCACAAAGATTCAGAATTTCATTTGACTTTCTATTTTATCCATGATTTTGTAAATATACCTTCAAAGACCATCTGGTAAATCTGTGGGCTGGCCTGCTTCCTCAATACCTGGCAAGGTGACCAATATTGCAGGTGTGGTTAGTAAAACCCCAGATCTCAAGGGAAAAGAGGTAGGCTTTGGTCCCAACTCTATTTTTAGAGATGGGAAGTGACCCCAGGTCAGCCTTAGTATATTCAAATAAGGACCATCTTTTTGATTTTTGAATACCTGTCAACATCAAATTGGGACTGTATAGGAAAAACCATGGAATTGTTTAAAGGAAGTAGTTTCAAAAATTGCGGGGAGTTTTGTGAAATAATTGAGAAGAGGTTGCTATTCAATCTTTCTTTCTGTTGTGACAATTTTATTTGTTTGCATGAGTAGTTCTAATTGGGCAAAGGAACAGACATGATATAGCAAAGTTGTTCCCACAGTGCCCACAATCATTTGATATTGTCAACCAAAAGCCACACTTTGTTGGACCAAATTGCCCAGCAAAGAAGGCTCACAAAAAACCCACACATGAACAGCTGTGGCTATACATTCCCAACTATCCTTTGAAAATAGGAGATTTCCAAATCTATCTCAGCATCTGAGGATGCCTAATGGCAATTTTTGGTTGTTCAAATTATGAAAAAATCAACCCCTTAATTGGTGGAGCATTTTTTGTATTCCCAGAAGAAAACCTAATTTTATGTTTATATTAGTAAGATATATTTGAGGCAGTAGTCATTTGAAATTTAGTGGAAGTTAATTCCCCAGAAACACAGTCTAGGCTAACCAATTAATAGTTTCTACCTTGGGTTAACAGACGTCTTATTCATATTTATGATAAAACACAGGTATTAATAGAGTACTGAGAGGTATAACAGCTTGCCCATGCTGTATTTTTACAGGTAGATTCAAGGCCATAGACTCACAGCCACTTTTGCTTCAAACAATGGTTCTTTAATTGATGGCAATCCTGTACCTCAGGGAACACTGGACACATCTAGAGACAATGTTTAGTGTTATTTTAAGGTTGAGGCTAGGGATGTCGGTAAATATTCCACAATATACAACACACCAAAAGTGATGGCAAGACTGAGAATCCCAATGACTGAAGAAACTTTACAATGTAAGGGCTATGTACACACACACACGCACGCACGCACACACGCACGCGTACACATGTAAAAATAGCCAGACGAGGCTCAAATAGCTGCCTTTATTATTTCTAATGCTTGGTTATAAACAAAATCAAGAACAGTAACAATGGCTAACCTTAGAGTTTCCCATAATTCTAATCTTCCTCTTATCAGCACATTCTTCAAACTTCACTTCAACCCCATTTCCACAAACCAGTTGTTTTGAACTACTTCCACTGACACTTCTTAGACCTGGCTGTCATTATCTGTAGCATGGACTGTTGCGTTAGAATCCTAAATGGTTTATCTTCACCAACTCTCAACTCCCCTCAGTCTGTTTTCTACCCTGCAGCCACCGTGATATGATAATGTAAACTCAATCATGCCATTTCCTTGTTGTGAAGCTTAATCACCCAAGGGGCCTAAGTTCATATCCCAGTGTGTCATGTTTAGATACCGACGGCTCCCTAAAGAGCCCATGTATTAAGCTCGGGGTGGACATGGAATGGATTTATCTGCGTGCTGGCCAGGGTCGGTAGGGTGTGGCTGGAGAAGCTAGGTCCCTGGGGTGTGGCCGTGGGGATTGTGTCTTGAATTCCCTTGCTAGTTTGCTCTCTTTCTTCTGTCCTTCATGATGTGAAGAGCGAAGGCTTGCACTCTTCCTATCTCTGCTTCCTGCTGCCATGCCCTGAGGTCCTCAGTCCCAGACTCACAAGGACTGAACCCCCAAATCCCCAAGGAAACAGTGAGCAAATCAATCTTCCTTCCTCTAAGTTACATGGTCAGGTCTTTAGATTATAGTACTAAAATGTGACTAAGACCTAGTGCATTATGGAAAATGCGTAGGACGTATTTTGGGTTGTTATAATAATAGGGTACTACAATCATTAAGTACTTGGGAGTAAAAGAAGGTTATTGCCCTGCAATGGGAGGATAAGCTGTCTAGCTCCTCTGGTAAGAGGTGGAAACCTCATTTCCTACTCTGCTGTCTATATTGTTCTCTGTGCTTCAATCATGGACTTGGAGTTTCCAGAACCTTCCAATCATGCTTCAATTTCAGGGATACAGAACTAGTTGATCCCTATCTTAAATGATCTTAGCTAAATAACCTTGTGTCTCACTCCTTTGCTTCATTAAGGGCTCAGCTAAATTAATGTCTTATCAGAGAAACATCAGTTCACAATCTTTACTAGATTATATCTGCTTCTTTAAAAGAGGGATTATTTTAAACTGGGTAAGATGGTGCAAGCCTGTAATCCCAGTACTTGGGAAGCTGAGACAAGAGAAGGTTTGAGGCCAACTTCAGCAACTTAGCAAGATCCTGCTTCAAAATAAAATTTGGCTGGGGATGTAACTCAGGGGTAGAATGCCCTTGCGTTCAATCCCTAGTACCACTAAATAAATAAATAGAGTGAGAGAGAGGTTGTTCTACTAAGTATTTCATTTGTCAACATCTGATATTAAAATATAGCACATATTTACTAGCACATTCTGTTTATTGTCTATCTCCCCATTAGGAAAGAAGTCCCAAGATGGTAGGGGCTTTGTTTGCTCATCTTTGTATCTTTTCATCTTCAGTACCAAGAACAGCTCCTGGCACAGAGAACTGATTACACTAATATGTGAGAGATGAATGAAAGTGCATCTTCTTTAAGGAAAAATAAAAAAACCCCTCAGGAAATGTGAGTGTGGCCAGAATAGAGAGAAAAATCATAAATTCCACTTCAATTTGATGGCTATACATTAAAAAAAATACAAAAAAGCCAATATGCACCAAGAATTACTTGCAAAATAATATTTAAGAAATACGTCAAACCTAGTGCAGTGTTGCACATCTCTAATCCCAGCACTTGGGGGTCTGAAATAGCAGGTCACAGGTGCTAGGCCATTACAAGTAAGTTAACAAGACCCTGTTTCAAAATAAAAAATAAAATAGGGTTCGGGATGCAGCTCAGTGGAAGAGTGTCCCTGGGTTCAACCCCTAGTATGAGAAAAAATAATAGTCATAATTGTTATTTTAATTATTTGTTGAGCATATCTATCTTTGTGTGCTGAGTATTACAAATAAATCAAGATGTTTATAAGTACTTCATGAGTCCTGGACAAAAAGAACACAGACATTCAATTAGTTCTATTCACATAAGATATAATTAATAGTCTTATTAAGAAATACAGAATTTCATGGGCCATTTTCTGCTGATGATGTTAAATGTATAAATTCAATAGGAATGGTGAAGTAAGGAAAATTCCTCCCCATTAACTTTGATAGGAGCTTGGTGTCTGATAAAATTGCAGTTGCCTGGGGGTCTGGTTTCAGGCCAAGAAAACAGTGAGACAGGCTCCCAACACTCCTTTGATCAGCAAGCGGAACGTGGTGTCATCCCTGTCTAAAATTTGATCATCCCTGCGCCTCTTTTAGCTCTCTGGTTAAACAATGAAGATGTAGCCTGGCAAGGAAAATGTTATGGAGAAAAAAAAAAACACCTATTCACCACATTTAGAATTGTGGTACCAGGTTCCCTAGACTAGAATCCACAGTGGGTATTTTTATGAGAGTGATTTATTAGGGGCTACTCTCAGGAGAAGGGGAATATACAAAGTGCAGTATGATCAGGGGAGAAATCTAAACAAAGATGACACTTTTTTTGCAGGGGGTATTGGGGATTGAACCCAGGGACATTCTACCTCCAAGGTAAATCTCAACCCTCTTTTTTATTTTTTATTGTGAAACAGGGTCTTGCCAGGTTGCTGAGAGTCTAACTAAGTTCCTGAGTCTGGCCTCAAACCTGCAATCTTCCTGTCTCAGCCTTCCAAATACCAGGAATACACACATGCCCTACCTCCAACTGAGATGTCATCTTAACTGGCATCTATCTTCAGCCTGTACCCAGGAACAGCTCTGGAATATGATGTACACCACAAAATTGGTTCCCCTGAAGGCAAGGGGGGGCACCCTTTCACAGCTTGTTGTCAATCAGCCCTTGACCTTTGACTTCTCAATAGAGTTGGATATGGTCTCCGTGACCAGGACCTCCTATCCCTCTGGAGGACAATCCTCCAAGGAAAGGAGATCTTTGCAACCAACATTCATCAACTGCATGTATGTTGGAGGGGGGGATGCCCCTATCCTGTGAGGAGGATTTGGATAAAGTACCAGTAGCACTTGCTTCATATCTACCAGAGTCTCAAAGATTTGTGAATCACAGATATAATTAGTTTTTTTTTTTTCTTAAATACCCGAAACCACTCTCTGTATCACTGTTTGGTATAGAATTATTCTTAGTAGCCTTGAGAATCATGTCTGGCATCCTGAGTTTTTCCTAAGGGAATTCTGCTAATGTAAAGCAATGTCCACACGGTATTTGCAATGCGAAATAACATCTTCTTCTCTCCTTGAAGTGCTCAAGCATTATACAAAGAGCCATTTTAACAAGTCTCAGAGAACAGTGGGTAAGGTTAGGAATAAGTGTTAAAACATTTGATGTAAAGATTAAAAGGAACCCATTTTACTAGGGACTTTGAATAATAATTAAATGAAACCATTTCAGAAAATGCATTAGAAATCTTATTTGCATGTATATTCTTTTCTTTTATTTTTATTTAAATCTCAGAAGCAACATGATACAGGCCAAGGTTTCTCGATCTCAGCACTATTTACATTTTGGGCTAGATAATTTGGAGCTGTTCTGTATATTGTAGGATAGCTAGCAGAATCTCTGGCCTCTACTCAATAGATATTAGTGACCTGCCCCACCTCTTGCCCCTTTCATTGCCAAATGTCCCCTGGAGAGCAAAATTGACCCTGGTTGAGAATAACTGATAAAGCCAAAGGAACCTACGAACAATCTTTGAAGTCATGATAGGGACATCTACTACTTATGTGTCTTGAACATGCTACAAAGTTATTCTAAGCTTTGATCTTCTTGTCTCTATAATAGAAATGAATTTATCATATTGGGACTGTTCTAATGATTTAAATAGACAACATTGGTATAGTGTAGAACCTGACATATTGGTCGGTCTAATTTTTTCTCTTCCTCTCCTTCTGGACCAAAATACTTTAAAAATGGTTTGTATTTGTACAGATAAAATAGTGATCATAAAGGACTATTTTACACAAATTAGGATGTAATGCATAGTTTGACTTCAAAAAGTTGATATTGATAGAGAAAAAAACTAATTCCTTCCAGATGGAAAAGATATCACTTCTACTTTTCTCTTTCCAGTTTTTACTCAATATTTTTTTTAGGAAAGTATATTGGCCATTTAAAATAGCTGGCATTTTCCGAATGCTTGACTATGCACCAGATTTTGTTCTAAGTACTTTCTACGGATCATCTCCTGAGTAGACGCAACTATCCCAAATTTATAGGTGAGAAACAGAAGGCATAGAGATGTTAAGTAGTTTACCCCAAATAACAGAAAACGATGGGGATGGAATTTATACAAAAGTCATCTCTTGGAAAGTGGAAGAGCTATGTCAGGATCCACAAAGACAGCTGATGGTTTAGGAGGAGAAATACATGAAGAGAAGCATCACAGTGTGTTGACAACCATTTGTCAGTCTGCCTCTAACATCCGGTCCTGGAGACACACTTCTTCCTTGCTTTGAATTATCCATTGACATTATGTCCATACGTGAATTTACCAATGCCAATCTCAGTATCATGTAAGGGGAAGGGGAAGGAGGGGGAGGGAGCTGGGCGACGCTCATCAAGTGCTATGTCATGTGCGTCCCTACAACTCTGAACTACATTATGATGTGAGACTACAATGCACCAATAAAAGTATATTTAAAAAAAAAAAGATCTTATAGGTCCTACTAGTGGAAGACTTGATGTTGTCTCTCTCTGCCCCTACATGCCATATACAACTCAAATTAAGACACCGAAAAATATGAAATGAAATAAATGTGAAATTGGAAGGATTCTACCATAGAAGACTGTTCTGATGATTTAAACAGACATTAATATAGCATAGAACCTGACACCTTAGTACAAAATCCTAAGAAAGTTTTATATTTTTCCCATTATAAATATCTTGGTTGTTTTTTAAAACAATAAATATTAAAATTGTTTAAACCTATTTTCTCCCACTTATCATCTATAGAGAATCTAGTACTAATAATTCTTAGGTCTTCCATCCTCCTACAAATTTCTTGATACTGAATCAGTGATCTTGACCTTGACCTTGTAATGAAGGGTTCATGACCTTAAATTGGAAAACTTGCCTTCACTTTCTTAACCTTGGTTGGGCAACCCCATGTTCTTTTTTTTTTTTTTTTTTTCAAGCAGGCACCAGCAGACTTTTTCTGAATAGGGCCAGAGAGTAAATCTATTGGGCTTTGTGAGCCATAGGTTCTCCATCACAGTTCTGCTACTATAGCTCAAAAGCAGCCATAGACTATATATAAAAACAAACATGGCTGTGCTCCAATAATATTTTATTTACAAGAACAGACAATGAGTGGTATTTGGCTAGCGCATCATAGTTTTCTGACTTCTGACCAAGGGTCTTGTTTCTAAAGTGTGCATTTACTCCACTGTCAGTTCTATGCTTTCAACTCAGCACTTTACCTCTGATTAGGTTATATTGCTGCCAAGAAGGTGATGTTTCATTTTTGGCCTTATGATCTAAAAGGCCTGGCTTCCCTAGAAGTGGTTTCCCCATCACGTATGGCATATAAACAATTCGTCATGAGAATAGGAAAACATAATGAGTGCTTCAGTCAGTTCTACAAATTACACACTTAATGAAAATGAATTGTAATCAAAGAAAGCATTTATGTAGAACAGTGCCTAAAAGAAGTATTTAAGATCACAAAAGTATTTAGCTACAGATCCAAGAACAGACGAGAGCTCCTGCGCCCCATTCTGGTACTCTTTACTGTACTGTTTTATCTCCTTCCTCTTATCCTGTTTTCCCCAGGGTCTGAGTAAAATATTTTTTTATTCACTGTGTATCTATGAGTCTAGTGAGAAATGGCTTTGATATTTGTGCTTTTGACAAAAGGGTCTTTTTACTCAGTTGTGGCTAAAATCAAGGACCAATAATTAAACAACAAAACTCAGCAACTGTCTTAACTTTCACTTTCCTTGATTCATATAAAAACTCTGACTTTTTTCCTCCTCCCCACCACACCTTTTTTTTTTTTTTTAAACCCAGGGACTTTCTTTCTCCAAGGGTTTAAATCAAAATATTATAGTGATACATGCATGTCCATGTTTATAGCAGCACAATTTACAATATCCAAATCATGGAACCAACCTCGGTGTCTATCAATAGATGAATGAATTACAAAATTATGGGGTATACATACAATGGAATATTCAGCAATAAAGAAGAACAATTTTTTTTCTTTTCTTTTTTTTTTTTTGCGGTAGTGAGGATTGAACCCAAGGACATTCTACCACCGAGCTACACCCTCAGTCCTATTTTTTTATTCTTTATTTTGAAACAGGGTCTCACTAAGTTGCGGAGGGCCTCACTAAGCAGCTGAGGCTAGCTGCAAACCGGGATCCTCCGGTCTCAGCCCCCCAAATACTGGGATTGCAAGTGTGAACCACCACACCTGGCAAAGAAGAACAAATTTATTCCATTTGCAGGAAAATGGATGGACCTGGAGAACGGTATGTTAAGTGAGATTAGCCAGTTACAGAAAGTGAAGCGTCCTACCTTTTCTCTCACATGTGGAAGCTAGAGAGTAATTAGGATACAAGAGGGACTTCATATAATGAAGAAGAAACCTCAGTGGAGCTAGGGAAGGTGGCTGAGGGGAGAGTGGTGGGGGGGAGGGATGAAGAGTCAACGAAGGACACACTTCCACGGAAGTTACATACATATGTGACATTGTCAATGCCAATCTCAGTATCATGTATGGGGAAGGGGAGGGAGTGGGGATTGAGCAGGTGGGGAAGCGCACCAAGTTCTGTATGATATGAGTAAGACTACAATGCACCAATAAAAGTATATTAAAAATAAAAATGAGTAAAAGTTTTTTATTTTGAAACAGGGTCTTGCTAAGTTGCTAAGGATCTCACTAAAGTGCTGAGGCTGGCCTCAAACATGCCTTCTTTTCTCAGCCTCTCAAGTACTAGGATTACAGGTGTGTTCTACCATGCCCTCTTCTTTTTATGGCCATTCCTTTCTTCTAGAAATTTCCTTCTCCTGTGGTTTCCAGGTTCCTCTTCTTTTCTCAGTAGTTTATTCTTAATTTCTCTCACTGATTCTTTTTCCATGTAAATTCTGGTGTTTCCTAATAGCCCATCCTTGGTCTTTTTCATTTTCCATAAGTTCTCTAAGAGAACTTTTATCCATTCCCATGACCTCCAAACTACTGACCTTCTGATGATTTTAAAAACCTATGTCTTGTCTCTTTTCTGACATCTACATTGTCATTTATAACCAACAACAGGCAGTTCTGCTATAATGTGACATATGCATCCCAACATTATCCAAAGTTATGCTTTAAAAACAGTAAGAGATATGGGAGAAGTGGAATTAAAGGAAAAATAATCACCTGCTTCATCAGTAACTGCAATGGAATGAATGTGTGCACTTACAATTCCCATGCTGAAATTCGGTCTCCTAAGGCAGTGGTTCCAGGAGGCATGTTTGGGAGGTGGTGAGACCATGTGGGTAGGGCCCTCACGGATGGAATTAGGGCCGTTAACAGAAGAAAGCGCAGCAGTATCCGTCACCTCTTCCACCATGTGAGGTTACACTGAGGAGATAACTAAAAGGAAGTGGCCCTCACCGAACACTGAAACTGCACGTGCCTTGATCTTAGGCTGATCACCCAGCCTCTAGAACTGTGAGAACAAGAAACAAACTCTTGTCATTTGTAAATCACCTCCTCCATTTAACACTAATTTTTGTGTGTGTATGTATATGGTACTGGGGACATTCTACCTCTGAGCTACACTCCCAGCCACATTTCATTTTTTTTTTTTTGAAACAGGGCCTTGTTAAGTTGCTGAGGCTGGCCTCAAAACTGTAGTCCTCCTGTCTCAGCCTCCAAAGTACTGGAATTACAGGCATGTGCCCCCATGCCCAGCATATACCCTTTTATTATAGCAGCCTGGATGGACTATGTCAATGACACAAAGAAAAATAATAGAAACCTAATAAAAGAAATATCATGATTTTGCACATGTTAAATGACTAATAAATATTACAATTAATATGACACTTTACTGTGAAGAATACCTGAGGTTTGCTTGTACAAATGTGCTTTGGAATGGCTGTACCTTGTGAGTTATCATGGAGTGGTCGTGTGAAATGGATCCGAAGGTTGTAACATCAGGTGTGGATGGGTGAGGCTCATAACACATGATGTGAGTGGAGGTATTAGAAGATGTTGAGCTATGTGGTGTGTGAGATCCTGTGTGGCTTGGTTCAGCTGGGTGTCATTTTCTGCATTCACCTAGTACTGCTTGTGGTTGAAATGACACAAGGGCAAATGCAGGATTCTTGTCATACTAGAGTTATTCCTCAACATATCAGTATCATTGGAGCAAATTTGAAGTTTTATATCCATTGTTATAGTAGAACTGACGCATTCTAGCATCTCAAAGTCAATACATCAAACCACAATATGTCTACTGCTTAGCAGTGTCCACATATTCTAGCCACACTACGTTCCCTGAGAAGCCTTGCTTTTCTCACAAAGTCAATCAATGCCGTCAACAGCTACTCAACTTTAGCATGGTCTTCAACTATTTCTCTCTCACTCACAAACTTCCATTTAATCATTATCTGATGTCACTGTTACCTCATAAGTGTATTTCAGATTCTCTTCTTCTTCGTCATAGGAAGTACCCTGGTTTGAACTTTCCTTTTTTTTTTCCCCAGGAATTCCTCTTTTTAGCCACTCTATGTATAGTACTCATAAGGTGCCAATATACACTATTGTAAGAATGCTTGTAAGTGCAGTTCTGAAACACATGTAAGCAGAAGGCTCTTGTTTCCTATTTGGTTTTCCTAGCTCCACTCCTATTTCCCTAGTTTTTTTTTTTTTTTTTTTTTGGTGATACTGGGGGTTAAACCCAGAGACATTCTATCTCCAAGCTACACCACCAGCCTTATTTATTTATTTATTTATTTATTTATTTATTTATTTATTTATTTTTCAAAACAGGTTCTTTTTAGGTTGCTGAGAGACTTGCTGAGACTAGCCTCAAATCTATGATCCTACTGTCTCAGCTTCCCAAGTCTTGGAATTATAGGTAGGTATGCACCACCACAATTGACTTAGACCTGTTCTTTGATGCAACCAAAATAGTGATCTTTCCAAGAATAAAGGCACTGGATTTAAGTCCTCAGCCTGACCCACTAACTGTATGTATGATCTTAGATAACTTATCTAACCTCTCCTGCCCCTCAGCTTCCTCTGGTGGAAAACAGGAATGATAATAAATCTTGTGCATAGATTTGTTGTGAAGGTAAAATGTATAAAGTACTTAGCACAGTGTCCAGCATGTGTGCTTGATAAATGACAGTTATGATCAATATCATTATTATGATTATTGGTGTCATCATCATCAATATTGTCAGCATCAGGATTTCATCATTACAGGCGAACTCCAAACTGAAAAAAAAATAAGCTTTTACCTTTCATCCCAGTGACTTTAATTCAAAGTAAATGACACTTATTGAGTGCCTACTGTATCCAAGATAGTATTGAGGGAGACACTCAGTTGAATCTAACCTCCAGTCTGAAAAACATTGTGTATTAATATCTCCAGTTGAAAGCAGATCACCATGGTGGCTATAAATAAAGTAGAAAGGGAGTATAGAGAAAGAGATAAATTCTGGTGGAGGATTTGGAATACCTTTGGGGAGATTGGACCTGACTGGTCCTGAGGATGGGAAGGGCCTCGGCAGGCAGCTATGAGCACAAGCTCTATTTTAGAACCATCGTGAGGGTCGGATGTGTCTGGTAGAGAGAGGATTCAGAAAATGCTTTGTCTGTTGTGGCCAAAGTGTCACATGGAGGATGGGAAATGCTGAGATGAAACATGGTTTAGGTTGGGAGAAGGGTGTCCTATTCATTCAAAATCCATCCACTCATCTTCATCTCTACCTTAAAAGCCTCAGCAAGGATACCACCTTTACACTTAGGACACTATGAAGGCTTCTTATTGGTTCTATTTCTACTCTTTCCCTTATACCCAAGCTCAAAAAATCTTTTCTGCACATTGGCCTAAAGTATAAGGCGTATAATGTTATGCACTTAAATGCTCTAATCATTTTTTATTAGAATAAAATACAAACCTTTTCTCTGGCCTGCAGGGATGTGCACCAACTTGGCTTCACTATAACACATGTGCATTAACTATACCTCTGATCTCCATCATTATTGCCTATTTATGTCCCATGAACAAGTCAAGACTGTTATCACTGCTAAGTTTTTACACTTGCTGTTCCTCTGCTTGGAGTTCTTCTCCTTTTCTTTGGATGACTACCTTCTCATCATCAAAGTTTCAGCATCATTGTCTCTTCTTTAGAGAAAACTTTCTCAACAACACTATTCAAAATAGACCACCCTCACCAGGCATAGTGTAACATGCCTATAATCCCAGTACTTTGGAGGTTCAAAGCCGGCCTTAGAAACTTAACAAGATGCTTAGCAACTTAGTGAGATCCAGTTTCAAAATTAAAAAAGGGCTAGGGGTGTAACTCTGAGATACAATGTCCCTGCATTCAATCCCTAACACACACACACACACACACACACACACACACACACACACACAAACAAAAAAAGCCAAAAAAAAGCAAATAGACTATCCTAATTACTCTCGACAAAATCACTTGACTATAGATTCATTTTTTAATCACCTGCCTATGCCAATAGAATGTAAGTTCCCCTTCCTTTCACTTTCTCTGTTGTGTCTGCAGTGCAGAGAATAATACCTGGGCACAGTAAGTACTGAGAAGTGCTGATTCAACAGGTGTGTTACTATCAGTAGGTAAAGGCTGTAAGTGGAATAGGAAAGACCCCTAGTGACAGACTGAAGAGTTCAGGCTTTGCTCTGGGGTGGTGAGGCTTCTGTGAATGATATGCTTCCCTCTCCTTCCCAGCTTTATCTCCACCTACCTAAATCCAACTCAGTACTCAAGACTCAGCCTGGGTCCTACAAAGTAATAGTGATTATCCTTGGTCCATCATCTTGCAATGCTCTTTCTCTCTGTTTCTCTCCTCTGCACCCAGGGATTTTATTACTTATGTTATTTTGACAGTGATCATACACTACAAAGAATCACTGGGCATTTCAGTCAGCATTCTCATGGCTGTGATCCAAAACACCTGATCTCCACACAACAAAGAGGAAGGAACATTTATTTGCTCACAGTTTTGGAGATTTCAGAGGTTCAATCCATGTGAGACCAGGTTTGCAGAGCTCAAGGCATAGCGGTGGGAAGAGAGAGGGAGCGAACAAGAGCACTGCTCTCACATTATAGAGGCTGGAAAACAAGAGAACAAGCACAGAAATCCAAAGACAAAAAGCACAGTCTCTAGGGCCACACCTCCAAATGCCCACCTTCTCTGGCCACACCCCATTTGCTTAAGTGACTACTCAGTAAACCCATTATAGTAGATTTATCTATTGATAAGATTACAATCCTCATCACTTAATTATATCAACTGAATATTAATATATGAGTTTTCAGGAGGCCTTCTGTATCTAACCATAACACTGGGGTGTTTTTACATCTGTTTATACTTTTCAACTAGATTTCCATTTCCTTGAAGGGTGCCATGTTCTGTGACATATAAAGATGAGAATGCAATAGATACCCTGTACTCATGATCGACCTGGGAGAAACAGATGCATATATCGGATGCAGTAATTAAAGTACTAATATTTGAATATGCACTGGTTCTAGTGACACCATGAATGAGAGATAATTCCATGGGTATGATAGGATGGGATGAGAGATCATCTCCATAGGAAATGACAGAAATGGTTGTAGAGAGATGAACAACTCATTTGAGTTGAGATTGAAAGGAAGTGAGCATTGTTTGGGGACAAGGCATTCCAGATGGAAGGATGATATGGGCCAAAGCCCAGTGGCATGAATGTACTGAAGACACATTGTGAGTGGCCTATAAACCAGAGTGGCTTGAGCACAAGTTGCAAGGGTAGAAAAGAAATAGCAAGGAATGTTAATTATTTTGTAAAAATATTTCTTGTGTTTTTCGAAGGAAGAATACATGCAAAAGAGATGATGTCCTACCTAACTCTTTCCAAAGTGATTATACTGGATTCCCCCTGTGATACTGAGTATCCAGAAGGCAATGGCACTGGACATAAACAGTGGGCTGCTCACTTCATCCCAGTGATGCACTGCAGCCTGCAGAGAATCCCCGAGCTGGCAGAAGTGTCTGTTAAGTCATGTTTCCTTGCATTTTACGCTACTTCTAAGGAAACAATCCAACGTGGGTGGACTGAGCTCACCAGAAATGTGAGCCCAGGTTTCATTTAGTTTGATTTGACTCCAAAGTGTCTAAGAGTATGTTTGGCATTAGCAACTAGAATTTCAGGTCTCCGGGATGAACCTGCCACATGGATGGGACTTGTAGTTAATGACAGGCTGTTCATTTCCAGAGTCTAGAAGAGGCTCTTTTGGATCACAAAGGTGTCTGCATAGGGTCATCCAAGATGAGAAAGAAAGAGTTCTAATGCAATCTTTCCTTAATGGAAAAGGAGAGGGGAAAAAAATGGTGATGATGGCCCAGACACTATTCTTTTCCAGAATTTGATCAAACTTCTTTTATACAACCAAGGGTATGTGCTTAAAAGCTAGAAGAGTTCATTAACCCTAATTCCTAATCTTGGTAAAGTAATTGGTAACCAGCACTGAAATATGACAGCAAGGAGGAGGATTCATAACACTTCTCCCTCACACTGGAGAGATAATGCAACTGTCATGCAGTGACTGACAGGGCATGGCAGATTAGTATCCTTGCAGCATCCTTGCTCCTCTGCAAAGATAGCTCTGAGGTGTATCCTGCACTGTGTCCAGAGTCGTCTGAAGGATTGAGCCCTAGTAGCTTACAGCAGTACCTGGATCAATAATGCACACTCTACCGGTTGCCTTCCATTCCCTGACTCATTTCTTTGCACCATCTCTCTTCAACTCTCTGTCTTACTTTTTGGGAGGGAATTGCCTAACACAGCCAGAGTAGACTTAAAGAAGAGAATCTGGCCATAAATTTTAAGAAAAGGTACAGTTAAATTTCAGACTGTCATGGTCTGGATCTAGAATTTCCTCCAACATCTCATTTTGAAAGCAGAGTCCTCAGTACAGAAGGTTCAGAGGTGGGGTGATACGTTTGGGCAATAGTTGGATCATCTGAATGGATTTCTGGGAGGTCCTAGTTGGAGGAAGTAGGTCTGATCACTGGGCCTTGTCCTTGTTCCCTAGTCCCTCTCCCCTCTCTTCTTCCTGGCTGTCATGAGTTGAGCAGCTCTCCTCCACCACGCCCATCCCCCATGATGTTCTGCCTCACCTCAGGCGTGGAGCAATGGAACTGGCAGACCATGGGCTGAAACCTCTCAAACCAAGAGCAACAAGAAACTATTCCTCCTCTAAGTTGTTCTTGTCGGGTATTTTGGTTGCAATGACATAAAGCTGACATTTATTGAAAACCACACAGACATTTATTGAAAACCTACCCTGAACTGCTTTGGCTATCTTCTGCACTATGGCAGGACTGTAAGCACCCCCATTTCCCTCCCGTTAGCACTCGTCCCTGCACACTGAAGCCGCTCACCATGAATTCCTTCATACTCTCTACCCGAAGTCAGGTTGTGGCCTCAAGAGCATACTCTGCCTGTAAACTGGACAACTCAGAACTGAGACAGAATGGATATTTCTGGGAGCAATGCTCAATAAATGACAAATGACAGCCAGTGTGTGAATAAGTTCCTCACCTCTTAGAGATGCAGCTCTCAGCATGACTTCCCCGTTTCCCAGAAGTCCTGGCAGGATTGACTCTCTGATGTCCCCAGCAGTACCTTGACTATCAACACATTTTGTGAGCTTCCCCTCCCAAACAAACTGCTTGCCTCCAAATCTTTGTCACAGGGTCTGCTTTAGGGGGTAGAGATGACACGAGACAACAGATATGTTTCATTTGATGCTAATACTGAACAGCTACATCAGATACTATCATAATGACGATGCTCATTTACTCTTCTAAGTACTTCACACATATTAGCTTAATTTTTTTATCATCATAAGAACCAAGGTTTTTGCATATATGCACATTTCCAGGTAGGGAAAGCGAGACATAAAACACTAACAGTCTTTTCCCATAGCTCTATGACTGCATGACTGGTTAGCAGAGGAGCTCATATCCTCAGCCAGGCATTCTGGCACTAGAACTGACACGAGTTTTCACATCAGGAATCCAGGCTCAGGAAGGTTAATTAACTTGCCAAAGTTCCCACAGATGGCAAATGTCATAGCTGAGATCAGAACCCATGTCTGTGATCAATGCACTTTCCCTACTCTAATGAACAAGCATCTCCCTGGAAATCTCTAAATAGATTCCACCTCGATTGGGCTCTCTGGAAGAGTAGACCTGGATATATCTCCTAGAGTCCTATCGAGGGGGAAACTTTGTTCATGTCATCCCACAATCCTGTGACTAGTGGGAAAGAAACCCTGGTAAGGTATGGTGGGAGTGATTTCACCAAGCTACCATGTGGCCTAAAGCTCCAATGCTTGCACCTGGCTTGTTTTGAGTGTGTGAAACAGCTCAACAAGGAAGGCTGTGATTTTGTGGATCCTTGATCCTAGTTTAAAAAAATAACCTGGTGCTATTTTATTGATGATGATGGGTATAGAGAAGGGGAGAAGGAAGAATAAGGTTTTGACATTAAGAAAACAGCAGAGCTTTTTGTTTTTAGAACTCTTCTCTGAGTCACCTCTAAATCATTAGCTGAATCTGTAAGAAGGAAACATTCAAGGTTCATAGCATATTACAATTGGATGTCTGGTTCAGGTCACAGCTAAGCAACTTTTTATTTTATTTATTTTATTTAGGTACTGGGAGTTAAATCTGGGGTGTTCCATCTCTGAGATATACCCAAACCCTACTTTATTTTTTATTTTGAAACAGGGTCTCACTAAGTTTTTGAGGCTGGCCTTAAACCTGGAATCTTTCTGTCTCAGCCTCCCAAGTACTGAGATTTCAGGCAGCCATGGCTGTAACAGTAATGACTATTCCAATCTGAGGTAAGGATCAAACTGGACTGAGACATAGGATGAATTTTGTGACTTAACATGCTACAACATGTGAGTGACATGGAAACATTGCAAAGCAGGGTATGTCTCCTTTCTTTTAACTCTGCCAATGTTAACTTAATTCATTAATAGTAAACATTTACTTGATAAAGTCAGAGTGTCAGGCTCTGGTCAGTGTTCTGAGAACACAGAGTAAATAGACAAATAGAATTTCTTGACATTGATCCTGGTGTAAACAAAAAAAGTAAACCATTTAGTTTGCTAGAGGGTAATAAGTACTAAGGGGAAAAAAATCAAGAACAGGCAGAGGAGGTATTGGGGAAGAATCACCCTTTAGATAGAGTGGGCCAGGAAAGACCTCACTAAGTGGGTAGCAACTGGATAAACACTTGAAGAGGCAATCAATTCAAACTGGATTAAAGACTTACACATAAGACCTGAAATTGTAAAAATCCCAAAATAGAACAGTGCAAGCACAAGCAAAAAAAAAAAAATCAATAAATGAATGTGTGACTACATCAAACTCAGATGGTTTTGTGCAGCAGACAGTCAACAAAATGAAAAAGCAGACTATGAAATGGGAGAAAAACATTGCAAGTCATATATCTGATGGAGAGAGAACTAATATCCAACATATATAAGGAAGTTATACAACTCAGCAGCAAAACAAAAACAAATAACCTGATTAAAAAGTGAGCAAAGAACCCAAATAGACATCTTTACAAAGATTATAAAACAGCCAACAGAAACATGAAAAGATATTTCACATCATTAGTCATCAGTGAGATACAAATCAAAACCATAATGGGCCATTATCTCACACCCGTTAGGATGGCTAGTAACGCAGTGTCAAAAAATAACAAGTGTTGGCAAGATATGAAGAAAGAGGAACCATTGTATGTTGCTGGTAGGAATATCAATTGCTAAAACCATGATGAAAAATAGTTTGGAGGTGTCTAAAAATCTAAAAATAGAACTATCATGTTATCCAACATCATTGGTGGGTATAGATCCAAAGGGAAGAAAATCAGCATGCTGAAGAAACATAATGCTGCAATGGACAGAATATGGAAACAACCTACATGTCTATCAACAGGTGCAAAAATTAACACATGCACATGCACATAACACATATACTGTGAAATATTATTCAGCCTCAAAAAAGGGTATTCTGTCATTTATAACAACATGGATGAACCCAGAATAGAGTAAGTGAAGTAAGCCAGACATTGAAAGACCAATACTGCATAATCACCCTTATGTGATGAACCTAAAAGTGTTGAACCATATAAATAGAGAAGATTATGTTGGTTGATAAGGGCTAAGGAGCGAAGAGGAAAAGGGTATATGTTGAAAGGTACAAACTTTCAGTTATAAAATGAATAAGTTATAGGATCTAGTGTATAGCATGGTGACTATAGTGAATAGTGGATTCTATACTAGTTATTTACTAAGAGAGTAGGTCTTAAGTATTCTCACCAAAATGGTAAAGGTATGAGGTAAATAATTAACTTGATTGAGGAAATCATTTTACAATGTATTTGCACATGAAAACATCATAAATATATACAACATTTCTTTGTAAATCACAACTCAACAAAGTCTCATCTGAGAGATAAGACTTAAAGAGCGGAGGGTGCAGACCATGAAAGAATACCCCAAAACTGTATGACCCATTTTGGCAAGTAGTGCCATGGTCTAGCTCAATCTTATCTCACCCTCATGAACTCCATGACCATGGCCTTTTAGAACAAGCAGGGTGTCCCAGCCCAGGAAGGAGAAGAATGATTTTAGCTGGCCCTGATTCTGAGTATGTTGCTGTAAACTATTTGTGATCTAATAAATCCTCATATTCTAGAGCACCAGTTTGAGAAGCCTGGGAAAACAGCCCAAAAAGTATGCATGAAATTGGCAGCTTGAGAAAATATTCTGCAAAGCCAGCAACCATCGCAGACTCTTGAGTTTCTATTGGGGCTGTAATCATGGGGGAGCCCTCATGGGCAAGGTGAGCATGGACCTGGAAAGTCTACCCCATTGCTATCTGCACAGGGAAGCTTTGCTTTTCACCAAGATGCTTCTTTCCATGAGAAAGTCTGCAGTATCCCTGGTGCTCTAGAACCTGGAGGAGTTCAGTAACCTCCCAGCACCAAAGCTAACATCATCTCCAATCTCACAGAAGCCCTAGCTGGTTAGCAATGGCCCTGTTTATGATGGAGCTTATCTAAAGTTGGCCACAGAACCCATCCAGACCACCCAAGGAGCAATAGACTTAGAATGCTTGTCACTGCTAAAGGTCTGCATAAACTGCATGTCAGATGAAGAAACCAAGAGCCAGCACGTTGGTTGAGCAGAATTCCCAGACAATACACTTGGCCTGAGTTTTACTTAAGAAGTGTTGGATATAAATCACTAAACATTCTTCTTCTGGCAAAGCAAGATAAATGGTTGAATATATCTCAGCTGCCGTGGGATGTATTCTTATAGTTTAGGGCTGAGGTGCGAAGCTCAGAAGCAAAGCATAAGAACAGGAGGATTCTAATCCTATGCATGTCCATCCAGGAACTTCAGGCAGGAGGCTAACCTTTCTGGGTTTCAGTGTTTCTATCTGTAACAGGAAACTGTGTCCTACTCACTAATGAAGATTTCCCCAAGGACAAACCATCCTCAAAGGAGAAATTTAGAAGATGCTACTGAAGTCACTAGCATCAGGACAGCTCACCATCATGCAAAAAATTTCAAAGTTCTGCTGGTGGGCTAAAAAATATCTCCGTGGGAACCTTCATGAATACACAACTGAGTCAGGCCATTGTCTGCCTTCTACATCACCAGACAGCCAACATTTTTACTTACTCCCTGCCCATCTTATCTATACTGCTTATTGGATTCTTTTTTCTAATTTTTAGCTAACATACAACAACATAAAGGTTATACCTATTATTTGGGTACTATGTGATATTTGATACACGTCTACATTGTATAATGTTTAAATCAGGTTACACATTTATCTCCTCAAACATTTGCAATGAAAACTTTCAAAATCCTTTATTCTAGCCTTTTGAAAGTTCTAGCTCTTTTTGAAATGAAGTATATAATTATTACCTATAGTCACCATACTGTGCACCCATGGCTTCTTGCTTCTATTTAACCGTAACTTACAACACATTTATCACCCTCCCCTACTGCCTCTGATCCTTGGTAACTACCATTCTACTCCCAATTTCTATAAGATCAATTTTTTAGATTCCACAGATGAGTAAAATCATGCTCTTCCTATCTTTCTTTGTCTGACTTATTTCTCTTATTATAATGATCTCCAGTTCTATCCATGATGTTGAAAGAAGATTTCATTCTTTGTATGGCTGAATAGTAATCCATTGTGCATATGTACCCTATTTTCTTTCTCCACTTATTAGATGATGGGCACTTCAGTTGTTTCTATTTCTTAACTCTGATAAATAGTGCTCTAGCAAATATGGGAGTGCAGATGTCTCTTCAACATACTGATTTTCTTTTGATCCAGAATCAGTAGTGGAATTGTTGGATCATACGGTAGATCTATTTCAATTTTTTTGAGGAACCTCTGTTGGGGTTTGGATCTGGAATGATCCCACAAAAGTTCATAGTTGAAAGCACGATCCCAATTCCAAGAGCAGCAAGTTGAGAGGTGGGGCCTTTGGGGAATAATTGGATCATGGGGGCTCTGGCCTCAGGGTTGAATCAATTCACTTGATGGATTATTGATAGATGAATGGCACCTAGTTGGAGGTAGGTCACTGGGGGTGTCCCTATTATCTCAGCCCCTGCCCCTTCTCCTCTCTTTTCCCCTTCACTTCCTGGCTGCCATGAGCTGAGCAGATTTCCCCCAGCACCCGCTGCCACCATGATGCTTTTGCCTTGGAAGCACCTAACAATGGACCTATTCTTAATACTGTGAGCTGAAATAAACCTTTCCTCTTCTAAGGTTCTTGTTGGTTACTATGGTCAAAGCAATGAAAATCTAACTAACACAGACTCTACAGTGTTTTCATAATGGCTGGACTATGTGCCTTGGATTCTTAGTGTAAATATATTTTCTCTGCTGCTTTAATTAGAACTAGCTATGGGCTATATAGCAGATAAAAAAGGTTTTTAAATTATTTATATTGGATGTTTCTGGAAATTAATTTTGAATTAATAAGCACTGAACTTTGTGGCAACCCCAGTACCAACTGTGTTTATATGATTTTCCCTCATTTTAATCATATCTCCATGAGGCAGGTATTATGAGATTAAGTTGGTATATTTAGAAGAAGAACCTGGGGCTCAAGGAGGTAAGCAACATACACAAGTCACATAACTGAAACCCCAGTCTGATTGATTTTAACTTCCTGTACTAACCACAAAGCTGTATGAGCTAGCTATTGGTACATACCAAGTTATCCGAAAACAGCAACCCAAAGTATCAAACTTTGATGACTTCACTCAGCTTCTGAGACTCAGGAAACCAAGGGCATCTTAGGTGAATGTTTCTGGTGGATGGTTCAAGTTGAGAGTCTCTCTTGAAGTAGCAATCGAAATGTCGTAGAGAGTTAGAGCCATCCCAATGCTTCCCTGAGCTAGAACATCCATGCCCGCTCATATGATATCACCAGGAGGCTTCAGCTTTTAACACCTGACCTGCCAAGATGGAAGTCACAGAAGGCACATAACCTAATCTTGGATGTGAAATGTCATAATTTCTGTTCTATGCAATTGGTCACAGAGACCAATGCTAATGTAATGTGGGAGGAACTACACAAGGCTATGGGTATCAGGGGCAGAGATTACTGTCAGCCACCTTGGAGTTGGCTACAATACCTGTATGAGCTTGATATTGTTGCTTGAGAGGGATCAACTGATTTCTTGGCTCCAGGTGTCCATACCAGCAGCATATGAGCATGCAGAATGTGGAGAATAGCTTTTTCAGTCATCTCTTCCTTAATATAGAGACCATGAAAAGGAAAATAGAACTACATAAAATTAATTATATTTTGCATCCTTCACAGTACCTCAAAGAACTCTGATTGGACGTGATAAGTAGAAGGAAGTTGCCTCTCAGGACCCGTACACTCTACCCCTGCCATTTTTTTTATGAGGAGAGAGAGACAGATGAAATGCATTTCCAGACTCCCTGGATGCAGACTTGCCCACAGATTTATTACTATTTTTCTCATAACATGGCAGGACATTATCTAGGCTGAGAACTGAGAAAACCTGATGGGGAGAGAAAGGGAGAAATGAACCATAAATGTTAGAATTATTTCACAGCCCCAACAAATAATAAACTCCTGCTGTTCCCCACATAGATCTGTAACCACAACTGCACTTGTCCCTTTTAAAAATAGCAGTCCGAGTCTAGAGTATTGCTAAGACAAGTAGAGTGTCATCTTCATTTTTAAACATGAATAAGCAACACAGATGGAGCCTGTGGGGGCTAACCCATTAAACGGAGAGACTCAGAGCAGAGAAGAGGCAGAGACAGATTTTACCAGGAGTTCTAGAAAGGGTTGTTGATTCATTCATTCATTCAACTAGTACGTGGGGAACCTTTATTATGAAGGAAAGACAAGGCATTTAGAGGTAATATAAAATATATTAGCACCAGCTCTTCTTTTTGATTCTCATATATTTAAGGGACAGGTGCAGCCTAAATCATTTATTCGTTCATTTGCCAAATATTGCTCTGTCAGGCAGAGTGATGGACACTGGTATAGTAAAGATGATTAAAGAGTTGTCTAATCTCCAGAGTCCACAGTCTAGGGGTAGAAGTTAGAATCAAGGTTGAGGTTGATCCAGACTGATAGGAAGAAGAAGAAAGAAAGGTAGGCCCATAGCAGCCTTCTCCTGGGAAGCAGACAGGAAATAAATGTCTGTGCTTGCTTATATCCACCTGCCCTATTTCTCCCCTTCCTGGCTCCTTTTGGGAGGTCCAGAGATTGAACCCACTAGGAAAACCAAAGCTGCCAGAAGTATATGACGTGTACCAAGGATCTCCTCTACACAACACAAAGTGGGAAATCTCACTTGTAGTAGAAGTAAAACAAATTGCCTTCTGTCTGCATTATAGCATCAAGCTAGATGTATGCTATTATTCCATGTCATTTAACTTTAAATCAGCCTCCTGAGGAAGCTATTGTGATTCTCCTGTAAAGATGAGCGAGGAGACGATCTGAGCAGTTAATAAGTTTCTCGGTGTTCTTATTAGTAATTGGAAGAATCGGGTTCTGACTCTAAGTCTATATGACTTTAGGGCATGTGCTCGTAATGCTTGCGAGGGGGAAGCATAAGAAGAAGTTGCTATGGCGTTTCAGAGGATGAATGAAGGAGGAACCCAGGAGAACTTCCCCCAGAGAGATAGTACTTGGATACTGTCATGGTTTGAGTATTCGTCAGAATTATCACAGCTAGAGTCCAAAGAACTTGACCATCTAACTTACGGGAAGGAGGCTTTATTAGCTCATGGTTTGGGGATTCAGTCCATGTGAGGCTGGGCACTGTGAATCTCAGGGCATGGCGGTGAGAAAAACAGAGAGGGAGAGCACAGCCTTCACTCTCATATCGAGGAGGCCAGAAGCAGGAGGGCAATCAGGAGGAGGAGGAACCGTATATAATTCCTAAGGCCATAGCCCCAGGGACCCAGCTTCTCCAGCCATATCCTACCAGCCTAGGACACCACCCATCATAATGGATTTACACACTGCTGGGATTACAACCCTATGACTCAATTATATCAACTCCAAACACCAATTTATGAGCTCCCCAAGGGGCCATTCGGTATCTAACTATAACAGTTTGTGTCTGGAGTATCCCTCCAAAAGCTCATGGGTTGAAATCCTGGTCCTCAAGGCAAGATGGCTCAGAGGTGTGCATGGCCAGAGGAGGTGAGTCAGTGTGGGCATGGTCTTGAGGACTGTGTCTTCTATTTCTCTTTCTGCTTCTCTGCCACCATGAGCTGCTTTCTTTCACCACATCCTGCCGCCATGATGTTTCTGACTTGGAGCCAGCGCATCGTGGACTGACGCTCTACAACTGTGAGCCGAAATAAACCTTTCCTCCTCGAAGTTGCTCATGTCGGGGATTTTGTTCACAGTGACAAAAGCTGACAAACACAAGTATTAAACAGAGGAGGGTATTTTTGACATAGAAAGGGGAAGGCAGGTCATTCTAGACTGAGAAATACTAAAGGTATATGAATGAAAGTTTATGAAGGTATAATCACCTAGGGAAATGTGGGAGAGTCTGGTGAGGTCAAAAAGCATGGGAATTTGGTAGGAGGCACAGCTGGATATGGGCAAGTTCAAGGTCATCTGCTTCCTAAACCACATGGAAATGCAAGTCTACTTTTGGGGAGCGAATCCTCATCCTATAATGTACCATAGCAGGTGACACTGTATCTCCACCAATCTTGTACCCACAGTCACTGCTCAGTTTATGTGTCACCATCTGAAGATAGTGGCACAGATCCCAGATGCTGGGACTCCACAGACTGCTAGCGCTCAGCTGTCTGGATTGGATTTGATGATGAGAGACAAGTAGCAGAGAGAATCAGGAAGGAGCTGAGCCTCAGACACCAGCCTGGTAAGCCATAGGGCAGAGAGGGCACCTGGCTATACCAGGAATCTCTTCTGGAAACACCAGTCTGGATACAAGCATTCCATGGACAGCCATGTTTTGCTGAGTTATGGTTCATGAAGACATCAAGTCTAGGCTTTGGTGGTAATGATCTTATTCTCTCCCTGATACTATCCTAGACTAGAAACAATGCCCAGCCAGCTGGCATGTCATTTTCAGAAGCACTGTGACCTCACAACAACAACATCCTCACCTCTTCCTTATGAGAACAGATAGAGTGAGTTTAAGCAAAAGCATTGATTTGGGAACCAACACTTCAAGCCCAAGCCCAACTCTTAGAATTAAGCAGTTGTGTGATCTTGGATAAAATGCCCAGCCTCTCTGAGCTTCAGTTTGCATCACCATAAAATAGGGCTAAGAAAGCATACCTTACTTTATAAGGACAGGCCAGCTACCCCAGGGCGGATGTGTGCAGAAATGAGAGCGTGCAGATGAAACTTGCTGCTATTCTAAGGCAGGGAGCATTTAGACTACAGCAAGCAGAGATAACGAAGTCATTTTGGAGTATGAGGGAAATGTAATCTCTCCCACTAGCATGCTCCTGAAGCAGTGCAGTGGATATGCTCAGAGGCACTTCTCTATGTCCTACGCTGTTAGTCCCTACAAGTACAACCATTGCTTTCTCCCACAGACAGGAATCATGTGCAGAGACTCCCACATCTCTGCCTGGCAGGCAGAAGGGAGTAGATGTTCAGGCATTGCTGGCTCCTGCTTTAGTAAGGTCTCTGCTCACCTTTACATCCCTCTGTGTGTTGTCAATGATTCAAGATGGTGACACCCGGGTGCATTTATATTTAAGTGTGCCTCAAACCAACATCACAGAGCCCCAAATATGTCTTCAGTGCTTCCCTCCACTTGTGTGGCTAGTTACTATCCACTTGTAGTTCTGTGGCCTTGAGAAAGTTGCTGAAGTTACTGAAAGTTACTCTATGCATCAATGTTCTCAAATCTGCTATCATACAACCTCTTTTATATTACTATTAATAAGAAGATTACCTAGATATTACATATAAGGAGCGTGACACATAATAAGCACCCCGTAAACATTAGCATCATGATTACTGCATTATATTGTAATCACTCCTTTACATGAGTCTCAACTCTAGGCTGAATGTTCCAGAGAAAGAGCGAGAATAGGGGGATGGGCCAGTGTATGCGTTCGGCTTGACGTGACTGCAGCTATCTTGAGCTATACTGACACGGTCACCCAAGAGTCACCCCAGCTAGATTTTCCTGCACGGTTTCCCAGCAAACTATAAATAGCCAAAACCACTGAGGTGCTATGTGAGCTTTACAACCGGATCCTGGCTGAAGGCATGTGGCTGACTCTTTGATATTAGCTTAAGATGAACTAGACACATTCCAGCAAGAATGAAGTCACTTTTGACCTAACCATTATATATATGGGTTAAGATATATATATATGTGTGTATGTGTACACATATGATATACACATATGTGTGTATCATCATGTACATGTACATAATATATATGTATATGTATGTGTGTATATACGTATATGCATGTGTATATGTATATGTATATGTGTACATGCATATATGCAACTCCTCCTTCTAACTCAAATTAGGAGACTCCCCTGGCCTTGTTGCCTCCCAGGACCACGCTTCTCTCACTAAGCCCCAAGTGCACCCTGTACAATCCTAGATCTGTCTGCCCCTCTTTCTTTGATCTCATGGCACCTTGGCCCTGCTCCTTACACACTAGGACCAGGCTGTTGTGGAAGAGCCTAACATATGGTAGATGAAGAATAAATGAATCCAAAGAGGCCAGCTATCTCAGCCTATACATAGAGAGGGCAGGTGTGTCAGGAGAACTTCTTGGAGGAACAGAAAACTGAGCCACTCTGCAAAGAATTCAGAGCCATATCCAGGTAAGATGAAGTGAGAGAGGACAAGGTGGGCACCCATGGCCCCGGAGAGGGAGTTATGAACAGACACTGAGGTCTTGAATGGCATGTCACGTAACCGGGACTGTAACCCTCTTGGTCAGAGCTTTCCAGGTGTCCATTCGTCAGTATCAACATCACAACTTTTGCCAAAGCTGAGTAAAGAGGCATCTCTTACATAATCTCAATTATCTTCTCTGAGTTGACTCTCCTTTTCCTTAATTTTATAAACTGACTTCATAAGAAAATCCTTACTAGTATAAATATTTGCCAGATTATTTGCCATAAATATGAGATAATGAAACAAAGTGAAAAACACTTCATATTACTAAATTCTTGCTATTGACGTTTGCCTGCTAAAGGCTCGGAACGGAGCCTACCGTATCTTTGCTAAAAAGGCAGATGGGGGTTTGTCTGCGAGGGTGACGGGTGTAAAGCACACCAGCAGCTCGCTTTTAACTCAGAAGGATGGAGAGACACCTGCGGGATGCCGCTGTGGGGCATGACGAGAGGCGAGGCTGCCATCGTGAGTCGCTGATAGCGTCCTCGGGGCTTCTGGGGCAAGAGAAAATCAATCTTGTTGGGGTGATGGGAAAATCTTAGAAGAGCTTTAAGGAAGGAAGCTTACCCTTCTCATACATCTTCCTGGCTATATTGCAGTGTGTGTATTTTGGGGGATAGACTGGTTCTATGTCAGAGGCGATGAAAGTCTGCCTAAAGTGTGGTGCTGTAGTGCTGGGGAGGAGAGGAGCCACTGAAGGAATAGTCAGGGCATATGGACTATGCCTAGGGATTGAATGAGTAAAGAAAGAATCTGCCAGGCGTGGTGGTGCACATCTGTAATCCCAGTACTTGGGAGACAGTAAGATTACAGGTTCAAAGCCAGCCTCAGCAACTTAGTGAGTCTCTTGGCCACTTAGTAAGACCTTGTTTCAAAATAAAAAGTAAAATGGAGCTGGGGGTGTAGCTTGGAAGTAGAATGCCCCTATGCTCACCCTCCCCCCCAAAACACACACACACACACACACACATACACACACAAAAAAGAAAAAAAGAATTTAAGATGCTTTCAAAAGGTTCACCTGGGTAAGTGGACAGATGGTGTCACAGAATGATAGAGAATTCCACAGGTAATCCACACGTAATGGACACACTTCTCTTTTCTGAATTTGTCTGGTCACACTGGGAACCCAGGCTCCCAGACTCTTTCTGCTGCCGCCAGATTGCTCAGACCTCCAGAATGGTCCAGTCAAACCCAAAGAAGCCTATACTTTAAACCCACCACCCAACCAAGGATGTTCTCAGCATGGGGAGCAGGCACTGAAAACCCAGTCTACATCTCCCTCTTGGCACTTTATTGATATTAGGCAGTTGGAGACTTCTTAAAGGGAAAGGACAGGCACTGGAGAAATGGGACCTTCAACATTCACCCAGAAAATCCCAGGTATCCAGCTCAGGTGCATGGAGCCCAAGAACTCACCAGCTATCTCTTTTCACTTAGTGGGGAAGCAGGGTAAGGAAAGTTGGGGGTTAAGAAATTTCATATGCATCTCATATCATTTCTTCAGACTGGAGGAATAATTTCCTGGACTCAGGTGGTCCTTCTGCACTGCTCACATAGACAGCTTTTAATGCTTTCAGTAGAATTCCTGACCTTTCTCTGAGGGGACCAGCAGCCATCACACCACATCATGGCATCCCAGAAATGATTCTACCCAACTTATTCTCCCTGATCCAGATGAAAATAACAGCTAGAGACCACAGCAGAAAGTGGCTAATGAACTAGCTCACACTGTGGTGTAAATGACCATGGACAGAAGAACTATCTAAAATCCACCAACAAATTAATCCAAAGGAATGAATAGCTTGTGGAGTAGCAGGCCCTTGGGCTTCACTTTGAAGTGGAAAATACACCTTTTCCTTTCTGTGAGGCTCTTCTAACTCAGCAGGTACCAAAGCTCTGACGTCCCATTGATTGGGTGAGAGGATACTCCATGGATTGACCCTGGCAGTGTCTACTAAAGTCCAGCCACAGAGCCAGCTAGGTTCTGAAACAAACACTTTCTCCTGTTTCTAAGAGGGATTACATTTATTTCAAAACAAAAACTCATTTCCAGATACTTTAAATGGAAAACACTAAAGGCGGTGGCAGGAATGCATAAAGGTTTTCTGTGGAAGATCAAAATATCTCCAGGTAACTTTGGCTGGTGGGCTAGTGATGGAATCTGACTCTGATGTTGCATGTCAAAATTCCAGCATATTTGTTTTTATTTATTTATTTAAAATTTTTTTTGTGTGGTGCCGAGGATTGAACCTAGGGGCATTCTACCTCTGACCTATACCCCAAGCCCTATTTTACTTCTTATTTTGAAACAGGGTCTTGCTAAGTTGCTGAGGCTGGCCTCAAACCTGTGATCCTCCTGTCTCATCCTCCCACGTACTGGGATTACAGGTGTGTGCCACCATGCTTGGCTTAGAAATTCAGGCGTATTTGAATAAGAAAATGCAAGGGAGCATAGGAGAGAATGTTGGCCTTTCTAGGAATTATAGAGAAGCTGTGGAATTTTTTTCCCAGTACTATTTTGAGCAAGTAGAGCTTTCTCCTTCCTCATTATAAATACATCGATTTATTTTAAGTGGATGTCATGCAAGTTTGTCCTTGTTGACAAATTTCTACTTGAACCTTCCCTACTTGTTGATTCACTGTTGAACTTTATCTACTTGAAAAGACTGAAAAGGATTCTTCTAATTAGACTTAAATGCTTCCTAGATTTAAGATGGGAGGTCGATAGATGTTTCAGATAGAGCCATCCAGAATCCTTAAAGACAACTTAGGCCACAGGTCTACTTCCTCTCATCTTTGGAAAGAATGTAGCTTAAGCATATACTTATAGACTTCTTGGTGGGACACTCATAATTAATGATAGATGATGTAGAACAAAATCTTTCCCCAAATGTTTTCCTAGCCCAGAAGCACCTTCTTTGACACAGTACTTGGTTTTCATTCAAATCACAGACTCCTAAGAGAGAAAAGGGACTTATACTCCTAAGACAGAAAAGGAACTTATACATATTCCTGTGACACTCAGAATAGTTAAATCTAGAACAAAGGCTTTAAACTCTGGGTACTGATCTGGAAGGATCTCCTGGAGAGATTTTAAAAATGACATATGCCTCAGTCCCTCACCTGAGCTATTAAATCATTATCTGTGGTTATTTGGGGCAGGGAATCAGTATTTTTTAATGCACCCCTCCACCTCCAAGACCCTGATGAACAGCCTAGGTGGCAATTCCTGACTTGTAGTTCAAAAACATCTCCATCATTGAGACCTTGTTTCTAAAGCAGATTCAAGCAACACTTGATTCTTTTTTTTTGCACGGATTCAACTTGCATAATGAACCTTGGTATGGTATTTATTTTCCTCTTTGCAGGTGCAAGATGGATTTTTCCTTTCTTCTGCAGTCAGAATAGACCTTGGCTAAGTGAGGATGAGGTTTGGGTTGAGTTGGATAGAGAGTTAAGAGGAAAGATCTTCCCTATACCATACTTAGTGAAAACAGCAAGGTTCCCTCTCCACTCCAGGAGCCTTACTCTTAAAAAAAAATCACATTTTAGCAGTTAACTTAAAGAGTTAATGAATAATTACTGACCATGTATTTAGCACTTTACTAGTCACTAGGAACTTAATGCTGTCTTCAGAGAGCATCTGTGTCAAATCTCAAAACTGAAACCTTCATATATGGACATAATATTATTTGATCTATTTCTTTCCTCAAGCCCCCTTTGCCCCCTCCTCTCCTCCTCTTCCACTATTCTACTATCTCCCTTCTTACTTCATGAAATCCTTTTTTCTTTTCTTATTTTTTTTCTCTACTTTCCACATATGAAAGAAAACATGCACCTTGACTTCCTGAGACTGGCTAATTTCACATAGCACCAATAAAATTCTTTTTTTTTTTTTTTTTGCGGTACTGGGGATTGAACTCAGGGGCATTCTACCTCCGAGCTACACCCCCAGCCCTATTTTTTATTCTTTATTTTGAAACCGAGTCTCACTAAGTTGCGGAGTGCCTCACTAAGTAGCTGAGGCTGGCCGCGAACCCAGATCCTCCAGTCTCAGCCTCCCAAATGCTGGGATTACAAGCGTGCACCACCACGCCCGGCTCCAATAAAATTCTTTAAAAAAAGAAATGAAAACAAATATCAATAACGTGACTTGTATATTCTGAAAAAAAAAAAGTGAGTTGAAAGATCAGAGATCTCTGGGACTTTGGATGCTGGTTCAAATCAGATGTACATAGAAGACTAAAGGGAATAGAGCGGGACCAAATTGGGGCTCTTTTAGGAAGGGCCTTGAGAATCCAACAGAGGAAATTACACTTGATGCAGAGATTTCCGGGGGGATCTGTTACATGGGAATGCTCCATGACACGTGGAGTGACAATGGACCCTGAGGATAGGGGAGGGCCTTCTGCAGGGAGGGAGGCTGTTGGTAGCTGTGAATACATGATTTTGTGGCAGCTTCAACCCTACTTTAATAGAAAAGGTGATTGGAATTGGTCTTTGGGAATGAAGGACAAAGAAGCATGAGTCAAATAAGATGTAAGATTTCTAGGATAAATGAGTATATGGATACAGATACTGGTGTTGGGAAAGAGCCCAAAAGTCTGCTGTTAACATGCATTGAGTTTGTAGCTGTCCTAGGACATCAAAATAAAAATCCCCAGCTGGTAGTTAAAGATAAGAGGCTAGAGTTGGAATAAAAGAAGCGTACTTGAGTTTTCGATTAAGAAAGATTCACAAGGAACATAGTCTGAAGTGACGGGAATGATGGATTCGCTAAGATTGAAGACTTAAGGAAGACAGAGCTACAGAGAGTCTGGGGAACAGCCTCCAGAGAAGAGACCATCATTGAGTTCAGTGTGTGCAAGAGAGATGTGCTTGTGCACTCATTTCTACGGGTAAATAACTCCTATGTACTTTTAGTGAGATTAAAATCTCAGACTTTTGCCCAAAGCAACTCCATCTTGTGCTATTGATTCAAAGTCTTCCACCCAGAACAAAGTTCCTTTTGCACATTTCCCTACACTGGCCCATTAGCTCCAACAGGAAATTTTGCTAGGCAGAAAGAAAATGTATACAAAAATGGGAGTCTGTAGCCTTTTAAAAGTATGCCATTTTATTTTTCATATTTTATTCCTACATTTCTGGTAGATAAGGTTAAACTCTTTGCCATTTAAACTGCACTACTGATTCACTAAATTAATTGGGAACACATTGAAACTTAGTGATATTAAGAGGTATCATCTTATGTGTATGTGTGGGGGGTTACTGGGGATCAAACCCAGGAGTGTTCTACCTCCAAGCTATTCCCTCAACCCTATTTTATTTTAAAATTTGAAATAGGGTCTTAATTAAGCTTCTGAGAGTCCTGCTAAGTTGCTGAGGTGGGGGGATTTCAAACCTGAAATCTTCCCGTCTCAGCTCCAAAGTACTGGGGTTATAGGTATGCATCCCCATGCCCAGTTTATTGGCTTACTCACTTTTAATTAACTAATTATTCTTCTTTCTCCAAATGCCAATCAGTTCTAACTCCATACTATTCTATCCAAGTACATATAGAGCAATTCAGGGGTGCCTAGCAGAGACTCTGTATATAAAACATTTCAACAGGAAATTGCAGAAAACAGTCATTAACACTCTCTGAGACCATGAGTAATATAACAACAACAAAAAAAATGGGCCTAATGAGAAGCAATTTTTATACCTATTAGGTTTGTCTATGAAGGCAAAAACTAAAAATTATAAAAATATAGAAAAGAACTTTCTGAGCCCTTAGACTGACAAGCAAGAAAGTGGTCACATTTGTAACTGTGAAGAGATTCCTCTATTAGGACAGGATAAGATAGAGGGACTTGGGGGGCAGGTCATCAAGCAGATGAGGGACGCTGAATAGAGATGCCCTTGAGACTGTCTGGAGGATCCTCCAAAAAGAGTTGCTAAGGCAACTGTTCTTACTCACCCTGTTTATTTGGAAGCACTATGAGGAAGTGGGGATGGGAGACAGGGGCAGGGAAGAGCAGCCAAAGATGCCCAAGGGAGTAGGCCAGTACTGTGGGCAGCACGGTCCTGAGGTGCTGTGATCCTCTGAAGGACTTTGCAGGGCACTTCTTGGAACTGTCTGCTGTGTAGGGGAGGGAGTCAGGAGCTTAGGCATCAACTCCCAGCCCACCATGGCGAGGTTACCCCTGGAGCCTGACCATCATCCCAGCGACTTCCTGGCTCAGTATACTCCCTTGGGCTAGAGAAAACCTCTAAGCAGAAACACCTAAGAGCATGAGGTTGGGGGGACCAAGCATCTGTTTTAGAGACAGACAGACTTGGTTTTGTGCCCTGAGTCTGCTCCCCAAGAACTGTTTAGCACATCACCCATCTCTCTTAGCTTCCGTTTCTTTGGCTATACAATGGGGACAATGGTAGCAACCTTGCAGAATGTTAGATAAATTATTATACATTCTTTCAGCATCATATGCAATCACTAATTTATTTAAAAATATTCTGTGCCCTGGGAAAAGACTCATTCTATAAAGTTAAGTGAATAAAAGAGGTCACATTTATTTACAGAATGAGTCCAGCTTTGTGAAGTGTATATGGTTTGTGTGTAATTGGGACGGCATATACTAAGAGATTTAAGGGTGTTTAATTCTGGATAGTGGGATAATAGATGACTTCTATTTTTCTATGTGCATTTTTCTTCATTTCCCAAATTTTCTACAAAGATTATATATTACTCTATAATTAGAAAAAAAGGCAACTTTTATGGAGCCAAGTTTTTTTTCAGGATTCTTTTGAAGATAATAGATAATTATACAAAAAAGTGCTTATTATAATAAGTATATAACACAGAAGGTGTGCTGATAAGCTTTCCATCACTGTGACAAAATACCTGAGCAAAACAACTGAGAGGAAGAAACACTGGTTTTGGCTCAGAGCCCAGAGGATCCAGTCCACGGTTGGCTGGCTCCATCGCTCTGGGCCTAGAGTGAAGCAGAACATCGAGGTGGGAGGGTGTGGGGGAGCACAGCTGGTCATCTCTGGAAGCCAGGAATGAAAAGGAGAGAAGGGGCTGGGGACAGATACAATTCCAAGGCCACACCCCAAGGACCCACATCACCCTTTCAACTAGGTGTCACCTCCTACAGTTTCTACTACTGCCCAATAGTCCATTCAGATTACAAATGCATCAGTGGATTAATCCACTGGAAATGAGCCAATCATCTCCTTAAGCGGTCCACACCTCTGGACATTGGAGCATTGGTGAGGGAATCTTCAACACATGAGCTTGTGGCAGATACACCAGCTTCAAATGATAACATTGTGTTATGATCTTAAAAATAGAGAATTCAATCCATTTAAAATAATTAAATGTCAGTTCCTGCACAAAGCATTTTACATACATCTTCTTTTAATTCTCAGTCTAATATGGTAAGTACCATATAAGACTAATAACATATAAGTCTGGCACTATATAAGGTACCATATAAGATTTACTCATCTTTTATAGTAGGTGCCATATGGTAAGTACCATATAGAACTTATATAAATCTGGTACTATATAGGGTACCATATAAGATTTACTAGTCTTATATGGTAGGTACCAACCTTACCACCATTGTAGAGATTCATGAAACTGAGAAATATTAAGAAAACTGGAGCTTACTAAAGAAACATTTTCCTATGTGTTAAAATCTCTCAGAATGGCTTTGGCATTTCTAAAGATATCATTCAGAATAAAATTCAATCTCTTACTTAAAAAAAAAGCAACTTCAGAGATTGAATATAGCTTTGATAACTGTACTTTAGCAGAATAATGGTTAAAATTAAATGTCAAAGAGCAGCTCCTTGGTCACCCCAGCCTATGAGCAGATTGTGTGGTGGCCATCAAATGAGCCCAACGGAGCTTTAAGCTGGGCCTGCAAGATGAGATTTCTATGCATCTCGGGAATAGAGTTATCTTTTATCCAACAACAAAGGAAAGCTGGGGACAGGCATTTTCACCCGCCAAGGCCTCGTATTGAAGATAACAGAATGGAAGAGAAGGTTTCTTCTTTCGGCTCTGTCACAAGCTACATAACAAAAAACAGGACATGCCCATTATGAGCACAGCATGAGAAATGAGGGAAGATCTGTATTGGACAGAATGGCATTACATCATTTCATTTTGCTAACAGTAACGCCAAGGCTCTTCTTCTCTTGTTTGTTTGTTGTTGTTGGATTGCTGTGTTCTCTTAAAGCATTTAGAACTTAATTAAAATAGCTTAAATGGCCATAGTCTGTCAAACTTACAATTCCCCTTGAAAACCTCTCTGGTCACTTCTTAGTGAATTTCATTATGAGAAAATCAAAGAGAAAAGCTCTGAAATTGTCACTGTGGAAATGAATGGGAAAGTGTGTGTGTGTGTGTGTGTGTGTGTGTGTGTGTGTGCAGGGAGGTGAAGGTGCCACGTTAGTTTGACCAGCAGCAGAGCCATTCATATTTTCAGCTTAATTCTTTCCCGGTGACAAAGGCTTCCACTGCTATTTGTCAGAGGTAGAGGCTTTGGAAATAAATAGATAACACTAAGTCTATTTATTTTCATGGCACCTCTCTGATTCTGTTTCTTCTTGGCAGGAAAGAATCTCAGAAGGGAGAGAGAACAACAGCTTCGGTTATTGCTGTTTTGATTTGAGGTGGCAGAACAGCTCGCGCGTCCTTTGAACATGCACTACCTTCCATTTAATGGAGGCTCCCGTGTGGCCGAACGAAAGGCCTCCTGTCCCAGATAGAGAACAAACACAGGTGCCTGGGAGCTGGGAATGCTATGATTTCTATTAGTGGGTTTATATTTGAAGATGCAATTCCATACAGTGTTAAGAAAACTTAGCATTAAAAATGGCATGTCATATTAGTTTTGGATTTTTGGTTTCGTTTTGGTTTTTGTTTTGGTTCTAGGGAATGAACCCAGAGGATTCTACCTCCAAGCTACACCCCCAACCACTCCCATTCCCATTTTTTGAAACAGGGTCTGGCTAAGTTGTTGAGAGTCTCACTACATTGCTGAGACTGGCCTTGAACCTGCAATCCTCCTGTCTCAGTCTCCCAAGCAGTGGGATTATAGGCATGCACTCATTTAATTAGTATTACTGGCTTAATTACTATCACTCCACTGGTTTCAATATCATTCTCAGCTCCATTTTATGACACCTTCTTTGATTTGACCTGTATTTCTCTGTAACTTTTTCTAATGTATATTCTCTTGTAGTATTGTAGGCATTACTGTGAGCTACTTTAAGTTATTCATGGAAAAGGGTGAGGTACAACCCTCATTTGTAGGCAATGGTGAGGGGTCGACTCAATACTTAGAAAGGAGGAGTGAATATTTCTTCTCTAGACAGCCACAGCATGGAGGGGAGTCTGTGCCCCAAGGGGTGTGATTATGCAGTGACTATTGGGTGTGGAGAAGGACTGTTTCACTTAAAAGGGGTAAAATGGATAAGAAAACTGGACTCATGGATGCCAGCTTGGCAATGTACTATGGTTGTAAAGGCAGTCCCTAAATCTAAGGGTCAAAGAATGAGGGCAGGAGATACTCATCAGACTCTTCCATGGCCCGGGTAATGAACTTGGCCGATACCCATTTTCTTCTGTCCGGTATTAATGCCACTCTAGCAAATTCTTACTCATCACTGGGCTTCAGATACCTGGCTAGGGGTGCTATGGGAAGAAAAGAAAAGTGTATTGATTCCTGGAATTTTCATTTCTATAAAATCACTCAGTGAATTTTTGACACATCAGTAGTCCTGGACACCTAGTTAAGAGAAGTTTAACACTAAAACACTGATCCTGCCAGTGAACTAAGGAAGTCTAGTGCTTTGTCCCAGACTAAATTTATCAGTTCATTTAGGCAACAGCAGCCCAGGAAGCTTCGAGGTGGCCAGGCAGCAGCCTCCTCTTGCTGGAACCTCACCTTGGAGTCTGTTTTTGGTTGGTCCCCTACAGAATACTGAAATAATGATTTGACACTTAATAGTTCATCCGTAGGAGCACTGGAAGGAAAGAGAGCTGAGTTAGGCAAAGAAGAATCCAATGTGGCAATGAGAGTCCATCCTACTGGGAGACTCTGGGAGATGGTTTGACATGCCAGGGTTGCCCTATATGAAGAACAGAGTATTTCTCTTTCATCACATTCCTCATTGGCTGGAGATGTCCCCCCTCCCCAGGGAATGGACTCCTAGTGTGCCTAGGCTGAGCCCAGAGAGCTGCAGGTACTGGAGGAAGAAGTCCATGATGCACACCAGAGCACCGTGAACTGACCAGATGGCGGGTCACCAGCAGGATCTAGGCCAGTGTCTACCCAAAGTGTCAGCACATGACTGTGCTTGCATTTCCCGCCTCTGTAAACTTATGTGCCTTTTATTTACTGTATTTGTGGATTCTGATTCTGAATTTTATAGTAAACTTCATGAGAACACTAAATGAACTGAGAGCTTAGAGTATTAATGGTAGATTTTGTTCTTTGAAGGGGGGGGGAAGCATCTAAACTGTGATCATGGAAAATAACACATTTTTATCAAAATTCCCTTCCTGACATTTTAATAGGAATTATATTGGGAAAGAATGGTAACTGAGCTCAGAACTTCTGGTGGTGTTAAATACAGCATTAGAGAGCTGGGCCTGGTGGTGCACACTTGTAATCTCAGTATTGGGAGACTGATATAGAAGGATTGCAGGTGTGTGACCAGCCTCAGCAACTTAGTGAGGCCCTCTGCAACTTAGTGTGTCCCTGTTTCAAAATAAAAAAATAGGGCTGGGGGTATAGCTCAGAGGTAGAATGCCTCTTGGTTCCACCTCCAATAACACACAAATACACACACACACACACACACACACACACACACACACACACACACACAGCATTAGATGAAGGATGAAGACTAAACCAGTCAAAACTCAGCTCATTTCCTACAGGCCAGACGTGATGAAGGCCACCTCCAGGAGGAACTGCTTTCCAGCAACCATGCTGCCTTTTCTAGGACTGGCCTTAGCACGTAGGAGCGAAAACACAGTAGCAACATCTCTACTAGATGACCTGCTTCTTTGATCATAGTGATTATACACACATCTGATACACGTTTTGACAATCAGAATTGCTCTCTGAAACAACTAAATTTTGGAATGAAGAAACACAGAGCAAGTGTGATTGACTGTGGATAAATTTTAGGTGCTAAAACTTTGGAAGAAGGGGTCATGTGCCCCTCTGGGGTTGAGGTCTAAAATCTTTCTTTCTATCCTAAAACCAATGTCATTAAATAATTCTTAAGACTGCAAGGTAGAATGAATGTATATTGCTGCCTGGTTAGCATCTGTCTCCCAATATCCACTTTCTAACAAGTCCCGGGTTGACATTCAGGTGTCCGTCCTGCAGAAAAGACGACTCTGCCCTCCAGAAATGGGTGCTGTGGGACCAACCCAATCAGTTAACCCTATATTCCTGTCACAGCGATGGGTTCAGGTAACCCAGTCCAGGTCATTTCCTTGGTCACAGTGATTGGTAAAGTGTTGGGCATATCATCTAATTCAGGCCAAAAAGAGAAAGAGATAAATTTTTGAGAGAAAATGTTAAGTAAAACAAGCCAGGCACAGAAAGACAAATACTGCATAATCTAATTTATCTGTGGAATTTTAAAAAGCCAAATTCATAGAAGCAGAGAAGAGAGTAGAATGAACATTTCCAAAGGTTATGGAGGGAGGGAGTTTTGGGGAGAAAAAGAACATGCAAAGGTAATTGGAAAAGCTATTTGCACATTTAGCTAAAAGCCTAAGCAAAATAGAGAAATGTTGAAAGCGGACTCTCTCACTGAATGCACATAAAAATGTCATTTTGTCGAAAGCCAGCAGATCTGTCTTAAAACTGATGCCTTACGCTGACCTAATGGCTCCAGCAAAACATCATGGCCACCTCTTCAGTACTCAGTGTTGTTTTGACGGGGCCACTTGATTCTGACTTTACACATGTCCTCAGAGACAATAAATTCCTGGAGGACAGGAATAATGGTGTGCAAGTTCCACAGTGTCAACTCTGCACAAATAGTCACTTAAGGCCTTTCATTTAGACAAGGGCGATGATCACAGCCAACAGACCCAAGTACAATATTCTGCAAGCACCAGCATACATCAGAGCTGAGGATTTGAAAGCTCTCATGTCAATTTTCCCAGACTAATTTGTCCTCTCCAAATACAGGGTTAATGGTGATGACAGAAAGAAAACAAATTTGTCTACTTTCTTTCTCACAATTTATACTAATTCTTTCATTTCTCACTTATGAGAATATAATACTAGAGTTAAGTTCAAGCTCCCTGTATTTTTCTGTCCAAATGTTTATTTGTGATGGATGATATAAATGGTATATGGTCATCTGTGCAGGATGCATGGTTCTAGGTAGTTATGTATAATTTGATAAAGGTCACTAAGTGCCACTCAGACATCATAGCAGTTTTCTGTCTCACTGTGCTAGCATTTATGTGTCATTTTTAGAGCCTCTTAAAGAGATACTTGACATATGTTAAAAGAAACATTTAAAGCACACAATTTGGCGAATTTTGACAAAAGTATACACCTAGGAAATCATCATCTTGACTAATGTAATGAACATATTGTTCACACCCCAAAAGAACTTCTGCCTCTTTCCGAACAACCCATCTTGTATCCATCGGCAACCATCGATTTCCTTTCTATTGCTAGAGATTAATTTGCATTTTCTATAATTTTGCACGAATGGACTCATAAACTGTATTTTTGTGCCCTGTTTTCTTTCACTTAGCATAATTATCTTAAGATACAACTTTTCTTTTGGGGTTTTTTGTTTTGTTTTGTTTTTGCATGTAGACAATAATTTGTTTGTCTTGCTGACTAGTGCTCTCTTATAGGGCTATAAATCAATTTGTTTTACCCTTTCAGCTATTGATGGGCATGTAGGTTGTTTTCAGTTTACTATTATTACAAATAAAGCGGCTATGAGCATGTGTCTAAAAAGTCTTTACGTGACATATGCTGTCACTTCTCTTAGGTAAAATCTTAGTAGAGAAATGACAGGGTCACATGGTGGGTACATGTTCATCATTTTAAGAAATTGCCAACTGTTCTCCAAGGTGTATGCACTGTTTTTCATTCCCATCAGGACCTGGTGAAGTCCCAGCTGCCCTATGTTTTTCATCAACACTTAGTAGAGTCAAGACTTTTTGATTTTAGGCATTCTAAAATCAAAGTATCACATTAGTGATACCTTGTTGTTCTAATTTGCATTTTTCTAACACCTAATGGTGAACACCTTTAATATTTTATTTACCATCTGTATAGTATCTTCAAATCTTTTGCCTAGGTTTTGATTGTATGTTTTATTTCATTACTTAGGTTTGAGAGATTCTTTATATCGAGTAGTTAAAAGTCCTTCCAAGCCAGGCGTGGTGGCACACACTTGTAATCTCAGCATTCGGGAGGCTGAGACCGGAGGATCCCGGTTCGCGGCCAGCCTCAGCTACCTAGTGAGGCACTCCGCAACTTAGTGAGACTCGGTTTCAAAATAAAGAATAAAAAATAGGGCTGGGGGTATAGCTCAGAGGTAGAATGCCCCTGAGTTCAATCTCCAGTACCACACACACACAAAAAAAAGTCCTTCCAAAAATTTGTGAACACACACACACACACACACACACCAAGGTGTGATCTTTTATATATTTATACACACAATACACACACACTTTTATTGGTGCATCATAGTCTCACATCATAATACAGTTCAGAGTGATAGAGACAAACATGCAGATGACTCTACCAAATACTCTGTGTGTTCAATGAGATCTCTCCCCTCTGGCTGGCTTGCCCATGTGCCTGGTAGCTGGTAGCTATTCTTTGCCTGAGAGTGGTTCTTTTTCTAGCAGTGATTCTTTTCTTGGCTTCATAAAGTTTTATCCTACGGGGGCTCACAACTTAGGTCTTCAGCCAATGACTTGAGGGGACCTCATGGTGCATTTCTGAGTGAGTCCCCTGAAGAGATTCCTTTTCAGTGGAACTCTGCTAGGTCAGATTATATCCATTCCAGACTCCCCGGACTGTGATGTCCATCTCTGAACTCAGAAAGGCCGTTGTGCCAGGTTTCCTTCTCTTGCATTGCATTCTCAGAAATAGCTCTGGGCAGAAAGCCAGGATGACAAGGAGACTGGGCTTTTATTTTCCTTCTCCCAAGGATCACTTTCTTTTGCTTCCTTTTATCTACTGTTTGAGAAGAATCCCTTTGTTTGCTTGTCCAGTTTTTCCCTTGCCAACAGTGATTGTGCCATATATTAATTTGCCAGGGCTGCCATGCCAAGGCAATGCAAACTGGGCAGCCACCAGCATTTCTTTGCTCATGGCTCTGGTGGGCTGGAGTCCAAGATCAAGGTGCTGCAGAGCTGGTTTCTCCTGAGGGCTCTGATGCTGGCCTATAATGACTGTCCCTCCCTGTGGCTTCATATGCTCTTCCCCATCGGCGTCTGGGCTCTGATTTCCTCTTGTCATCAGTCATATTGAATTAGGGTCCAGTTTAATGACCTCCTCAAAGACCCTATCTCCAAATGCAGTCACATTTGGAGATTTGGGGAGTTAGTATTTCTACATATGAATTTGGTATGGGAGATGTGTGTGGGAAAGACACAATTTACCAATAATCAACAGTCTAATCATGGGTACCCTTGGCCGAGGCTGGTGGCACACCCTTGTAATCCCAGTACTTGGGAAGTTGACACAGGAGGATCACAAGTTTGAGGCCAGCCTCAGCAACTTAGTGAGACCCTGTTTTAAAATAAAAAATATGATAGGGCTGGGGGTGTACCTCAGAGGTAGAACACCCCTGGGTTCAATCTCCAGTAGCACACAATGCCAGCAGCAGAAAATTTGAATACTTGCTGTTTGCCAGTCATTTTATAAGCCTGTTGCATACTTTAGCTCATTTAGTTGTCTTAATATGCCTGTAAGACAGATATTATAAAATATTTTTAGATCCAAGGAGACCAAGCTCTGAGAATTAAGCAATGCACCTAAAGTGCTATAGCTAACAGTCAGAAGAGCTGGGGTTTGAATCTAAGTATTACTCCATAGCCCTGGCTCTTGACCATGATGGTCTGCTGTCCCTTAGGACACATAAAAGGCAGGATTAATGACTATAGATTATATTCTTGGACCCATGAGCGGATATTCCAGAAATATCTAGCTTTACTAGATAGAGGGTTTTACTTAGCAACTCACAAATTTTCCCATGTCAGAGAACAGAGAAATGGATGGACTAGTTCATCCCATCATTCATATGCTATAGACATCTTTTATTCTGTTCATCTGTCTTACTTGACCGTGTGTGTGTGTGTGTGTGTGTGTGTGTGTGTGTGTGTGTGAGAGAGAGAGAGAGAGAGAGAGAGAGAGAGAGAGAGACAGACAGACAGACAGACAGACAGACTGAGACTGACTGGGAATTGACCCCCATCCCTTTTTCAATTTTTTTTTGTTTTGAAACAGGGTCTTTCTAGGTTTCTGAGGGTCTCCCTACATTGCTGAGGCTGTCCTAGAACCTGCAATCCTCCTGTCTCAGCTTCCCAAATACTGGGATTATAGACATGTGCCACCATGCCTGAACTTACTTGACCTTTTATATCTATGTTTATAAAACTTATGATATTGGTAGAAAAGCAACATTGGAAGATTTTATACAAATGAAATGTCAAATAGCATAATGACCCACTATATCTTGAATAAAAGTTGTTTTATGTCTAAATTACCAGTTACATATGGCTAGCTAGACTAAGGCAACTCTTGACATTTTGAGAGATAACAATATATTCATCCATCAAATAAAAGGGTTCTTGGGGCCTCAATAGAAGCAGTTAGACTTTGCTTAACATTCTTCTATGGGACCATTTCTTTGAAAGATAATTAATGATCATTGTCAATGGATTATGACAGAAATGTTTTCTACCTTAAATAATAAGTTAGACTAACGCGTGGCATCTATGTCTCAGTGTTTAAGTCATATCTGATGATAGCACGAATAAATAAATTGTCAATATTTGAGGCAGAAGCAGATGCAGTGGTATCTAGTGAGAATTCTCACATCAATATGCCAGTTTGGGGCCGTGCAATGTCATTTCTATGCAGAAGATGTTTTCATGAGTCTGCGGCATTGTCAAATGACAGTGAGACCAAAGGGCTCCATTCGATTGGAGTTTCTCTCATCAGACAGATCCTGATTTCACCCTGATTTTAAATACAAATATTATTCCTAATGCTCCTTACTCAAGTCATTTTAAAAAAATCTGTGACTAGATTGTCGAAATGGTATTCATGAAGAGAAAATAAAAGGTCAAAGAAAAAAACTCGAAATTTCTGTCAGACATCAGGCTATTGAACGAATATTCTACTCCATCACCAAAGCTCTTTTTCCAGTTGATATTATAGTCTAACTCCTCACCTGGATATTCAATGTGTTCTTTGTTTAAAAGTGGAGATTCTGAGGTGCTAATAACAAGAACAGGAGTTCAAGTCAAGGGCTAGGGAGCAGTTCATTTAGGAGGTAATCTCTGGGAACAAGAAGAATTGGGAAGAGAAAACAAGTTATCAAAGGCAACCGGGATGTATACATTAGTCCCCTCCTTATCTTTGGTGATATGTTCCAAGACCCTGGGGGGGTGCCTCAAGTAGGAGATAATACTGAACCATATATATATGTATACATGATATACAAGATATATATATATATATATATATATATATATATGTGATATACAAGATATATATTGTATATATATGATATACAAGATATATATGTATATATAATGTATACATACATACCTATAGCACACATTTCTATTATACACACATTCCTATACCCACATGCCTATGAAAAGGTTTAATTTATTAATTAGGCACAGTAAAAGATTAGCAATAACTAATGATAAAATAAGCAATTATAATAGTAATACTGCAATAAAAGTTACATAAATGCAGTCACTCAAAATATCTTACTGTAAGGGACTCATCCTTCTTGTGATGCTGTGAAATGATATGAAGGCCATCTAAGAAGAAAGGAGGTGAGTGAGGTAGGTATGGTGGCATAGTGTTAGGCTCCTAGTCAAAGTTTACTGCGATGCAGGGACTGGTGATCTGATAACCCCGATGGCTACTAAGTGACTCTAGTGGACATGCAGGATATACTGTGTGGATACACTGAACAAGAAACGGATTCACATCTCAGGTAGGAGGGTGGAAGATTTCATCGTGCTACTCAGAACAGCAAGCCATTATAAAACTTATTGTTTATTCCTGGAATTTTCCCATGAATAGCTGTGGACCACTGCTGACCACAAGTAATGAACATCTGAAATAGTGAAAACCTTGATAAAGAGATACTACTAGTTGCATCCATTTCCCTGCAAAGAACATGATTTTATTCTTCTTTATGGCTGAGTGTGCAAATATGTTGTTAACAATTTGTACTTAACAAAGATGTATGCTATATTGCACGAATTACTACAATAAAAATTAAAAAAAAAAAGAGATACTACTATAATTTGTTTGCCACCATGGACCCTGGGTCTCAGTCCTACTAGAGAATCTGTCGGGTTTGGACATATATGGTTTGTCCTCCAAGGTGCATACACCAGAAGCTTTGTCCTCAGTGTGGTGGCACTGAGGTGGTAGAGCCTAGGGAGAGGTGAGTGGGTCATGGGACTCCACCCTCATGGTTGGATCAATGTTACTTCCTGGGAGTGGGTCAAGTCTCCCGGAACTGCATTAGTTCCTCCAGAGCCAGTTGTTATAAAAGAGTGGAGTGGCCCCTTCATGCTCTCTTGCCTCTTGCTGCACAAATGCTCCTTCTGCATGTGGCCCTTTCCAGGGCTCCATGCTGTGACACAGCCAGGGGACTCTCACTAGGATGGACCCTCTAGCCACCAGAGTCATGAGCCAAATAAACCTGTGTACTTCATAAGCTACCCAACCTCAGATATTTTGTTATATCAACACAAAATAGACTAAGAACCCCAAGGCATCATATAGAACGTGCCTTAGAATGTCCTCTTAAGGACTCTGAGGAATATAGGTAGCATCAACTCTCATACTGCATTAATTGAGGCACTTAATGGGCATTACATCCCTCTCACTTTTGGCCTGTGTCTAGTTACAGGGTAAGGGAGATTTCTAGCTTTAGAAAAAGCCCAGAGACAAAAAAACATAGCCAGCGTGGGAGGAGTAACATCAATCACTAGTAATAGACCTGTCCACCGTGGCTGCTCTGAGATTGGGGCTGGAATGTGACACAGGGCTTCAAAACCATCAGCCACAAATTTAGTGTCTTCTATCTTATTTAACATGTAGGATTCCTTTTGAGTGTGAACTTCTTCCTAATGAACATGTTTCTTTCTGATGAGGCACAGAACACCTCTGGGTAGAGGCATTTGTCCAGGGATCTAAAGAAAGATGCAGATGAGATTTAATCTCTCCCCAGACATAAGGCCATCGGGATTAATGGCCATGAAGATGAGATCTTTAAATCATTAATCCCAGCTCAATGGCAAATGCCCAAATATAAACATATGCACAAGTCAGTCATGACTAAAGACTCTTAAATGACTTTCTTTCCATAAGAAATCTGGAGGGGAAGGTACATTAAGCATGACCTTCTGAAAACATAACAATAGGTGACCACTTACACCCTGCATTTGGAGAGCTGTTGTGCATGGGGGAATACAGATTGTACTGGCAATTTCCCCATCTACAAAATCAGGGGCAACTTCATCATGACAATATTTTTAATGGCTTTAATTGGCACAGAATACACTGCATATGGTTAGACTGTGCAATTTACTACATTTTTTATACATAGATACAGCTGTGAAGCTGCCACTATGATTGAGATGGTGAACATATTCACCAGCAACATATGCTTCGTGGCCCCCTTTATAACCAATCTCCCCTCCACCCCCCCCTTCCCATGCAACCATCGATCTGCTTTCTAGCACTGTACATGAGTTTGCACACATATGAGAAGACTCATACAGCATGTGCTCTCTTTTTTATTGGGCTTTTTACACTGGGCATAATTACTGGGATTATTCCATTTTGTTATATGGATCAATAGTTTTATCTTTTTCCCTGGCTAAGCATTTTTTCATAGTATTGATATACGACAATGTGTTTATCCATTCACCTGTTAGACATTTCATTTGCTTGCAGTTTGGGGAAATTACCAAGAAAACTGTTCTGAACATTGATGTAGAAGTCACAGTGTGGATACAGCTTTCAGTTCTCCTGGGTAAGAAAGAAATGGCTGGGGATGTGTGTAACGTTTTAAGAAACTGCCAAACTGTTTCCAGAATGGTTATATCATTTTACATTCTTACCAGCAGTGCATGAGAGTTCTAGATGCCCTGTCTCATTGCTAAACATTTGGTGTGGTCAGAGAGTTTACTATTAGTGGCAATACAGTGGACTCTCATCGTGATTTTCAGTGACATATTTCTAGGGACTAATGATGTCGAACGTGTTTTCATGCAGTTATTTGTCATTTACATATCTTGTTTGGTGAAGTGTCTACTCATATATTTTGAGCCTCAAGAGTTTTTAATTCTGGATATAAGTCTTTTATAAGTATTTGACTTGCAAATATTTTGTCTCTAGCTGTTGTTTGACTTTTTTTAAGCTGAGGTTCTTGGCCCAAAGTGGCAATGCACATCTGTAATCCAAGTGACTGAGGAAACAGAGGCAGGAAGATCACAAATTTGAGGCCAACCTGGGCAGGTTACTGAGATCACGTCTCAAAATAAAAAGGGCTGGGGATGTAGCTCAGTGGTAGAGTGCCACAGGGTTCAATCCCCAGTACTGTATAAACAAACAAACAATAATAACAAGAAGCTGAATTTTTAAAATTCGATGAAGTATAATTTATTTTCGTATGAATCGCACTTAGCCTAAACCCAGATTATAGAGATTTTCTTCGTTTTTAATCTAGAATTGTATAGTCAGGGTCCTATATTTAGGTAATGTCAAATTTTGAGTGAATATTATATGGTGTGAGTTATGGATCAAAGTTTCTACTTTGCATATGAATTCCCAATTATTCAATCAAAATGTAATAGAGTAGAGAAAAATAAGTAATTGCTACTATAGACCAATTAACTTTGTCTTCTTTGAAAGATGAAAGGCTGTGGTGTTTATCTACTGTCAGACATTCTGCCAGATGCTTTCTATGATGTGTAATCCTACCTCAACCCAACCCACTCCTTATTTCAGTTGCTGCTGCAAGGCATCCTAGGAAGTTCAGAATGATCTGATGTGTTACTTCCCACACTGGCACACCATGCAATGCACCTCAGGGTCTTCTCTGATGTAGGAGTTGGTGCTCACGCAGCTTTGCAAATACAGCCTAGGAACACAGCGAGGTGAACAACCCAGGGAAAACCTGGACCAAAGGGGACCAGGCATCATTGGGTAAAGGCTCCAGTCTCACATCATGGGGTGAGCAATGCTCGTCATGGAAGCAGGTAGTGCCTGGCACCCACAGTGCAATGTTAACCACATGCCTTCATGTTGCCTGTCCCTCCTTCCTTATTTGATTCTCTCGACCCCCTTATTGTTTTCTGGAATTATGTTCCAAATAATACATTTCTACCCAAGACTTTGTCTCTGGCTCTGCTGTCAGGGGTACTCAAAATAAGACAACAGTTATATATATATATATATATATATATATATATATATATATATTTTATCTCTGTATTAAACAGAAAAAAGTTTCATCAAGACAAAATGTATTTCTGAAGCCATCAAGCTCGTAAGTGGTGATACTGGGATTTGAGCACGGATCTATTTGCTCCTTAGCAGCTCTGTTTGTTTCTTGGTGGAATTGTCTTGCTCTTTAATCAGCACCTTGAGAAACACAGTCATGTATAGTAGTTTAGGAACTGGGGGTTCGGGAGCCAGATTGTATGGCTGTGTCACCTGCTGGCTGTGAATACTTGAGCAGGTCATATCTCTGTGCTCCCCTTTTGTCATATGAAAAATGGGCAAAGTTTTTGCTTTTATCTCACAGGATTAACTTAATTAATATTTATAATATTCTTAAAGTAGTGCTAGGCACATGAGAAAGCATAAGCATAACGTGTGTAACTATCACCAACACTGTGCTGTGATTGTTATTGCTGTTGCTGTCACCAGACTACACCATGCTCAAACCCTCTTCCCCAGCACCAAATCTGCATGTGGCAATCTGGTTATGTTCTTGATGACAGTGAGGAGGAAAAAGAGTCAAGAAGAATTTTGGTTGCATCACATATAATCAAAGGATGAAGGATTTTAAGGCAACCATATTTTCACAGTGAAATCATTCAAGGTAAGTCGAGTAGAACAAGTTTGCAAAATGCTTGTGTCCACTTATACTCCCAAGAGGAATGCATGTGCATTCCAGTTGCCTGGCACAATAAACCTATGATGATTGAAGGCACACCCTCCATGAAGCCAACACCGACCCTTCAGTGCCAAGACCACCTACCCTACTAGGCCTTTCTGTTACGTTGTCTGTTTTTATTTCCTTCATAGCATCCATTCCTATCTAAAATTCTCTTTCACTATTTTGGTTATTTATTTTGTATACCTATATAACACATATTTGTATACCAACATAAACATTTATTTGTGTACCTATATAACATATTTGTATGCCTATACAACAAACAAGCATATTTATTTGTTTATACACTATATATTTATTTATATACATATATGTCTCTCTTCTAAGGTAATAAGCTTCATGAGAATGGGGAGCTTGACCTTGACTGTGAATTGTTATTGTTTTCCTTACATCTAAGATAATGGGCAACATCTGGTAGATACTTAACGTCTATGGAGTGAATGAATGTATCTAAAGGTTAGATTATTCAACTAACTGTTGCTAGTCTATTTAGGGTCTTTAATATATCAGAGTGACTCTGGCTGAACTTTACAAAATTTTTCAGTTCATCTCAGGGATATATATATATATATATATATATATATATATATATATATACACACACACACATATATATGTATATATATTTTCTTTCTCCAAAGGTACACTGTTGGTTCAAATTTCGATGCATTTGGAGATCTCAGAAATAAAATTCTAAGAATTTTTATGTTGATATGTTATTCTTATCATTTATGGATATTAGGTGACTTATTTAACTGTGTTATGAAAAAAGGGCATAGGGATAGATATATAGGAAGAAATAATGAGTACTAATAGTAGAAAATATTTTTTGGCTTTGAATTGCACATATGTGGACTCGTGTGCTGATCCACCAGTGAAGCCTTGTCCACCCCTGTCCCACATCCACTCTATCAGAATGCTGGACCCTGGGGGATGGTGGGAGGCAAGAAGAGGGCTGGAAATAGGGATTCAAGGGAAATTCTAGGCTAACAGAGGTAATGGCAAATGCCCTGTCGTTTGTTAGTAACTGGCTATTAAGAAAAGATAATCTGCTGATATTAACCACTTTGTTTAGGTTTAATTAAAGATCCAATAGGTAATTTGTTAGTCAGAATAACTAATGATGATAGACATCAAATTTAAAATGGCTCAAAGGAAAAGAAGGACATGAAGTGATCTAGGACTGAGCCCATAGACACATCTGACTTTAGGCTCAGTGGCATCTGGGAGTTCAGATACTTTCATCAGGACTCAGTCATTTATTTCCTCATGTTTGATTTCTGCTCTTACTAATCTTTTCTCCATTATCAGGAAGGATGCTACATCACGGTGGTCAGTAGTCTTTACTCCTATTTATCCCCCTTGAAAGAGGATCTTTCTTGCCTACAAGTTCTTAGAACAGAGTATCATCTGTCTGACTTAGTTAAGTGGCAAGCCAATCACTATAGCTGAGGAAAAGAATTTTGTAATTGACCAGACATGAGCTTAACTTTGGGGTGGAGGGTAGAGAAAACTGTTCAAATAATCTTGACTAACAGTGTGGGAGAGCACTGGGGGAGTTAGTTCTCCAAAGGGAAACTGAAGTCTGATCATCAGATGGACAAGAAATGGACTCCCAGAGGGTAAAAGCAGTAAATGTCTTCTACACATACTATCCACTGTATCTGCATGCACCATAGAAAACCATTTCTCCAGAATATCCTATTTAATTCCCAACTCCTCAAATCTGTTAGATTTTCCTGTTGCTGTTCCTAATACTTGCTGAAAACCCCAATCATCATCTCTATATTCTTCCTAATCACATTACCTTTATCTGAAAATACTTGTTTCTATTAGGCATTTGAATTAGCAAACTAGCAAGCATGATGCCTACCTGGTAAACACAAGGGTTTTCAACCTGAATCTCATAAACCACCATTAATTATCAGCACAATATCCCGGCGTGTGAGTACATACACTTCAGTGTGTAGAGTGTTCACAACTTTAATTCATTTATTAGATGGGTCAGAGATGGCCCTAAAACTAGAATCCACAAAGTTACAACAGCTATAAATTAATTCTAGAGCCTGGGTTCTTGAACTACAGATTTTAACGTGGGATTCAGAGTCCACGAACTTGGATAGAAAAATGACATCTTCTTTTCCATTTCTAAGTAAAATTTAGTATCTCCTTTCATTTAGGAATATAGATAACAACCCACAACCCACAGTTGCATTAGCAGTGCATGTAATTTTGTCACAATTGAAAATACCTATTTTCACATCACAGAGTTTTTTTTTTTTAACAACCATCCTGAGATATTGTTTACACTTGTGATCACTCTGAAATTATAGTAATTATCAGGCATGCCACTAGATCTTGTTATTTAATTCATTAATAAGGAAACAAAATAACAATCAGAATTTCAAAATATTTTCATGACTATGTGAATACAATTAGTTTCCTTGGTAATCTTACATGCTTTATTTTATGGGTTTTTAAAATATTATCAAGAAGAGATCCATTGGCTTCTCTCAAGTGACCAGAATCTAATGGGGTCCCAAAAAAGGTTAAAACTCCTGTCTTAGCCATTATATTCTTCTCTGTTTGTCTTTCTGGCATAAACATTTACTAGGCCATCGTGGAGTTTTGATTTTTATTTTTCTAAAAGGTTCTACATAGGTGATGTTAAATAATTATTTATCTAGTAAACCTTTCAACCCTCAAGTATCACAGATCCTCCTGATCACTTATCTATTTAGGAGTTTTCCTTTGTGAAGTTTAGCATTCCAACATCAGGAATCAGGATAGATAGAGGTTTATTTATTTATTTATTTTTTTGTGGTACTAGGGATTGAATTCAGGGGCATTCTACCTCCGAGCTATACCCCCAGCTCTGTTTTTTATTCTTTATTTTAAACAGGGTCTCACTAAGTTGCGGAGTGCCTCACTAGGTAGCTGAGGCTGGCCTTGAACCCGGATCCTCTGGTCTCAGCCTCCCAAATGCTGGGATTACAAGCGTGCGCCACCACGCCTGGCATAGATAGAGTTTAATTTAATTGCACTTAAAATTGGGCTAGAAAGAAATCCTCTTGATGAGGAACACCTTGGAGATTTAGAATATAAGTAAATAATGAGAAATATTAGCAAATAATTCTATCATCAGTATTGGAACACAGAAAAAATCCTCCACTACAAGAATTTCTGTGCCTTTTTGTGAATTATTTCCCCCATGTTGGTTTAAAGTTGGTTCCTTTATCTGTTTGTTTTTACGGGCTAGACCAGTAAAGAAAAATTTTAATAATAAACTTGCCTTTTCAAAATAGAATTTTAGAGGACTATGAGGTTTGGGTAAAGATCTTGACCAGTAGGTGTATTTTTTCCATCAAATGAACTTATGATACAAGTTAGGTGGACAGATTACCAAAGTCTGGTTCAACTCATTATTTACTGGCCACGTATTGCTTGACAATGCTGAAGATGTGAATAACTGAAGCTGCATATTTTAACTGAAAAACTATCAAATGAAACTTAAAATGAAAATGTTACATGTAGTTAAGAAAATATTTGTATTGCATTAACCATGAAGAAAAAGTTGTGCGAGCTTTAACCATAAAGTGGATGATGACTCAAGGTTACCACTCTCCCCTACTGTGTAGATTAATGTTGTTGTGATAATATTTAAAACCTACCCACAAATTGATACTTGTAAGCTACGTATAAACATGTCTTCATTGTCACAGCTGCATGTGTTCATTCTGGAAGGGAAGGCTGGAGAGATAAGAGTGTACTTTAGGTTAACTAAACAAGCAACTGAGACAAGGTAAGATCTCAGGACATAGTAATTGGGACTTTTGCGTTGCATGTAATATAAAACAGTATGTAAAAAGATGCAAGACATAAGATCTCAGGACAAAGTAATTAGGACCTTTGGATTGCATGTAACAGAAAACAGTATACAGAAAGATGCAAGAGAGTTACCTGGTTTGTTTTGCTTTAATGTCACCTGTTGTAATTGGAGAGTTATTGGTGGAAATGGCTTCAAGCCTGGCCCTAACTCAAGCGATGTGTCAAGGACTCAGCTCCTCTCTTCTTCTTTGGTTATACAATGACTGTGAGCATTCAGAGGCTATAGATTTCTTTGATTTGATGCTACCAGTAAGAAAAGACTTGTTCCGGATTGGCCTGATCTGGATCGTGTGCTGATCCTTGGATCTGTAACTATAGGAAGGTGTGGAATAGTATTCAGTTAAACCAACTAAGGTCTATATCTGAAGAGGAGGTTGAATAATTCCCTTGTAAAACGGAAGGCTTGAGAAATGCAAAGCCTATGTGTAAAGAGTTAAGAGAGACATTGGGAAGCCCGTGAGAATTATCCCATGTGGAAGAGAGGTGTATTCTTAGGGAAAGGGCAACTTACAGGTCTTATACTTTGTCTTTCCCTATTCCAGGGAGTTTACTTCGGAATCCTTGATGGAGACTGGACTTCAGGAAGAGAATGGAAGCTGTGCTTAGGGATTTGGGGGAGAGAGGCTGGGTTTGGGGTGGGTGGATAGAGACTAGACTTCCAGGGTCAGGAAGGGGAGCTGATAGTGCCGGAAATGCTGTTGTCAGGGAAAAATCGGTTGAGAAAGATGTCTGCTAGTGCTCTTCGATTCCATGCCTCTGAGTTTTAAAAGAAATATCTGAAGGACAGCCTAGTTATAATGAAATCTATTTCCAAGCTTAAATTAAGTACATGAAAGTTGATATAAATACTAGTCCATAGGACATCATGCACATAGGACATCACTACACGGGACACATCATGTCTACAGCAGAGCATGCACACAGCTCAGCAGCAGGAGAGAGTCATCCATGGAGTGGCTGCCTGACCATGCTCTCTGGCCTGTTTCTCCTGCTCGCTTTGCTATCTGGATCACAGTGAATGTTTCATTTTCTGTGGGGATATTGCAGTGACCCCCATTGCTGCCTGCTACCATGGTCCAACAACAGGAATTGAGCTGTAGCTCCTGATGCAGGTCTTCTGGTTGATCCCTTCCACTCAGTTCTGCCCACCCGCCCCTTGCCATACATATCTGATCACAGTTACTCATATTTCTTGCTCAAAATCATAGTGTTATTCAACCTTCATTGTGAACTTACTATGTATCAGTTACTATTCTATCCACTTTCTATGCATTCATACGTTTAAAAAAAATGTCTCTTTATTGTCTCCAAAATAAAAAACCATTCCACTTAGCAGAGTACTCAGAGCTGTGGTCTGAAATGCACTGGCTTTCCTGGCCTGTTCCAACCTGTGTTCTATTTCAGACACGCAGACACACATAGAAGTTCTTTGTTTCCTGGATGAACAAATTTCACATTTTCTAGCTTTTGAGTTTGCTCACAGTGTCAATTCTACCTGAAAAGTCTTCCCCAAACATCTCCCCACCCAAACTGTCAAGCTATTCATGGATCCTTCTTCAATAACCCTGATGGGGAATAAATGTTCTGTCTTCCTTGAATCCAACACTTGCTCTTTTACCCTCAATGCAATGCGATTAGACGGCCACAGATCTGGTGTTCTTTCTGAAGGGTTAGCTTTCTTGGTTCAAAGTAGAACATGAGCTTGCTGTTCCAAAGCAAACCCTAACCAAACTGATTCGTGGCCAGCACAACACAGTTCTCCTAACTCATGAGCACATGGGATGCCCGGCTAGCCAGGTTTCTCTCACTGTTCCACAGTCTGGCCTTTCTCCATGGGGCACCAGTGGCAGCCCAACTTAATCCTACTGAAAATTCATTTTGCTAAACAGCCCCATCCACAGGAACTCCACACATCAATGGAAGAACCAAACCAATTTTGCTCTCTAAGAAAGTCTCTGAGGAGCCAAGATATATAGGAGTACAGTTTCAATTTGTAAGTTCAGTCATTCTTACCACTATAAACTAAAACAAGCACAAACAGGTTGTGATATGCCAGGTCTCGCTCCCTAAACGTGTTGCTGGTTGATAGGAAAAATCCCAAATCCAGCCAAGTCTTCCAGCCTCTGTATATTGAAATGTCTTGAAAGATAGGAATTTCTCTAAGAGATAATGAACAAGAAATATCTTGTGGGGGCAAGCATACTAGGGATTGAATCCAGGGGCATTCTATCTCTGAGCCTCACCCCCAGCCCTATTTTATTTTTAATTTTGAAACAGGGTCTCACTAAGTTGCTGAGGCTAGCCTTGAACCTGAGATCCTCCTGTCTCAGCCTCCCAAGTACTGAAATTATAGGTATGAGACACCACACCCAGCTGGGAAAGACTTTTTAAATTTAATTAGTTGGATTTATAAACACACACACACACACACACACACACACACACACACGTATACACCCCATCTCAAGCAAAATATCATCAATAAATCTATGTGAGGCTCTATGCTCTATATTTGACAGTATAACCTCTGCTTAATAGAATGAAATTTCTCATTGCTTGACTTTTGGAGTAACCATGATACTGCATTTGGGTTGGAAACAATGTTTTCTTTTGGCCAAGAAGCCATTTTAATTAAATAATCATAGTTGTAAATTTTATAAATGCAACCATAAAAGCATATAAGCAGATCGCAGAGGATTCGTAGAACTGTAGGACTACACTGGTAGATATGGGTCATTATATATTTGTCCAAACTCCTAGAAAATACAACATTGAGAGTGAACACTAATGGAAACTATGGACTTTGGGTGATAATGATATGTCAAAGTCACAACTGTAACAAATGCACCACTATAACTCTGTAGGGAGAGACTGCATATGTGGAGAAAAGAGATACATGGGAAATCTGTACTTTTTTAAAAAATTTGAGGTAAACCCCTAAATTATTCTAAAACTAAAGTCTATTAAGAAATACTAACTGGCAAGCCAAATTTCCCCCAAGCTTAGAATTAATGTGGTACTTTGTGAAGTACCAGAAGTCTGCCTTGAGTCACCAATGTCACTGCTAAATATGTCAGCATTAGTGTCAGGCTGATACGGTGGCAGTAAGGCTCCCATTCTGTCTCTGCCATGTTATAGCAAAAGAACAAGGAAGGCCGCAAGGAAGCATGGACAATTTAATAGTGTCTATTTCTAAGGCTGTTTATAGCTTGTTTATTTTTTCAAGTCCTTGAACTTCTGGCTCTTCGGAGACATAGCAAAACCAGAGAGCCATTTCTAGGAAAGAATCAAAGGTGGGATTAAGAGGAATATACTTTGCAATCTTTTTTTTTAACCAAGGTTTCCTGAGGGAACTTTGAGACTCAGCATGTATTCTTTGGTTCCACAGATGTTAGAAGAAAAATGTTGGTTATCTCCAATGTTTTAGCTATAGGGGAGAAGGAGGCAGGATCTGTAGATACAGTCATTTACAGAGCTGAGCTCATTTGATGCATTACCAGGTAGAGAAGCAAGTTCTACCCAAATGTAGTGCATGAATAAAAGCCATGCCCTGGGGCAGGGATACCCACATTAACTGTGTGGTTCCCTTGGAGGAAACCAAGCAGCTCTGGGTTCTGTTGCCATAGTGCTGAGGATCTGATGAGATGGGAAGACAGTGAAGAGCCCTGATATTATAGAAAGTGCTCTGTTGAATCTCTCTTTTCAACACCTGTAGTAGGAGCTACAGCATCGATCACTTTCACTCTCTTGAATCAGTCCCAAGCACATACTCATGCTCTGAAACAAGGCTGGCAAACTACAAAGCCTGCAGGTTGAATCCAGCCCACTTCTGGTTTGGGCAAATAAAGTTTTATTGAAACTCAGCCAGGCTCATGGATGTATTGTCTACGTTTGCTTTCATGCTACATCAGTAGAAGTACCAAGAACAAATGGTCCACAGAGCCTAATACATCTGATTCTTTATAGAAAAATCATCCTGACCACTGCTCTAGTGTGTGTAGTTAAAGGAAAAGAGAAAAAAAATCTTTTTAATCTCTTATAGCAGTAAGTCGAGAATAAATGCTTCAATCTATTGAGAAATAGTAATATAAATAAATGACACGAGTAATAAGTAATATAAGTAAATTCTTTGTTAAAAGAAACACTTGAGACAAATTAAATTTAACAGTTTATTGGAGCAAAGAATGATGCATGAGTCAGGCAGCCTGCTCTATACTATTTTTTTATGACAGACATTCCAGTCTCCTCTATAATTTCTCTCTCCTGACATTAAATTTGGGTTGGTGCTGTTCTGGTCTTCGTAAGGTGGACAAATCTAGTTAGCTCCTAGTTCTTGGGTCATCACTGTGAATGCTCATAATCCAAGACATAGTGTTATTCTTCCCAAACCAATTATTTTCTCTACGTGTTATGTTTTCAGTTGACTGAGTTATGCTTAATTACTAACAATGACTCATGAAGACCTGGCCTCACCTCTCATCTGCCCTGCTCCTCTCCCCTGCAGTCAGTCTCCACAGTCAGTTAGCATTTTAGTCCACTGTTTCTCAAACTGACTCTCTCAGAGAGCTGGACAAAACCCAGATTGCTGGGCCCCTCTTCAGAGAATCTCATTCAGGACACACAAATGGGAGTAAAATAATTAGCATTTCTAATATGTTCCCAGACGATGATGATGGTGTCACCAGTCCATGGAACACACTTTGAGTAACACTATTCCAGCCCTATGATATTTTCCAACTATCCCCTGGAATAAGCACTTCTTAGACTGCTACATCTTTGATTTTTCAAGTCCCTCTTCCTAGAATATCCTTCCCAGGCCTTTTTTATTGGGAAATTTCTATTCATCTTCAGCTCCCAATTTATTTCCTTCCCACTGTTCTCTCTGTCCTATCTTTTACTCCTAAAATATCAGTCCTTCCTTACTGGCCTTCTTCCTAACCCCCTTACCTAAACAAAACTGAGCACCTTTTCTGATTGTGTTACACTTTGTACTTTGTGCTTCTATTTTTTCCTTCTAGATTGTTAGTTCACAGAAGTCAGAGGCTATATTTCTTCTCAAGTCTCATGTCCTTCTCACTAGGAGAGTTCTGGATACAAAGGCATTATTTTATCTGTTTGTTCTTGATGAAATTGTCAGTCCTAATTCTTCCTTCCTAGGGTTAAACTGTAATTGCATTGCAACTTCATGCTAAAGGTTTTGTTCAGTTTTCCATTTAAAAATATTGTACACCAGATGGCACAGGGAGGCTTCAGTTGAATTCTGTACGGGGACATGGCAGTATTAGGTAACTGCTGTGCACAACAAGAAACTCAAGTAGCATTAGCACAGTCTAACAATTACAGCCCCCTTTAAAAAAACATTGTTGTCTTCAGGGACTCTCAGCAGGCCAGAATCATTAAAGACAAAACCCCATCAACACACTTTCCAAATAGGAAAGATGTTGCCTGTGTGTAATGAAAGAAAATTGGACCAGGGAGATTGTTCACCTAATCTACCTGAGCTTCATTTCAGGTTGGGACCGATCAAACCTGTAAATTAGCTTGAAATTCATGGATAGTGGTTTTTTTTTTTTTTTTTTTTTTTTTTTTTTTTTTTTTTTTTTTTTTTTTTTTTTTTTTTTAAGAATGTCTCAAGAGTGGTAAATGTATCTGATATGTTACTTCTGCTTCTTTGAGCTGTTCCATAAAAGAGATCTCAGAGTGCTGCAGTAAAGAAGAAGGATGATTTCCTCAAAGAGTTTCACTTGTTTGGTTGAAATGTCTCATTGAAGAATTAGCATTTCCAGACAGAAGCAGGGAAGGGTTATAGGGAGCTGGGGGACCATCATGCATATTAGTTTTATATAATCATTTACCCTTTCTTACAAAGGATGAGCCATGATATACAGTAAGTCTGTGCTTCCATGAGAATGAGTGTCTGAGACTGATGATTTAACACTCACCAGCAAGGATCCATTGCAACTGGAAACTGTCACACAATTACCCCCATATCCAAGTATTACTAATTTCTTCTATGCCCAAAAAACTCTTTCCCAGGGGATTGAGGAAGGAGTGTAGCTTCCATTGGCTTACCCAATTCCTAGAGTTCCTGGCTAATAGATGAGCAGAGTCTATGTACAAAGGGCATCCGTCTTTGGGAGATTATTATTTCTACTCAATAGAGAGAGAAGAGATAAGGGTTTAATACTAAGGATAACTGGTTTTTCAAAGTCAGCTGCACAAAAACCTTATTCAGTTTTGGCAAGTTTGATGGAAACATCGCACTCAGGTCTCCAGACAAAGAAAATTTTGTGGTGGTTTGGAAAAAAAATGCTGGGAATTGAGGCAGATCCAGTGACTGATCTCTCCTTTCAAGGACCACAATATCTTCCTTTTTTATGACTTTCCTATTGATTTCCTTATTGGCATTTGCACATCTTCTTGACTCCCTATTAACTGCAACATTCACATAGCTTTAGCTAAACATCTTTTCACTGTCAGCTTTGCTACTTACTGCCAAATTAATTTTTAAGTTTTTGAGTTCAAATTATTGAAAGGACCTTATTTGTTCACTGACTGCTTCATGCCAAATGAGTTGATCAAGCATATGATCAACTGTAACCAGGAAGTGAAGGGAAGGAACTCATGGTGGAAACCATGGCTGCCGTTTTAGAGGAAAATCTGATTGGTCAGATCAAGCATATTTAAATTAGGTCTGTTATAATTTGGAAGGTAGTACAAGAGTTTCTGTATCCCCTCATATCCAGTTTTCCCACTAATGTGAAGCTTTGGGGGATTTTTTTCTTTGTTTTTGGTACTGGGGATTGGACCTAGTGGCATTCTGCCTCTGAGCTACACCCCCAACCCCATTTTATTATTTTTTTTAAATTTTGAAACAGGGTCTTACTAAGTTGCTGAGGGTCTTGTTAAGTTCCTGAAGCTGACTACAAATCTGAAATCCTCCTGTCTCAAACTCCCAAGTACTAGGATTACAGGTATGCACCACCACACCCAGCTAATGTGGTACATTTGTCACAGTTAATAAACTGTTATTGATACACTATTATTAATGGAAACCCATATTGCATACACATTTCTTTGGTTTTTACTGAATGATATTTTTTGGTTCTAGATGTTATATTACATTTAGTCATCCTGTTTTGGGGAGATCCTCTAAGCTACGGTATATTTTGATGACCTTCACAGTTTATATGGTACTGGTGAGATATGTCATAGCAGTTCCTCAATTGAGATTTGTGTAATATTTTTCTCATGATTCAACTGTTGTTATGAATTTGGGGAGGAAGACTATCAATGCAAAGTGACATTTTCATTACAGCATATCCACATGCTATGACCATGACTGTCACCATTTATGCTAACCTTGACCACAAGGCTAAGGTTTCTGCACTGTAGAGTTACCCTCTGCTTTGCTTTTCCATAATTTACTCTCTGGAAGGAACTCCCTATGTGCAGCATACCTTTAAGGAGTGGGGAATTAGGCTCCACTTCCTTGAAAGGGAAAATAAATTATTTAGAGTTCTTCTGTCGAGGTTATTTTCTATTCTCTCTCACTTACTTATTTACTCAATCATTTATTTATATTGGTATGGACTCATGGGTATTTATCATATACTCTCAATTATAATCCAATACTTCTTACCTAATTAATTAGATCAATATGTTCCAGGTTTGGCTCTTGAGAGCTCTTCCAGGGAACACTTGTGATCCTTTAACGCAGCCCCATCATTGTGGGTTTTGCTATTGTTGTTTCTGCTGCTGTTTTTTGTCTTGAGCACTTATTTACTTGCTAGCACTACTAGATTCTCAAGGCCAGGTTATATATTTCCTGTCATAGTTGCGCAATTATTTCTCCAAGAACCCTCAGTTCCTTTCATTGAAGAATGATATTTGAAACCAAGATCAGGGCACTATTGGGGTCTTGTTGTTTCTAGATCCTCTCAGTTGCTTCTCAGATGTAGTATGCTAACCTGTATGTATATACATATCTATAAATATTTTTACATGTAGCCACCAGTATTTATGCTAAGCTAACTGGGTTCATGCTGATGTCTCCAACTCTAACTTCCTTCCCTGCAAACTCTCACTCCAAAAATGAGACACCTGGCTGGCAAAATCTGCCATTAATTTACTATGAAGATCAGTCACAGTATATATGCATAGTTGTTTCATTATTTTATTTTTAATTGACACTTAACAATTTCACATATTTATGGGGTATGGTGTAATGTTCTGATGCATGTATACATGGGGTAATGATCAAATCAGGTATGTAGTATAAAATGATCAAATCAGGTACGTAGTATAACCATCACCTTAAACATTTATTATTTATTTGGGGGTAATAACATTCAAAATCTTCCAGCTCTTTTGAAATATGCAACTTAATATTGTTAACTATAGTCACCCTACTGAGTAATAGGACACTAGAAATTATTCTTCCTATCAAACTAATTATGTACCTATTGATGGATTTCTCTCGGTGCCCCCTAATTTTTAACCCATACACCAATGAGTACAACTTTATCAACTAGAGAACTGTGTTGACATATAGTTCCTTTTGCATTTACCTATACAGATTTTTTTCATATCCAAAGTTATCTAGTTTAGCACTCTTTCCCCTCACCCTCTACTAGAGTGAGTCAGTTTTTAATATACATTTAAAATATATTACATCCATTTTTAATATAGTTAGATCCTTTTGTAAAAGTTCTGCATCCAAAAAACTTGGATGCTCCAAAATCCTAAATGATCATTTTGAATTTTGTACATCAGCATTCACTCTATATGACAAAATATTCTATGGTTACTAACAAATGCAGAGTGCTATGTATCTACCACTATTGTCTGACAAGGAATAGTTTTACCTCCCTAAAAACATCCTCTGTCATTCACCTATTTAATCCCTCTCCCTAGAACCACTGGCAGTTACAGATCTGCTTATCTTATCTATAGTTTTGCCTTTTCCAGAATGCCATAAGTTGAAAACATACAAAGACTAGTTTCATTCTCTTAGAAATATGCACTGTGTGGCTTTGATTGACCATTTCTTTTATCACTGAATAGCTTTCCATTATAAAGATATACTACTATTTGTTTATCAATTTATACATAGAAGGGCATGTTAGTTGCTTCCATTTTTTGGTGGTTATCAATAAGGCAGCACATTCAGATTTTGTGTGTCTATAATTTTTCAAATCAGCAAATATTAGCAGTGTGATTCCTGGGTCATACAATAACATTATCTTTAGCTTTTGCTAAAGTAATTATACCATCTTGCATTCCTACCAGCAAAGAGTGAGAGTCCCCATTCCTCCATAAAATTTCCAGAAATTGAAGTTCTCAACTTTTTCCTTAATTTTAGCTATTCTAATGGGTGTGTGGTCATAAAAAATATTTTCAAAGATAGATACTTGTCCTATGATGATTTTATATGATTTTAGATATTAATCTGAGCTTCTTTAAATTAGAACTCTCCTATATGTATATTTCCTTGATATATATGAAGAAAGTTTTAACTTTTTAAATGGCCGAGGAACCGTAAAATCATTTAGTGCCCAGGACTGATGGTACATCTTTATAATCCCAGTACTTAGGAGACTCTGACAGGAGGATCATGGGTTTGAGGCCAACTTCAGCAACTTAGCCAGACCCAGCAACCTAGAGAGACCCTATTCAATAAAAAAAAATTAAAAAAAAGATTGGGGATATAGCTTGGAGGTAGAATGCCCGAATGCCCCTAGGTTCAATCCCCAGTACCACACACACACACACACACACACACACACACACACACACACAATTTAGTAGAGTTTTAGTCCATGTACTAGCATCTTTGGCATCACCTAGGAGCTTGGTTAGAAATACAGAATCTTGGGCCATACCCCAGACCTACTAAGAAATGATCTGCTTTAAAACAAGATACTCAAGTAAATTATGTACATTACAGTGTAGTCCTGCCCTAGAATCAAAATTTACTGATTCATAAAGGTGGAAATGGACCTGCCATTTGGCAGATAAGGAAACTGTTTGAGCTTTGAGTGTTGTGTGTGGTTATCTGTGTATAACAATATGTTGCTAATCTTCTCGGACACGTTCTTATTCAAGGAAAAGGACAGTTTGTTCAAGGTTATACAACCAATCATGCAAAAAGAGAAAAATAAGCTAAAGTTCATTGTCTATAATACCACAGTATAAAAACATAAGATCAATTGTACATTATGATTTAAAATTACATGTACAGTCACAAATCCAGTTGAAGGATGTCTTGGAAAGCCCATCAGTTGTGCAAAATGAGGCAAGCCCAAAGTGGCTTCTAAGTATTCACTGAGTGGAACACTGTATGACCATTCATATTAATGTAAAGCGCCCATTCTCTAAAAATAATAATCAGGACTCTTTTGTTTATCAATGCAGCTGTGAACTCTTAATCTTTCAATAGCATTTAATCACCAGCCCAACAGAACATAAATAACCCTGGGGCCAGGTATTGATGTAAACACTCTAATGGGAGCTTGTAGCAGCAAAGTAGTCCAAACCTGAATCTGCCACAGGAGAGCCTAGAGAGGTAAATCTCCCCCTTCCTCCATGTGAACAGATATGCTGCTCAGAGAATGCTGCATCTTCCAATTCCCATGGCTTGGCAAGATTTGTAATACAATACCCAGGGACATATTCAGCAAGCTAAGTTGCTGCGGCTCTCAGCAACACCCAAAATCCATTCAACAATTCATTCAATGCTGCAAGAATGCACCCTGGAAACTGCTAGGGTCTGAATGCTTGTGACTTCCCCCAATTCATATATTGAAACATAATCTGCAACGTGATGATGGTATTAGGAGGTAGGACCTCTGAGAGGTGCTTAGGTAATGAATGGAATTAGAAGCTTGAGAGATAATGTTTGCCTCACCCTCCAGTGTAAGAACATAGCTACAATGTAACATCTATGAAGTATGGCTCTGGTCTTGGTCTACTGTATCACTCCTGGACCCAATAAGCCTGACCACATATCCTAGAAGAAGTAAGATTTATTTGCTTATAACTTTAAGAGATTTAGAGGTTCAGTCCATGTCAGGCTGGGTCTGTGGAGCTCGGGCTGAGGTGGGAAGCAGAGAGAGAGAAGAGTGAGGCTCTGCTCACATCATGGAGGCCAAAGCCAGAGAGCAAGCAAGCAAAGGGATTCAAGGACAAAAGCACAGTCCCCGAGGTCTCATTCCACCTGCCTCGGTTACCACCCAGTATACACTGGTGAGATTACACCTCTCATGACCTCATTATATTAACTCAGAACATTAATACATGAGTTCTTCAGGGGACACTTGATATCTAACTGTAACAGCCTTTTACAGAATCTGCTGGCACCTGGACCTTAGACTTCCCAGCTTCTAGAAGCAGGAGCAATGCATTTCTGTTTGCTTACCAATTACCCAGGCTAAGGTATTAGCAGCCCAAATAGACTGAGGCAGAAGGAGAGCCTTAACCCTTGCTACTCAAAGTGTGGCCAACAAACTGGCCCCTTGGGAACTTTTTAGAAATGCAGAATCTCAAGCCTTACCCCATATGTGAAAGTGGGAAATGCCCTGTCAAGGGGATTTGTTTTCTCCTGAAAGATCTGTCTTCTAGACCACTCTTTGAGTTCATTATAGGACAACCCTGAGCCTTTGAAGCCCTGTTCTAAAGTCTGAGTCTGACCCTGGGACACAGCACCTGGTCCTGGAAAGAGTTGTATGGAGTGTGTATAGAGCGTTTCATAAGGAATAGTTACAACGTTCTTAAACTTAGGGGCAAAATAGAAAAGCCAGAACTATGAATAGCAAAAAATATTCAAGATTTTAAAGTACTACTTTTAAGTATTAAATATTAAAGGGGATTGTCTGCGTGTGTAGACAAATGACTAGTGGAGAGAAGCATGGGTTCTCAGTACAATTAAACTAATAATTAAATGAAGTCCAAATGTATTTCAAAAAGGAAATGTAAAGCAGTTGAGCCGGGTAGCAAATGTTTTATTGAATGGATCTACCAGAGGAGGAATTAATCTGATAAGAAGTAAGTCTCAGCTTTTGATGGAATCAATCTGATAGACCTCTGAGAAGCCAGTATATGATTTTGATGATAGAAGCCAGAGGAAAAGCACAATAATATTGGCCCCTGCACATGCTGGGTTATGGAAGTAAGCTGAGCTTTCTTGCCGTTATCCTACCCTACATCCTGACCTTCTCCTATACACACCACTTCGACACAGGTATGGCAACAGCCTAGGCAAGGAGTGAAAAGTCTCTGACCATCCCTCTCAGCTTCAGTCATATCCACTTATAAGGATAGGGGACACTTCTGAGTGTCCTAGTTTAGAGCTGAGGGACAGGGAACCCAAGGAAGTCATATACGTCTTTTGTCTGTACATATCCAAATTAATCAGGCCTCTGCTTTCAGACCTTGTGTGTCATGACTGATTAATCATGAGTAATTTCAGAGAAGAAGAAATATAATCTTCAAAAGTTAAAAGAGCTGGGCCTTTCTATTGCCTCCACACTGGCATAGGCTTTGTCTGCCATTTAGGGGAAACCAAGACCATGGTATCCAGAGCCTATTCCCAAAAGGAAATGACAACAGTGGCACCAGCTGACACCCAAATGGCCATCAACTGTACGTACGACATATATGACTGAAAAGCCAGTGAAGCCAGTCTTCAAAATGACTTCTTGGTAATCTTGTAGTGCTCACTCAAATCTCTTGGATAAGAGTTGGAATGTAACTCAGTGGTAGAATTCCTGCCTAGTATGCTCAAGGCTACAGCACACATACAATGCATATATGTATATAGATACACACACACACACACACACACACACACACACACACACACACAAATCTCTTGGGGTAAGGCCTGAATCATCTGAGTCCTATTTGAATTTCTTGGCCATCAACCCAGGTACTCCACTGTTTTACATTTGCTTTTACTATGGGAATAATTGGTTTGTTTGAAATAAAATAGAAGGAGGAATTAGAGTAAGGACTGCTTGATAACCAAACTAATATTTTGCGAACTTTGCAGTTCTCAGCACATTTTAAAGCCCATATTTCCCCAGAAAAGAGAGTAGTTGTAATGCAGAACCTCAGGAAATACTGCTCTGAATACAGATGAATAAGGTACCATTGTCCATTGCTGGGAGCCAAAATATACATTATTTAAATGGAATCCTTTCCTCAAGTCTTTTCCAAATACTACTGGTTATCATATTGCAAATACAGCAGCACCAGCTCATGGGTAATACTGTCACTTCCATTCCAACAGCATTGAACCCCAGTGAAAGATGCAAGATCTTAATTCATGAGGGCTGTAGTCTCATAAGCATGCAGATCTATTGTGATGGGTTTACTGGGGGCCACCTAGGCAGGTGGGGTGCAGCCGGAGAAGGCGGGTCCCTGGGGGTGTGCCCTTAGGGACTGTGTTGTGTCTTTGAATCACCTTGTTCCTTCTCTCTTCTGGCCTCCCTAACAGGAGAGCAAAACCTTGCCTTCTCCTCCCTCTGCTTCCTGATACCATACCCTGAGCGCTGCAGATACAACCTGCCCTGAAATGGACTAAACTCTGAGATCTCTGAAAAACTGTAAGCAAAAGAATCTTCTTTCCTTTACATTGTGTGGTCAGTTGTCTTGGATTAAAGGAGTGAGAATGTTCACTGGGATGCCTCCACAGCTAGCCTATTCAGGGTTGACTGTTCTTCCCTCTATTTCTTTCTCCTCTAAAAGAGCATTCTCACCATTATCTCTTTATTGTCAGTGAACTCTGGGCCTTAAGATCAGAATTTTCATCTAGTTTGACCATATACTGACTGTGTGACATTGAACAAGTGACCTAAATTCTTTTGGCCTAGGTTTTCTTCTGTGTTTTCTTCTTTTCAGACTGTCTGCAAAGGTGGTTGCCAGTAATTCCAACCATTCTTGTACACACATGTTGTTCTTCACACCAACAGGTGGAGTTTATTTCCTCTCCCCTTGAATCCAGCCATATGATTTGCTTTATCCCAGAGGATTCAGTGGAAGAGATGCTGTGTTGGCTCCAGCCTAGGCTTTCAAAGGCCTGACAGCTTCTGCTTTTGCTCTTTTGGAACCAGGCTCTCCTATTGGAGGGAGAGACCTTGTGGAAGAGAACCAAGGCTCCCATCCGACAGCCAAGCCCAAGGCCCAGGGAAGTGAGTGAGGCAGAATTGGTTTCACCAGCTCCTGTGATGCCCAGCCAACATAATTCACCTGTGTTCCAAACATCCTGAGGTTGAGATGAACCTTCCTCTCTGGATTCAGCCCGAATTCCTGACCCACAGAATCAGAAGTAATGAAATAATATTGTCTTGGACTTCCAAGTTTGAAATGATGTGTTATTAATAGAGGATAACTGACACATGAAAGTAATGCTGTTTCCCCAATTATTAAGGACTTTTTGGAAGTCAAATGAAACAGTAAATATACAAGCTCTTCTAAACTAATAAGTAGCTTAAATAGTAGGAGCAATGTAGTAATATAACTAGTATTTTATGTTATATTTCTTGAAGATGTCTAGAACTTTGTATACAAAATATTTGTGCCCTCCTCAGTATTACAGGCAGGGAAGGAGATGAGGTACCTGTTTCAATAATAATGATAAGAGCTATTTTTTTTTGAGGACCTGATAAGTGCCAGGTGTTATCCTTGAAGTGCTGGTCAGCTTTTTGTTGCTGGGGCAAAATACCTGAGACAAACAACTAAGAGGGAAAATTGACTTTGGCTTAGGGTTTCAGTCTATGGTCAGTGGCTCCAAGGCAGAAACATCATGGCAAAAGAATGTAGCAAAGGAAAGCTGCTCAGCTCATGGCAGCAAGAAAGGAGAGAGAGAGAGAGGGAGGGAGGGAGAGAGGGAGGAAGGGAGGAAATGGATTGAAACTTTGAGATCTCCAAAAAACTGTGAGCAAATAAATCTTCCTTCCTTTAGGTTGTGTGGTTAGTTGTCTTGGATTAAAGCAGTGAAAATGTTGACTGGGACAACTCTACAACTGGTCCATTCAGGGTTGATTATTTTCCCTTTGACTACTTCTTTCTTCTCTAAAAGAGGACATGTACCATTATCTCTTTATCACCAGGCTTTAAGATCAGAATTTTCATCTAGTTTGGTCATATATCAGGGAGGGAGGGGGGGAAAAAGAGAGAGAAAGGGGATATACATAAGATATACCCTTTCTGGGCATACTCTTAGTGATCTACGTCCTTTAACTAGACCCCACTTCCTACAGTTTTCACCTCTTCCCAATAATGCCTTCACATATGAATCTGTCACTGGATACTTTCATTCATGAGGTCAGAGCTTTTGTGATCCCATCACTCTCCAAGAGCCCCATCTCTGAACATTCCAGCACTGGGGAACCAAGCTTTCAACACGGGAGCCTTTGAGGGACATTCCAAATAAAGCCATATCCCTGGCCAATTCACAATGTGTCAGGGAGCATGAGATTGCGACCTCTTCTCATAACATGAAAACTGAGTGTGGGGTGATTGTGTCAACAAGCTCCATGCAACCAATAAATAAATGGCTGAGTCTGGATTGTTCTTTTAACCTAAAGCTAAAGCTCTTTCCAGTATAGAGTATTATCTCTGTTTTTTCTATACCTCCTTCACAGGCAGAGAGAGATATTTGAAATAAAACTGGCATGGTGAGTAAGTGAACAATGGGACACCTGTCTCAAATTTCCTGACTTTCCCATTCCTGCTAAGAAAACCCATGCTGCCCCTCACCTGTGTCTTCACCATTCAGAGCTTAGCTAGGACTATCAGAACTGCTGGGAAATTGAAGACATACTAAGCAACCAACATTGGTGCATGTAGATACCTGGACACTGATCTCCACAAACAGATGCAGCAGGTCCTACTCTGTGGGCAAGGAACTCACAAACTTCGGTAGATGAACCAATAGTGAGGTTTGCCTACGCAAGGCTTTTGGCAGCCTCTCAACATAATTAAAAACAGGCCAGCAAACAATGTAAAGAAATGAGCTATTGTTTGGTGAACGTGATCAATGAGAGCTGATGATAGGGGTTTTTTGGACCTTGTCTTTCTCTGGATAAGATGGGTTCTGCCTCAATTACTTAGATACATAGCTCTTTCCTCTGTTTTATTGTGCTTTTGTGATAAGTGTAATGTTTAATAAATAACATTACTATAAATATCTTTAGGAACATTATAATCTGAAAATAATTAAGGAAGTGCCTTCACCCATACTTAATAATCAATGTATTAATGCATTGCTAAGCATGAAAGAGGATATAATTTTCATGACTTAGTCTCCTTAGATTTGAATTTCATTACCTTGTAAAACTCACACCTTTAGCTCCGCACTTAATTTTTTCTCGTTCTTAGCAGTGATCCATTTTTGAAAAAAATCTCCCACAGGGAAATGTTTGGATTTCTTTTTAAACTGCTCTGTGTTCGATTCTAGTTACATTCAGACAGAAAATAAAAACAAGACATTTCATTCTTTGCACATATTAGAAAATCCATTTTGAACTTCTATTCTCTGCCAGCATTTACAGAGGTAAATTTATTTTCTGGGCTTCTTTGTCTGAAATAGCTCATCCTCTTCAAACATCTGCCAATATTCAAATTCATGTTGAGAGAGAGAATTTTAAAAGAAGGTAACTTAACTGATATTTATCTTCTTTACAGGGCTTTGCCTAAAATTATTATATTCTCATTCTCCCTCTCTCTCTCTCCCTCTCCCCCCCCCTCTCTTTCTCTCTCATCAATGCAACTCACAGATAGACTCAGGATCCAATTTCAAAGTGGCCTTGCAGAAGGAATCTAGGAAGGTGCTCTCTGTAGATGAGGATGGATTTGTAGAGCCGAGGTTAGGAAGTGCATTTCATAGATAAAAGAGAAGACTGACAGCTCCTTCCATAAACCAGCTGTTAATTAGTGTTCAGCGAAGCCTCATCAAAATAAGCACTTTCAGATAATTGCTTTCAGGAGTATTCTAAGTGCTTCCCTTAGAAGCTGATTTAAATCTGCATGATGTTGGGTGCTGTTGGGAGACAAGACCATAAAACAGAACAAAAAACAAAAACACATTCACATACACACACACACACCCTCAAAATATATACTCTTGAAATTTTCAAACTCCATTTGGATTCATCACTAGATCTCTTTAAACTACACATGTTGATTAATCTCAGTGTTTGCCTATGTGGCTTCTTGTTTTCATAGCTGCTTAAATTAGAAGGTATATTTCCTCTTTCAAATTACTTGTGTAATATGATTTAAGATGGTCAGTCAATAAAAACACCATTAGAGGGAGAACCAAAAACACTGGGGGATTGCATAGCACACTGACATGGAGAGTGTAAACAATAGGAGAAAAAGTAAAGGGCGTGAGAATAAGTTACCCAACTTTGTGTCCAATTTCACTAATGATGGGGGCTGAGATTGCCACTGGGTACCCACACTTGTATTTTCTCTGAACCACAGAATACTTGGAAAAAATAATGCATATTTAAAATTGGAAGATGTATCAAAGTCTGGATTCCCTCCCCCCCACCCCCACCCTGGCTTCTTTTGAAAAGAAAATCAGAAGACCTGATAGGATTAGACCAAGGCTTCCTCTTGGCATCAGTAGGCAGAGCTGTGTGATGTTTGCTTTCCTAGTGGAGCACACGCTTTCTGGTTTGTCAAAGTTCACTCTTTGCCCCTTCAAGCAAACATATTACTGGTCTGCCCTCTGGGTCCTGGAGTTGAGGCCCTTAGTTTCTTTTCTTATAGAATACTAAGATTGCTGAGATGGGATTATGATAATTCTGGGATTCCTAGAATGTACTGGAGACATCGTGCTACTCATAGAATAACCTCCTAATTTTTGTTTTCCTATTCTAGTTTTGCAGGCTGCTGTAGGCCAGCTATTGCAGTGTTGTTGTGGTAAGGGTGGGATACTAACCTTGTTTAGGTTAACCCTAATAAGCCTAGGGTTATTAAGCCTAACCCTAATTCTAAGCCCCACTTACTTATTATAATCAAGTATCTTCACAGTCTGATTCTATGCCAACTTAGAGAGGTCTATTCACATATATCTTCCCAAGACTTCCTTGCCAACAATTTTCTACTCATATTCCTACCAAGTTACTGATCATTCATCCAAACTATTGGCTGGATAAATACAAATAGAGTCATACCACAGGTTATTTCTCTTTCCAGGAAAAATGAACAGCCTGGTGCACATGGGAGGATTTCTCTTCCTTGGTTTTTGTCAGGGATACCCCATCTATTTGTTTCCTAGAAATGTCATGAGTAGCTGGTCAACACCATAGTCAGACTCTTCTGATTATTACATTAGCTCTACTGCCCATTATGGTAACTATGCTCACCTTGTCCTTGGCCCCTGACACCCTAGAATCCCATTATCTCCCTTGGATTCGGTCCAAAGTAGTAGTTCCCACTATAATTTATGACCTACAGAGAAGAGCCAACACAGTGCTCTTAAAGTATGCCTCACAGATTTATTTTTTACAGTCATGGGGAAATGTCTGCCCTCTGTGACCTTCCAGGATGAGTGAACAGGTTTTTTGTGATATTTCCACTCTGGACATCACTGAATATTTTTCTCTAAAGTGCATTAACATAGTTATGGCCCTGGGACTCTATTTGGTACAGACAAGTATTGGGTCACCACCTTCCCAAATGTTGGAGCCACTTCTAGCCTCTTAAGCTTAAAATATTTGATCTAGAATTTTTGCTTACTAGCCTATATCAACCAACTCAGCATGATCCAAGTTCACATTTTCCAAAATATCTTAAATATCCATTTCTCTGAGTATTTCTATCTACATACCCAGGAAAAAAAGCCATGTAGTTCTTTGGGGTGTATAGATAACACTTTGTACCTCATCCTTTGGTTCCTACTGGGACTTGAATCTAATTCTACATCTGAAAGCACAGAGGGTAGTGAGAGTAGCTAATGTTCCTGCAGAGACCTAACAATGCCTTGCAGGAGAACGTCATTATAGATGTGTTAGGCAAAGGAGAGAAGAGCTCTTCAGACAGAATGGAAGGACAACCTCTGATGTCAAAGGAAACTCACAGAATATTGAGAGTGAAGGTTCTCAGCTTCATCAAGATCTTTCCATTTGTTTCAAATCCAATTTTCAGGATCCAATTCCTTTCTCATTGATGCCCTCATAGAGGCTATAGATACAGGGCTGAGATTTCTGAGAACCAAACCCATTTGATCCCTGGCTGGCCAGGCCTGACTCTTCCCTAGGCTGAGTGTAGTCTTATTGCTGAGCCATAGAGTGAAGAAAACAATGATGTCAATGATTAAGCAGGAGAGCCTCAACAAATCCTACTCTACTCCAGCTCTGACATCGCTGCCCAGGGCTTAGGACAGCATTCTTTCTGTTTTAAAATGTGCCTAAGTCTCTAACCCAGCTCTCTGTATCTAAATGCCTCTTGATAATCTGACTGATGGGCCTTGCCTTGCAAGGTGCTGTGCTGCTCACCTCAGTCCTCTAAAACACTGGTATCCTTTCTTGAGCTCATTCCCATGGATTGGGCCCTGGTTCTTGCTTTTCCACTTCTCTGGTATGGCTACTAGCCTGCCTCAAAAAGTGCCTGAGATATTGTTAACTTCCAAAATCCCTTGATTAAGTGCTTCACACACTTGCAAGACATCCCTGGATACAGCATTACAACTCTACAACTGGTCTATTCAGGGTTGACTATTTTTCCCTTTGACTACTTCTTTCTTCTCTAAAAGAGTATATGTACCATTATCACTTTATGGTTATCCATTGGGCATTTCCAGTAGGGCCAGTGGGGTGAAATGCTAATATTAGTCTAAATTTATCATGTGATCATCCTTTTGTCAAAGATCAAGTTGGAAAAAAAGGATAATCATAGATGTTGCAACTGGGGAAATGGCTTTAATCAAGAGTTATTTGATTAAAGTCTATCTTAGTGTTCACCTATTTTCTTGAATGACTATCTACATCTTACAGCATACTCCCTTCCTTTGCCTCTCTGGGATTTCAATTCAGTTGAATAAGCATTGATTCAGGCTATCTATTTCTAGTTATTGGAGAGGGAGTCTGGGAACCTGAAGATAAATAATTCATGTGCCCTGTTGCTCAAGAACTGACCTTCTGCTCTGGGAGCCACTTCCATCTGTTGCTGTGTCCCATGACTCCCTTGAATTTGTGTGTAGTAACAAAGTCTTAGATTTGCTTCATGTGACTAAACCTGTGTTTGTTAATTCCTACTTTTGACAGGTATTTTAATCTAGTACTGGACTGCCTTTTAAAAGTTAATACATCATATTATTTGGCTTTGTGTTTCAATTGATAGTGACTGCTTAGAGACGTGAGCTGAGGAGAATTCTAAAGTGATGTTTATGCTCAGTGAAAGGGGGTCAGGAGCTGAGGAGCAAGCTCCATGATGAATCTGGAGATGTGGAAGCACAATAGCTTTTGGGAATTCCTGGCCTAATATTCAGTTCCTGTTGTTTATTGATGTTGTTTTATAAATGTCAGTATGCATTTAACAAAGAAAACGTAGCAGTCTTTGGTGGTCATTATCAACAAGTACTGACATGAGTTCATCATATATTTGTAGCTGCATATACAGTTATATTTATATGATTATAACCGTGATGTGATTTACCTCTCTTCTTTAGTACAGAAAATGGGTACTAGATTTAAAACTTTCTCTGAAATTAGAAGGCTTTTTGAATGGCCCACTTCAAGAAGAGGGGAGTAACTAAACAGAAGAAGAAACACCCACCCAGTATTTAATGTAAAAGTTAGGGCAAGTTTGAAGGAAACTTTTGGAGCTTGATTTAGGAGAAATGGTAATGTTTCCACATAGAAGTAGTTTGCAAAATATTGTCCAGGGGACAAGAAATGAGTTTCGTACTAGTGAAAGAGAAATTACACTTGGTTAGTAATATCAGTTACTTTCACTATCACTCTGGATATATGACATTAGCCTCTAGCAGATTTTTTTTTCATCAATCTGAAAAAGAACTTCCCCTTTTTAGGACTCAGAATGATTCACTTGGCAAAATGATGGGGGTGATTATTAGGCAAGCCTGCCTGTGTGTTTACTCAGAACACACTATTTGGAGGACCAGATCCCTTAGAGAAGAAGTTTTAAAACTCCAAATACTTAGGATGCCCACATCATGCTGAGGTGGCCTCTTTAAATCTGGAAACTCCATCATTTAAACTATGTAACTGCTAAACTTTGGGGTGATGAGAAAGTTCAGGGGCAAAAATACTAATTTTCCTTGGCTATTCATGGCTACATAAAAGATAGGAGGGAAGTCAGCAAAAAGGTGAGAAGACAAAAAAGACTTTCCAAGCACAAGAAAGAGACATGGCAAAGAGAAATAGCTCTTCTGAGCCCCTTCCCAGTTTGTGATTCTGAAAGCAATATTTTGCATCCTGGAGAAAAGCATTTTGCCAGGATTCCAGCAGTAACTTTTCATTGTGATACTGTTGCCATGGGGATAATGTGCTGGGTTGCACCACTTTATCATCTCCCTTTCCTGTATTCTATTATAAAGTAAGTAGTTGGGATTCTAGGCCATACATATGCATCCACAAAATGTTAATCTGTGAACTAACCTGACAACCAACTTCAGAGTAGTGATCAGTCCTCTGACTGGCAGGCAGCATCATTCCTTTTAGAAAGCAACATGGGCAGGACAGCAATTGTGCAGGCACAGGCATCTGCAACCAGGGAGATTATTTCCTTCTCAGACATCGTGGCCTTCAGACCAAAGAAAGAAAAGAAAAGGGAATGCAAATTGTTTTGGCAAGGAATGAAATTTACTAGTGATCTACCATATTTCCAGGTAATATACAACATATATAATGTTTTAGTCTAGCCTTTGAAAAGTCTTTTTCTGAAGTCGATTAGATCCTTTTTCAAATATATGGGAAAGGAATATTACATATAGATACATCTCCAAATAATAGCCTACTACATGTATTTTTTTTTAAAGGACAGAGTGGATGAAAGTGGTGCATTAGAGGAACACACAGTATCATAGATACTCCCCAAAACTGAATCAGAACTATAGTTCTGCATTGGCAGATTAAGGTAGAAAGTCTGTGGGAAACCAGCAGGCAACCCTGAGAGGTAGCAGCCAGCCGAAAACCAGAAATATTGGTTTCTAGGATAGAAAGAGAATTAATAAGAGGAATGTACTGCAGAAGCGCAGGGTTCACAGTGGGGGAGAGGAAGCTCCCCTTGCATGAGCCGAAAGGAATTCTCCCACTTAGTTCAAGAGAAACAAATGCTGTTGTCCAGCAAACTCACAGTATGAGCAAAAAATAAGCTCAGTTATGGTGAAGTGCACCCGTGTGGTGGTGGTGGTGGTGGGGCAGTGCTGGACAGTGAAGTTAGTGAGAGCAGAAAAGAGGCTTAAAAAAGGCTCTTGTTTGTGAGCTCATCTCTGGCAGCCAGGCAGCCACTGATGGGTATATAGTTACATAAGCAGGACTAAGTAATATGCAACACATATATGCACATTATGTTGGTGTAACCTGTACCATTTTGCCTGGAATCCTATCTAAGGCATTGATCTGTAAAATAAAGCTGGTGGTGTTCTCCTCCAGATGGCGACTCCACATGATTTCTTCCTGCTGGGGATCTCACCACCAAAACCTCCCCTGAAAACAACCCTGGCCCCTGACAATACCCATGTTTATAGGACCACAATTCATAACAGCCAAGTTATAGAACCAGTCTAGATGTCCATCAACAGATGAATTAATAAAGAAAAGATGGTTTATATACAAAATGGAATTTTATTCAGCCATAAAAAACAAAATTATGTTGTTTACAGGAAAGTGGATGGAACTTGAGAGCATTATGCTGAGCAAAATAAGCCAAACTCATAAAGTCAAGGATATATTTCCTCTCATTTGTGGAACCTAAAGAGAAAAAAATAGGAGTGGAGAATCTTATGAAAATAGAAAAAAGATCAATAGAGTAGAAGAAAAACCACAGGGAGGGAGAAAGAGTGGAAAAAGAGAGGTATAGAGAATGAAATTGACTAAATTATGTTATGATCAGGTTTGGATATGTCAAAATGAATCTCACTATTATATATAATTCTAATGTACAAATTAAAAAAGTATGGGAGGAATATATCAGAAACCATAGGATAAAATTAAAGAAAGAAAGAAAGCACTGTATACACTTCACTAAAACTCAGAACAATTTCATGTGATATCGTTTTGAAGCCTCTTACCTCTTATAAAATCACCAACCAACAATGTTTTCTAAGGAGTTCTATATGATTCATTCACAAGGAAACTGGAATTCACAGAAACTGGAAGTGTACAAAAGAAACTTAAAAAACAAATCAACTTTGTACGCTAATGAGCTCATCCTACTTGCAGACCTGTTCCTTCAAGCCAGTTAAGTTCCAGAAAGCAGTGGTCAGTGTGGACAATATGTTGAATTGATTTTGTATTATTTTCTATTAATTTCAACAAATATGTTGCCCTCAGGAGAAACTTTTCATGATCTACCAACGTCCTTATTTATCAGAATTACTCTGTTGTGGTGATTCTATGGTCAACATACTCTTTCAAGGAAGGAACTATGTGCTGTTAATTCTTTGTAAAGAGTATCTGGAACCATGAAAATCACATGTTATTCATCCCGATATATTTTCATTTTTCCTTTAACTGTACATATTTGTGGGGTATAATGTGATAGTTCAATACATTCATGTAACATATAATGATTAAATCAGAATAATTAGCAGTTCCATCTCGGTAAACATTCTCCTTCGTGTTGAGAATCTTTGGCCTCTTCTCTTCTAGTTCTTTTAAAATATAAAATAGATTTTTGTAAATTATAGTCACATACTATGCTGTACAACACTAAAACAAAAGATGATGCTTCTGCAAACTTATGACTATTCAGGAAAAATAAAACCAGTAATAATGTACTGTAATCACTATAGATATCTTTTCATAGTAATGCTCATGTCAGCATTCCAAATACTCAGTTCTCCCCATTGTGGGATGAATATATATATATATATATATGTATATATATATATATATATACATATATATATATATATGTATATATATATACATATATACTCATCTTACTGATATCAAGCATGATCATTGGCTTGCTTTGGTCAAGAAACATGTGCGGAAGAGATGTGTGGCACTTACAATGGAATATTTCAGAGCAATATGAATTTTCACCCTCTCTTTCCTTTTTCCACAAAGCATGCAATGTCCCAAGAGTGCCTGCTCTTTCAGTCTGGATCCCAGACTGACAATAATTTAAAACAGAGCTTTAACTAACCCAAGACAGGCAAGCAGGTTGCAAGATGTGGATGGTCATAAATTTGTTTGAGATGGTTGCTGCCCTGCCATTTATTTTTAGACCTGATATAAGTTATTTGAAACCCAGCTGTGCCCAGTCACCTTTGACCTAGTTAAAACTTTTCTCTCCCAGCGTGTCCTTCCCATTTGGATACAGTCTGCTTTGCTTCTCATTTCACCACTCCAAAACCCAACACATCCCACAAGTGCTGCTAACGATAATGCCGAAGGGTCAACACCAGAATCATGTAAATAAGCTCCCTCTTTTGCACACACTTTCTTTCCTCTAGCCAGTCCTCAACTCCCACAGGGAAGCCTAAAGGATAACACTCTTGGAACTCAATAAAGACAAAGTCCCACAAGTCTTCTCCCTCACCTGCCCCTCCTCTTGCTGTGTCATTTTACCCAGTGGTCAAGCTCTCCGTCACCTCTGCACATCATGGCAGCCTCCTGTCTGTGCTCCTCACCTCTCTGGGACCTGTGAGTAATAATTTCTTATTTCTAGGCGTTTAGATTCACTCATTCATTGTGTTTACCTGACCCATACACCTGAACCAAACTCCTCCTTCTCACCATCTACACTAATAACATCCTTATTTAAAAAACATATCTGTTTTCTCTCAATACTCATTTATTAAATGCTTACACTGTGCCAGACACCATACCATAGGTAATGGGAATTCAATCATGAGAATGACCCAATTATTGTCCTTGAAGTGTTCCATGTGTATATTGCCTTATGATAATAAGGCAATTTCTATAAGACAAATTCTATTATGCTTTTAAATAATTGGTAAAAAATTCTCCAACAGAGAAATGTAACAACTGGGGGTACTGGATTAAAGATAGCAGAAAATTATTTTTCACACCTCTCATCAGAATGTGAAGTTTGTTTTTCTAATCCCTTGAATTTGGGGGAAATGATTGGAATATTATTCAGGGGAAGTGATAAATTGGGGGCTTATTTTTTTGTTGTTGTTGTACTGGGGACTGAACCCAGAAGTGCTCTACCATAGAGCCCTATCCCCAGGCCTTTTTCCTTTTCTTTTAACACAGGGTCTCACTAAATGGCATAGGCTGGCCTCGAACTTGTGATTCTCCTGTCTCAGCCTCCCAAGTTGCTGGGACTGCAGGTGTGTGCCACCATGTCCAGCCAAGGCCTATGCTGGAAATGGCAGCTTTGCTTCCTTTCTAAGTGGTAGCTGGAGAGATTGATGCCTGGCCAGCCCACAGCTTCTCAAGAGTCCTGGCTAAGTGTCTCTGCATGTGAGTGAAGGGACAATCTCAGGCTATTCCAGCCCCAGCATATTTCTCATAGAGCAGGAATACACCATTTCTTCTGTGTCCTGTCCTGATTTCTGCTCTGCAGAACCTTGACATGCAGAATAATTGATACTTGTGGCACGTTAAGGGTATTTAATGCTGTGAGAGATAGCCAAGGAATATAATGGTTGGTAGAGCCACTTTCTGGTTATTTTCAAACCCTTTCCTAATGATTCATTTCCCCTAACCTCAGGAACTTCACTTATTTTTAGGATATCTAACTCTGTAATTTCTACTATTTCCCCAAAGACTTTTGCAATAATTTCTTTTGTTTTGAATATATAAAATGTCTATCAGCCTAGAATACCACGCTTTGCCAGAAGGCACCACTGTCAAATTCCAACATAATATATCCCAGTTGAAAACTGCCTTAAATTTGAAGTTAATAAAAACAAAAAAGGCATGGGTATAGTGAAAGGCAATAAAATAAAATTTTAAATGAAAAATATAATGAGAAATTTCTACTATGAAACACAAGAAATTACTATTTGGAATGACTATATCAATTTAGGTATGTCAAAGATTGGTATTACTCTCACCCAGGGGTCTCAACTTTAGTATGTATCAGAATCATGAGGGCCATATTGAAACAGATTGCTGGGCCTGACCCCAGAGATTTTGGTCCAGTTGGTCTCTTTGGGGTCTCATTGCTGTATTTGCTGCTGTATTTCACACACACCCTTTGGTAATCACTGTGCTTACCTTTCTTGCACATATGTTTCTATGACCCCATGACAGAAATAACTAATTAATCATTTTGAATTTTTCTTGCTGAGGTCTGGAACAAGTACAATAAACATTATCAGCCATATTAGCTGAAACTCAAGAGAAAGTCTATTTGCTATGTAAGAGAACCATAGAATCCAGGTAACTCTGTAACAGATTTTCAGATTTTTTAACACCTATCTTGTTCTTGTATTTATTTTCCCATTTCTTTTTCTTAATTAATAGGACAAAGTGTTCCATTTCCTAAATTTTTAATCAGGTTTTGCTTAGTAGATAAGTGTGACAAACATATGTCACCTCTCAGACATTGTATAAGAAATATTTAGGCTAGGCAATATAGCACTCTGTTTGCTGTGGTGACTGGCCAAGACAAAGCAATACATAATCACCAAGAGACAGTTTTTTTTTTTCTAAACTACATTAAATAAGAACCATCAAGTACTGGATATGGTCTCTCTCTCTCTCCCTTCCCCCCACCCCCCACAAACACACCACAAAGTTGAGTTTTGTGTCATTCATGTAAAATTGAAGTTTGGGGTTGTATTTGTATTGCCTATAAAATATTTCCTTCTTGTAATAGCTTCTTCCATTTCCACCATCATTCCAGAGTTTATTCAGTTTTGTCATGAACATTCTCTGGAAACATAAATTTATATTTAGTGACATAGTACCCATTGTTCAGTAATAAACAATGTTATGCCATTCTAATAGTGAGGTTGAAAGAATGGACTGTCGAAATTGCCATGATATATGTTCTTCAGAATGTTTCTTGTCCTCTGAAGAACAGGGTTTTGTTTTTAAAATATTTGAAGATTTGGAGACATAATTTTTCTATTTTATCTCTGAAAGTTTTGAAATATTCATATTTTTTCTCAGATGATAAACAATGAATTATGGCTTCCAGTTTTGAAAACAGTCTGTTCTAAGCAGAAATGAGACATTTAAAAATGTCTCTGGTTTCAGTGTGAAATTCTTGAGGAAGAAATCCAGTGACACTTAGTATATGATAAAGAAAGGTTATGGAGAGGACAAAGTTTAATGTAGAACACACCAACATCAACTTTTAAGATAACATTTGACAAATTTCACAACATTTGGATAGTCCCCAGACCCCTTTAACTATAAGCAATAGTGACCAGTGAGGCTGACTAGTGACTTTCTTGATAAAATTCATAGCTTTTTACATATTGCAGCTTTTGTCTGCTTATATTTTTTGTCAGATTCTTGCAAATGTAACACAATGATACAAGGAATTGACAGTATTGAAGATATTTTCAAACTTGATTCAGATTGGAATAGCCAATAGCCTCCATTTATTGAGGGCTTACCTGTGAATTTTACTTTATAATCTATCTTATTAAACTCATACAACAACCAGTAAGGGCATATTACTATCTCTATCTTGTAGATAAGGTCAGTGTGGTTAGAAAAATGGTTTATCCATGTTCACAAAGCCATTACAATGAGGAGCAAAGGTTTGAGTTCATAGTTCAAAACTTTCTCATTAATAAAAACTGTATTTTTTTTTTTTTGGACTGAGGATTGAACCCAGGGACAGGGACATTCTACCTTTGAGCTACACCCTGGCCCTTTTTTTAAAATTTTGAAGCAGGTCTTGTTATGTTGCTGAGGGTCTCACTAAATTGCTAAGGCTGAACTCAAATCTAAGATCCTCCTGTCTCAGCCTCTCAAGTACTGGGATTACAGTGACACACCACCATACCTGATACAAAAACTTTACTTTTAACTGCTACATTCATGTTTTAGAAAGTTGAGTAGTGTCCTGACTCTTTTGTAGAGAAGAGTAAGATGTCTTTTTTTTTTTTTTTTTTTTTGTGGTACTGGAGATTGAACCCAGAGGCATTCTACCTTTGAGCTACATCCCCAGCCCAATTTTTTATTCCTTATTTTGAAACAGGGCCTCACTATGTAGCTGAGGCTGGCCGCAAACCCGGATCCTCCGGTCTCGGCCTCCCAAGTACTGGGATTATAAGCCAAGTGTGTGCCACCATGCCCGGCTAGTAAGATGTATTTTAAAGTATCATCTCACTAAACTCTACTGCCTCCCAAAGAATAACTCACCCCAAGCTCCTTACCTTCATGTCCAAAGATAAACATGTCCCCAGAAGTATACTTCTCTTAGTTCTTGCTCTTTAAAATTCCCTGAGAGCTCTATGTTATTCTCCATCCTTGTTAGAGGCACAATCATATGTATTCTGATTTGCTTCAGGTAAACTTTTTAAATTCTATTTTGTTTATTCTAATCATAAAAGCTGGCTCAAACTATAAAAACGTAAAAGAAATACAGAAATATATAGAGAGTAATATATTACATATATATATATATATATAAACATACAGAAATAAATAGAATTATATATGGAAATACAGAAATATATATATATATAATTATATATATATAGTTGATTGTAATAAAGGTGTCTTGACATCTCTTGTAGGACTTTGTTAGTATATACATACATGCTTTCTCATTTAACACCTCTCTCTTTTTCTCTCTCTCCAAATCCTTTACAATTAATACTCCACAAAATAGCTCCATATCTTTGATTTCTTTTCTAAATAGCTCCCCCTATTCTTAAATGTGAAGGAAATGGGGTGATCCTTGAAGACACTATTTCCTCTTCAGTTTCTCAAGCAGCATCTCTTTCCAATCTCCTCTCTCAGTGTTAGGCTCCTTCCCTCCTTTTCCTACATGACATTTCCTGCCCACTTATATTCCAAACCCTCACATGAACCCCATCTCGTTTAAGCACAAAATAAGGAATAAAAAATTGGGCTGGGGATGTAGCTCAAAGGTAGAATGCCTTTCTCCAGCCATACTCATCTACCTTCCCCAGAACCATCATCCCCAACTCTTCCCCATTTAATCAAGGCTGTAGGACTTCTCTCCTATAGGTCTTTGTTTGGGGCAACTCCCCTGTCAACTCTGCTTTTTCCCAGTCTAATTTATATTCCAGCATTAATTATCTTAATCATACCCTCATCAATTCTATGATCTCCTCCTTTTCTTCAAATCTGCCTGCAAATCCTTCATCTTTGGTGAATACAACTATTTTCCTTCTCACTGTCTGAAGCAAGTCCTGACAGAGTGAAAAACCACACAGCCCATTAGCTTCTTCCCAGTGAGATTGTACAGGATCTTAGAGGTCACTAGTACAACTTTGAAATTTACCGTGTGAGATTTTGAGCAAATGAGTGACATGACTTGATTTTTGTTTTAACAGAATCACTGGGTACTCTGTGAACAACAGAATTTAGAAAACTACACATTGAGCCAGGGACACTAGTTGGGGCTATTTGTAATTTTTCAGGCCAGGGAGGAAGGTGGCATGGACCAGAGAGCTTGCGATGGGGAAAGAAAGAGGGGGGTTGGAGTGAGACACCTCTCATCAGGCACTTGGAGCTCGATTCAAATCTGCCATAAAAGCAGCTTCTTGACAGAAGAAAAAAAGCAATAAAAGAGAGCAACACTACAAAAACTGAAACACAGCTGACCAGAATCCAGAAAGCCAACCAGGGAGAGCAAAGAAGCCCGTCTGCGTGGCAGCGGTGCCACGCTGCAGAGTGACAGCTGCCATTGAGCCAGCCCCCAGTGTGGAGTCTACTAACAAAGAAATATATAACAACCTTCTGCATTCCCAGGGACCAGAGGTAGAGTAAGCGACATCTGAAATCCACATCCTAACCAGGCAGCATATCACGGCACCTTCGACAGTGACCGGAACACGTGGTATGACCAGCTTAAGCCTGCATAGGGCCACCTCAGCTCACCTCTCCCTCCAGAGCCAGAGCAGCGATCAACTGCACTGCAGAGCTTGAATCAAAACTGCCGAAAAAGCAGCTTCTTGACGAAAGGAAACATAAGCAAAACAGCAGAAAAGTAAACAAAGCAACAAAAGCAGCTGATCAGAATCCAGAAAGCAGACCAGGAAGAACAAAGGAGCTGGCGCATGTGCGGCAGTGGCGGCTGCCATTTTGTCAGCTGCCCACAGCAGCAGAGATCTACCCAAAAGATCTGCAGAGGCCAAATTAGGTCTGTTCTTACAAACATGCAGGGTTTTTTATTTTATTTCTTTTTGTTTTTTTTTTTTGTTTTCTGGGTTTTTTGTTTTGTTTTGTTTTTACTCTGTTTTCACTTTGCATTGCTTCGATATATCTATGTTTGTTCAGAGGATTGGTTGCTTTGTTAGCTTTTGCTAGACCCTAGAAGTCAACACTTGAAACCCAGCAAAGGCACCAATAGAGTGGGCAGAAGAAATCCCAGAGTAGATGCAACTCAGTACAAGATACCATTCACAGAGAGAAAATAAAAATAAGAAACCTATAAATTCAGAGAAAGCTTGCAAGAGCAGCAAAGATATAAATTTAAGAACAGGGAAGCCATGGGAAAGAAAAATAGCAAAGAAACAATGAGTCAACACAATCCCACAATAACAGAACTCAACAACACTGAATGACAGAGATTACTAGAAGAATTCAGATCTTTAATGATAGAAACGATACAAAACTTCCAGAAAGAATTCAGAGAGAGCTGTAAAGATATAAAGGAACAAATAAACAAAGAATCTGACACCCTGAGCAAGAATCATAGAAAAGCCTTGAGGGAAGTGAAGGATGTGAAAGATGCAATAATAGAAGTGAAGGCATCAATACAAACTATAAACAGTAGATTAGACCACATGGAAAATAGAATATCACTCTTAGAAGATGATCATTCCAAAAATGTACACATTGTACATAATCTAGAAAAAAAAATTCGACAGTATGAATTGGACATCGATGAGATTTGGGCCAACTTTAAAAGAGCTAACCTAAGAATAATAGGCATAGAAGAGGGACTAGAAGTTGCAACTAATGGAATAAACAACCTTTTCAAAGAGGTAATATCAGAGAATTTTCCAAACATAGAAAGAGAAGTAGACACATAGGTACAGGAAACATATAGAACCCACTTTAGACAAGACCAAAGAAGAGGTTCACCACGCCACATAATAATCAAGCTGAGTAATGTAGAGGCTAAGGAGAGAATTCTAAAGGCAACAAAAGTAAAAGGCCAAGTGACATTTAGAGGAACACCAGTTAGGATCACTCCAGACCTCCCAAACAAAGTCATGAAAGCCAAGAGTGGCTGGAGTAACATATTCCAAACTCTGAAAAAAAAGTAACTTGCAGCCAAGATTCTCTTACCCAGTAAACTCTCTCTCAGAATTGACAGGGATATAAAAACCTTCCACGACAAACAGAAATTGAAAGAATTTATGTATTCCAAACCAGCACTAGAGAAAATACTCAAAGAGATTAACTACAAAGAAGAACTAACAAGTAAACATCAGAACCAGAGAAATAATAATTTCCAGGATGCAAACAACTAAGCAAAGAAGAATAAACACTACCTCAAACAGAAGTCAAAACTAAAATGTTAGGAATTAAAAATCATCTCTCAATAATCACACTGAATATAAATGGTCTCAACTCCCCAATAAAAGGGCACAAGGTGGCAAAATGGATTAAAACCCAGAATCTGTCTATATGCTGCCTGCAAGAAACACATCTTACAAGCAAAGATTCCCACAAACTAAAGGTGAAGGGCTGGAGTAAGGTAATCCATGCCACTGGAACTCGAAGACAAGCAGGAGTAGCAACCATAATATCAGATAAATTAGATTTCAAGTCTAAGCTTATCAAAAGAGACAAAGCAGGTCATTTTTTACTAGTAAAAGGAACAATCCAGCAAGAGGAAATAACAATTATCAAAATCTATGCCCCAAACATAGGTACAGCCACTATCATAAAACAAACTCTGCATGGTATAAAGTCACACACAGATCCCAATACACTAATACTAGGAGACTTCAATACTCCTCTCACATCACTAGATCATTCTTCTAAAAAAAGGGTCAGTAAAGATGCTTTGGACCTAAATAACACTATAAACCAAATGGACCTGTTAGACACATACAGAATATTTCACCCAACTACAGTTGAATTCACATTTTTCTCAGCAGCCCATAGAACCTTCTCCAAAATAGACCACATTCTGGGCCACACCACAAAGAGAGCACTGGCAAATTTAAAAAATGTAACATAATTCCCTGCATCTTTTCAGACCACAATGGAGTGAAACTAGAAATCAACTCTAAGAATACACAGAGTAACCATGTAACACATGGAGACTGAACACCACACTGCTGAATGAGGAATGGGTCATAGAAGAAGTAAGGGTAGAAATTTAAAAATTCCTAGAAACCAGTGAAAACAGAGACACAGCATATGAAAACCTATGGGACACCTTGAAGGAAGTACTAACAGGAAAATTTATAGCACTGAGTACCTACATAAGAAGAATGGAAAACCACCAAATAAATAACCTAATGACACAGCTCAAAGCCCCTGAAAAGCAAGAACAGTCTGATCCCAAAGCCAATAGAAGACAGGAAACTATGAAAATTAGACCAGAAATTAATGAAATAGAGAATAAAAACAATACAGAAAATCAACAAAACCAAAAAATGGTTTCTTGAAAAAATAAAAAAGATAGATAAACCACTGGCCAGCCTAACCAAAAGAAAGAGAGAATCAACCCAAATTACCAAAATAAGAGATGAAAAAGGTGATATTATCACTGACAGTGTGGAAATACACAGGATCATCAGAAACTACTTTTAAAAACTATACTCCAACAAAATGGAAAATCTAGAAGAAATTGACAAATTTCTAAACACATATAACCTCCCTAAATTGATTCAAAGAAGGTATGGAAAACTTAAACAGACCAATAGCAATCAAAGAGATAGAAACAGCAATAAAGAGTTTACCATCAAACAAAAGCCCAGGGCCGATGGTTTTCCAAGTGAATTTTATAATACATTTATAGAAGAGCTAATCACAATAATCCTCAAACTATTCTGTGAAATAGAAAGAAATAGGACCCTCCTAAACACATTCTATGAAGCCAACATCACATTAATACCAAAGCCAAATAAAGATAGCTCAAGAAAAGAACACTATAGGCCTATATCATTGATGAACTTAGATGCAAAACTGCTAAACAAAATACTAGCAATGTGCATTCAAAACCACATCAAGAAAATTATACACCATGACCAAGTCGGGTTCATCGCAGGGATGCAAGGCTGGTTCAACATATGAAAAACAATCCACGTAACTCACCACATAAACATAATCAAAGACAAAAATTATATAATCATCTCAATTGATGCTGAAAAAGCATTTGACAAGATCCAACACCCATTCATGCTAAAGGCATTACAGAGAATCAGAATAAAAGGAAGATATCTCAAAATGATACAGGCAATATACAACAGGCCCACAGCCAATATCATATTAAATAGAGAAAAAACTGCAAGAGTTTCCACTAAAAACAGGAATAAGACAAAAACTATCCCTTTTTGCAGATGACATGATACTAAGAAGACCCAACAAAGTCAACCAAAAAACTTACATAACTGATCAAGAAATTCAGCAAAGTGTCTGAATACAAAATCAATCTTAAAAAATAAGAAGCTTTCCTGTATGTCAACCATAAAACCACTGAAAAAGAAATCCAGAAAACAATTCCACTCACAATAGCACCCCCAAAAATAAAATACTTAGGGACAAACCTAACCAAAGAGGTAAAAGACCTCTATAAGGAAAACTACAAAGAGTTGAAAAAAGAAATCGATGAAGACCTTAGAAGATGGAAAAATCTACCATGCTCTTGGATAGGCAGAATAAATATCATCAAAATGGCCATCCTCCAAAGAGTGATCTATAGATTCAATGCAATACCCATGAAATTACCAAGGTCACTCCTCACAAACATAGAAAAATCAGTCCTTAAATTCATTTGGAACAACAAAAAGCCCAGGATAGCCAAAGTAGTTCTTAGCAACAAGAACCATGCAGGAGGTATCACAATACCTCACTTCAAACTCTACTACAAAGCCACAGTAATAAAAACAGCATTGTATTGGCACAAAAACAGACACATAGAACAATGGAGCAGAATAGAAGATCCAGAAACAGACCCACGTGCTTACAGTCAACTGATTTTTTACAAAGGAGCCAAAAATATACACTGGAAAAAAAGATAGCCTCATTAACAAATGGTGTTGACAAAACTGGTTAACGATACGTAGGAAAATGGAAATAAACCCCTATTTCTCACCTGCACAAGAGTCAACTCAAGGTGAATCAAAGACCTGGAAGTCAGGCCAGAGACCTTGCAGCTACTTGAAAAGGGCATAGCACCAACACTTCAACACATAGGCACAGGTAAAAACTTTCTCAACAAGACCTCAAAAGCACAAGCAACTCAAAGGAAGATCAATACATGGGATTGCATTAAACTGAAGAGCTTCTGTGCAGCAAAGGAAACTATCAAGAACCTCAACAGAGAGCCCACAGAGTGGGAGAAAATTTTTTCCAGCTACTTTTCTGATAGAGGACTAATATCTAGGATATACAGAGAATGCAAGAAACTCACAGCTACAAAAACAAATAACCCAATCAAAAAATGGGCAAAGGATCTAAATAGACACTTCACAAAAGAAGAAATACAAATGGCCAATAAATGTATGAGGAAATGTTCCACATCCTTCGCAATCAGAGAGATGCAAATCAAAACCACCTTGAGATTTCACCTAACTCCAATCAGAATGGCAATCATCAAGAACACAAACAACAAATGCTGGTGAGGGTGTGGAGAAGTGGGAATCCTAATACACTGTTGGTGGGATTGCAAATTAGTGCAACCACTTTGGAAAACAATATGGAGGATCCTCAGACAAATAGGAATGGATCTACCATATGATCCAGCAATACCACTTCTGGGTATTTACCCAAAAGAACGGAAACCAAACTATCAGACCAACGTATGTGTATACATGTTTATAGCTGCACAATTTACAATTGCCAAACTGTGGAAGTAGCCAAGATGTCCATCTACAGATGAATGGATTACAAAACTATGGGATATGTACACAATGGAATTTTACTTAGCCATAAAGAAGAACAAAATCATGTTATTTGCAGGGAAATGGATGCAACTGGAAAACATTGTGTTAAGTGACATTAGTCAGTCACAAAAGTAAAAAATCATATGCTCTCTCTAATATGTGGAAGCTAGGGAGAAAATGGGACATAAGAGGGACTCTAGATGAAGGAGAATCCTTAGGTGAGCAAAGAATTTGATTTATCGGAAGGTGATGGGGGAAGGGGGGATACCCTAATGAGCATGATGTACTTTCATGAACACTTCAAAGTCAATCATTAAACTGAACTTGAGAAGGAGGAAGGAGGAAGAAGGGGGGTGGGAATTGGGGAAGGGTTAAATGAGAAATGTGTACATATATGCCTTTACCTTTAGCAGCTCGTACCTAACAAAGATGTATGATTACAATGCACCAATTAAAAATAAATAAATAATAAAAAAAAAAGAAAGAGAGAGGGGGCTGGAATTCCTTCTGGGTCTAAAGAGTCCATGTTCTCGTGGTGCTGAAAGTCAGCTGTGGCAGAGCTTTGGCTTCTGGACCACAGTTCTGTCTGGATATCTTCAAAGGCAGATCTCTTCAAAGGTAGATCTCTCATTTTGCATAAAGGACCAATATTATAACTTTGAACTGAATTAATAATAATTGAATATTTCACAGATTTTTTTTGTTAGTTTTTTAATCAGAATAAAGGAAGTCCCAGTTTACTTTCTACCTCTAGCTCTCATTTTTCTGATATTGAACTTTTGGATTCTGTTCAGAATCATTTCTCCTTCATGCTAGTGTTTTGTACCTGTAATTTGTTCACAATCAATCCAATCTTTGCTGGTTTGTTTCAGAAATTCTTCAACGTTCTGCCAGGCATGGTGGCACATGCTTGTAATCCCAGCATTTGGGAGTCTGAGACCAGAGGATCCAAGTTCGTGGCCAGCCTCAGCTACCTCGTGAATCATTCCGCAACTTTGTGAGACCCTGTTTCAAAATAAAGAATAAAAAATAGGGCTGGGGTGTAGCTCGGAGGTAGAATGCCCCTGGGTTCAATCAGTACTGCAAAAAAAAGAAAAAAAGAAATTCTTCAAGGTTCTTATCTGTTGATAATTTCTATGTTTTTTAATATTAGTAAAGATTAGTTTATATTTTATATTTATTTTAATATTTCAGTAGGACTGTAAAAAGGAATGACTAGTTAAAAGAAAGTCACGTGCTTTGCCATTGTAATCCATAAGGTTCTTCATTATTCCCCAGTTCTCAGTTTAATGGCAATACCAAAGTGGACCTACATGTAGGTTCTTCAGTGTAGCCAGCACCAAGCTGAGAATATGATGCCAGTTATACTTCCTTGGGCACACTGGAACCTCATGATTTATTTCCTTAGAATCTCAAACTTTGCTGTGACCCAATATGCTGGTCAGCTCAGTCCTGCAAATGAGAACTGGAAGAATAAACTCCAATACAAACTAAACAGAGGGCTTGGAATATGAAATACACAAAGAGAAACTGCAAGGAGATAGTTGAAGACCTAGAGTCTCAGCAGCTGGGGAGCAGAGGTCAACAATGAGGTCACTCCGTCATGGAATTAGAAAGCCACACCAAATTTGATAAACAAGTCTTAGCTCCTTAGTCCAAAGATGAAAGTATAGATTCACACTGCTTCAGAAAGTAGAAAAAAATGGTGCTTACCTAGCCTTTCCACATGCTGGGAACAGGTACTAACCCACTAAACTCCATGGAAGACTACTTCCCTTTCTTCATATTTTCCTGCTCAAATTTACCAGGGATTGTTACATCTCCTGTGTCTGCTATGATAACAAAAGTCTGTCAAGTCCAATAGAATGTAGATGATAAGAAACAAGTAATTGTTGGACAGGACCAAAAGGTGATTCTGGGACCCTTACAGAGAGTGGTTTTTGTGTAGTAGCAAAGGAAGGACTGACATCAATGTAGGAAGACAACAAAAAAATCGTGTGTGTGTGTGTGTGTGTGTGTGTGTGTGTGTACAAAATTTGCACCAAATGAAAGAAATTTGATTGGAATGGACTAAAGAAGCAAGAAAGGGAATGTGTATAGTGTGTATGTTTCTTTTGTAATTGGAAACAAGTGGGAATAGACTACACAGAGAGAAGGTTCTGGAGAAGAGTGGGCTCCATTTGAAGTCTGATCTTTGAGTTGGAAGGGTAGGGTAAAATTTAGATCATCAGAGAGTTTAGATTTACAAAAGGAGAAGAGATGCATCTCCTCCACTTTGCCTCTGAGTAGGCTCAGAGCTGAAAGAGAATTCTTATCTATAGTGAGGGAGGCGGGGGACAAAGAGGAAGGATAGAGCAACTACATTGGCTAGCTTTGTCTTCCATCAGAAATAGGGTAACCAGCTGTAACATGCCCCAGAACCCCAGATTCTCACTAAATCCTTCCATTAGGGACACCCACCTGGTATTTAAAGGCTGAAGAAAGAAAACACGGCAACTTGGGCATGAGCACAGCCTAGGCAGCTCTGGAGGGAGTGAGCCAGCCAAGCTAAGAGTGGGTATCTGAAAGGCTGCAGCTCAGTGGCCAGGGCCATTTGAAGAAGATTGTAATGCAGTAGGACCTGTCTACACAGCTTTGGAATTGCAAGAGGCTTCTGTCTGGGTTTGTTCCATGGCCCTTCTGTGGGCTGGGAACAAGAATGGACAAATCTTGTGAAGATGAGTTGGGGTTCTGTCTCACCAGAAGGAAGTCTAAATAAAAAAAATAAGAGAGACTCATCTCTGAGATCAGAGAGTAGAGGGAAATGCTTAACAATATTGCAACTGGTGGTAGTTACTCAGTTAATAAATGAATAATTCCTTGAATTTTTATAGGTTACGAACTATAAAGGGACAATAAAAATGAACAATGATTAAAAAAGTGAGGGAGTAGAGTAAATATATATATATATATATATATATATATATATATATATATATATATATATATTGTCCCACCAACTCCTACCCCTGGATCTCACAACATCTGATCGCTTATGGATTGTGTCAAGTCAAAAACAGCCTAAAAAAAGAGAAAGCTCCTTCCCCATGCTGAAATGCCTCCCCTGTTATATAGATTCAATGCTCAGTGTGTGACTGTTCTACCCAGGGGGACTTTTAGAGTGACATTTTTCATGATTGAAGACCAGACAAATGAATATTTGTCAATTCTCAGAAAATCCTCATAGTAGACAGCCAGCCCTTGTCTTCCCTCACATTTTAATCTTGACAAGGACTGACACTGTCAGTGACTCAGTTGGTGCTTCAGGCTGAAGATGCTCTGAGGTAGCACTCTGGAAACAGTGAGCTGAGGGGAGGGAGTGTTAGGGAAAACCAGGCAGTTGGCAGCCACAGTGAATACCTCTGTTTCTCGGGTCCACTCTTCCAGGGTTAGCTTTCTAGTTGGGGGACTTCTCATCTAATTTCTGCAGTGTCTATGCTTACCATTTATTATGCATCAACTGAAAATATTTGTATTATGTTCTTATGATAGAGGAGCTATCTGTTAGCTTCAGGCTCTTCAGAAAGAGCCATGTAGTCATTTATGGGCACTGACTACATATATAGCATAAAAATCAGAAAGTTTGATGGTGGTGATTATTTAAACTGACATGCTCAATAAAATATGAGAACAGAGTGTAATGTAAATTTTTTTTAAAAGTTAGTTCTTGTACATTTCTCTTACCAGAGTAACAAAACAGTTGATACAAAGAAGTGGATAACTGTTGTATTATAGTAAAGTTGATGGTCATGAAAAGATAATGGTGAGATTGGCATTTAATTGGGGAAGTTGATGAGCCTCTAGGTTCTCAATCTCAACTTCCCACAGGTGCCCCTTCCAGAGCAGCTACCAGCATTGGTCCTTAAAGGTGGGGAAGGCAAAACTGATGAAGGAGGGAACAAATTGTCAAAGGACAGATTTTAGACAGGACTGAACTTTTTAAAGGGATTGCAAAATTCCAGGTCAAAAAAATGCAATCCTTGAAAATTTTCATTATAATTTTATCTTATTTTGTTTGTATATATGCTTGTCGTCCAAGGAATTGAATCCAGAGACTGGTGCATGCTTGGTAAGTACACTTTAGCTTTGACTTAAAAGTATGTTTTCAGGTCACAGTTTCTTATTACATGTGCTTTGGTTTATGCTACATGAATGGGCTTTGAAAACATAGAAGTGTGATACTTATTGCTTTGAAAGTGGCAGGCGAGATGGAAAGCTGAAAAAACAGGTCATGGATGGTGGCAATTTCTGAAATTAAAGTCCAGAGCAAGAAAGAAGGTGAAGTAATCATAAGCATTCACTGGTGATGCTAAATAAGCAACAGAAGAAACAAAACAAATGCAGAATCAGACAACAACATGGCACCCCAAAACTCTATTCAAACCCTAATGTTTTGTAGATGATAAAATAGAAGGACAAAGAAATGAGATCATTTGACTATACAGATACCAGGTCTGTGTATTAGGAATAAGAGCTGGATAGCATCAAGTATTACGATCATTCAGGAAACCCTGGGTTCATTCAAAGATAGTAAGGCCAGATTCAGCCTTAGAAATGGCTGAGATGGGGAGGTCAACTAAACCGTCCAGGAGGGTGTGGGTATCAGGAATTGCAAAATGAACAGGAGAGATGCTTTGTAAAGAAGTCAACTTTGGAAGCTTCTTACAGCAAAGTTCCATCCCAAGCATGCATCTGAAGTTAGAGAAAGGTAGTTATTTCTAAGACTCATAGACATCTCCTCTAGAATCAGTACATGTACAGAAACTCAACTCAGTAATTTGCTCTCTATATAAGCTAGTGATATCGCCATAAAATCAACCTCCCAAGCTAACACTATAAGCGCTTTCTTGTATTCCCCACCTTATATGCAATTTATCATTGCTTATAATAAGGGAAGATAAACCAATTTGGTGTTATTTATTCCTAATAAGCCATTATGCAAATTAAATCTTATATGGCACGCTTACAGATTATAGCTCTTAGAGGCAGTCGGCTACAAGCAATACAAAATCTTACAGTAGCGTGATAAGAAAGCAAAAGCAATTGTCCCTGAGCCTTGTTTTAATAGTAATGATAGCAATGGTGTTATTATTTTAGTAAACCTTTGTTGAGTGATTAACACACAATCCATAAGATAAACCTAAGTATTTGAGATGCTTCTGGAAATAAATAACAATCAACTAAATTGACGGACCATCTAGACAGAAAATTAGCAAGGAAACAGGAGATTTGAATAACTATCAGCTAAACTGAATCAATTGACACATAAAGAATGCACAGTGATTGCAGAAGACACCCTTGCAAATGCAAGAAACATGTTCCTTGGTGGTTTTCACATCTAGCACCTATAGAAAATTATAATATTTATCTGACATCTACTTATAGGCTAGTGAGGATTTGGAAACTGGCATAGAGCTTGATGAAAATGCATTATGTTTTCCATTCATATAAAGACGAATAAAGATGAAAGAAGAATTGGGGAAAATAGCAAATAGAAAAACCATGTAAAACTTTAAAATAAGATGTGTGTTATCATGAAAAACTTGAGCCTGTATTTCCATCTGCTTCCTAGAATTTCTGTAACAACATACTACACACGGGGTGACTTAAAACAACAGAGATTCAGTTAGTTCTAGAGGCTACAAGTCTGATATGGAGAATCCTCCCTTGCCTCTTTCTGGCTTCTGGTGGTTACTGGCAATCTTTGGCATTCCTTGGCTTATAGAAGCATCTCTCCACTCTAATCATCACGTATGTATTTCTATGTCTCCAAATCTCTCCCAATTTATAAGAACAGCAATCACTGCGTTTAGGGCTCCCTCTATTTCAGGATGACCTCATCCTAACTTCATTTTATGTGCACAGATGCTCTTCCCAAGTAAAGCCACAATCACATACCCTGAGGATTAAGACCTCAACACATCTTGCTAGGGAACATAATTCAACCCATGACAGTGTGTGTGAACATAACTTTCACATCAAATTTTATTTTAAAAGTGGTTAATATACAGTTCTTTATCGGGATCTTTTTATTGTTAATCTCTGTAAATGCTTAAGGTTATATTGAAGAGAAAATTAGTATATCCAAGTCAGCAGTAAGGAATTAAAATATTTGCAAGCATTTAAAGTTGGCAATATTTTAAAATAACCACACAACTCTTCATCTTTCATTAAAAATAAAAAAATAAAACTGAATTTTCACTGGGCATGGTGGCACATCCTTGTAATCCTACTAGAGACTGAGACAGGAGGATTACAAGTTTGAGGTCAATGTACAGAAACTTAGTAAGGCATATATACATATTTGTGTGTGTGTGTGTGTGTGTGTGTGTGTGTGTGTGTGTGTATCTGGGGCTAAAAGTTAGAGGTAGAATACCCTTGACTTTGATCTCCAGTAATATAATATATATATATACATATATACATATATATATTTATATAGTATAACATTTTTCATGACAATGTAAATGGTTTTTAGAGTTGGTCCAAACCTTCTTGTATCAAATATTTGAAATTTCAAAGCTAGAGATACACACATTGTTAAAGCAGTCACTTGGAAGCTAGCTTGGGCTACACTGAAAGCATCCATCAAAACAAACTGACACAAGAGTAAGTCAGGGTTTCCGGGATGCTGCCGTGAGCTGGGCCAATCAGAAGCCCTCATCCAGGCTCTTCAGGTCATCACCCCCTATCATTTCCTGGATTGGGAATGCCAGCTGCAATGCTTAGACTCCTGCACTCATTCAACAACCCCGTGGACCACTTGCCAATGGACAGCAATGCCCTTTGCTGATGGCAGATCTTTTCTCAATGGCACCTGGCATATGGCAAAGCAGCAGATGCAGAAAATGAGTCATTGTGTTCTGTGGCTGCAGAACTGGGGAACTTTCCTTTAGAAATTGCTCAAGCCCCAGAGGAGCTGCTCAGGATCAGAGACAATCAGCCCAAGGGCTATACCTGGCGACCCTAAGGACTGATGGATAGAACCTGTGGTCACACACCTGAAATCCAATCCCAGCATACTTAGGAAGTTTTACTATAGACCACAGAGCTGAATAATAAATCAAGTTTTATCAAGCCCTGTCTCAGGTGAGATGATGCCATTTATTGAGATGAAAAAGGAATTTGATCATCAAGGCTGATTTCTCAAGAATTCATATCCTATGATCCAGTAATTATGATTCTATATGTAGAATTATATATACTGACCCAGTCATTTTTGGAAATAAATTTAAAAAAAGAAATTTGAGAATCAGAAAAAAATATACACATAGATGTTTATTGTCACACGTTTTAGAATGATTATATATATATACATGCGCATATATATATATACACCCCCAAAACATATACAAGTGTTCACCAAAAAGATAAACATAAACATTCATGTAACCTCCAAGTGGCAATAACCCCAATGTTCTTTTATAACAGAATGAATAAATCAGCTATAGCATGTTTACATTCAAAGTACCACATACAGCCATAAAAATGAATGGGCTATTGTTACAAGCCAACACATGAAGGCAACTATACATTAAATAAAAGAAGCCAGACAAAGAGTATATGCTGGAATAAATAGATTAAGAGTTTAAAGCAGGCAAAATTATTCTCTGATGTTTTAGGTCAGGATAGCAGTTACTGTAGAAGGGAGGTAGACACTAGAAGAAAGGGGGAGGCCTTGGGGATGCTGGTAATGAATGCGTGCTGGTCACACGAAGGATGGAAGGATGGATGGATGGATGGATGGATGGATGGATGGATGGATGGATGGATGATAGGGAGGAAAGAAGGGAGGGAGGAAGGAAGGGAGGGTGGGAGGGAGGGAGGGAGGGACAGGGTTGACCCACCATGGGAAAGCTGACACTTAGCAGTGAGATGCCAACCTGAAATGTGTCTGCGAAGCCTGGAGTCTGGGTGCAGAACAGATTGTGGATGGAGAGTGAGTGGCACAGGCCACCAAGGGCACTGATCTCTGCACCATGCTTCAAAGATGCTGACACTTCTGATTGGTGAGGGGAACAAGAGCGCTCTGGGACCTTAAAACCACAGATGTATTTTTCCTACAACCAAATTCCCTTGGAATTTCAGGAAATTATGTTTTGTTCTTCAATGATTAAATGAGATAAACAGGCTTTTTGAGGTGTGTAATAATCAACCCCTTCTTTTACCTTGTTTTTTTTTTTTTTTTTTTTTTTACTCCTAATTCTTGTCTCTCTTTTCTAAGTTGCAGAGGGCCTCACTAAGTAGCTGAGGCTGGCTGTGAACCCGGATCCTCCCGTTTCAACCTCCCAAGTACTGGGATTACAAGCGTGCGCCACCACGCCCAGCCCTGTCTCTCTTTTCTAGGTCCATCATGATACCTCTCTGTGCATTTTTACTTGTTCCCACAGACAAGGCCTTGGAGTCTGGTCTATACCTATCTTCACCTACTCTACTCAGCTCCTAAATACTGGAACCAGCATGACCCAATGTGCTTCTCTTCCTTTATGGGTTTCACTATCCCTGTTTAAAAACCCAGAAGAACTGGTGGTGGTCACCGCATCTATTCAAGGACTTAGTTGTGGAAGGGGTGAACAATCACCACGTGTCTCAAAGCCAGCCAAGCAGAGCTCAAACACAATCTATGGGGTACTCACGGGAGAGTAAACTGATGCTACTCCTTTGGGAGTGCAGTTTGCCTAAAAATGACTGTGCTCATTGACCCAGTCATTTTTGGGAATAAGTTTTTAAAAAGGAAATTTGAGAATCAGAAGAAATAGCACGTAGATGTTTATTGCCATGCTTTTTATAAATGATTTTTAATAAGTAGAAGAAAAAAAGGAAGAGTAAATACCCTAATATTTATTTATGTATTAATTTGTTTATTTATTGTGGTGCTGAGGATTGAACCCAGGGGAGCTTTACTTCCAAGCTATACCCCCAATCCTATTTTATTTTTCTCTGGAAACAGAGCCTCCTAGGTTGCTGAGAGTCTCCCTACATTGTTGAGGCTGGCCTCAAACCTATGATCCTCCCCTCTCAGCCTCTCAAATACTGAGGTTACAGGCATGTACCACCACACCTGGCCAATAAACTAATATTAAAAAAATAAAAGAATAGTTAAATAAATGTATGCTGTCAATATATACTTATATACTTATCTATGTATTTATAAGGTATTTTCAATAGGTGAGGAAATAAATGTGTTAAAGAGCTAAGTGACAATGTCCTACTGTAAGTTTGTATATTAGCATGGATTCAACTGTGTACAAAACCAAAACCAAAGCAGAAAATGTAGGGAAAAAACACACTATTTAAAATTATATTTGTTACACAGAATGAAGAGATTATTCTTATTTTCCTCCTTATAAGTTTCTATATTTTCTATGTATTCTAAAATCAGCATGTACTGCTTTCTATTAGAGAAAGTAAGTGCTCAAATAAATTTTATATAAAACTCAAACACCAGTAATATGAAAGGTAAAAACAAGTAAGAAATGCTATTCTCTCTTATGAAAATGGTCATTTTTAATGCCCCCAAGATGCACATCAGCTATACTATAAAAGGTATCAAAACCCATAAAATATAATATATATTATTTCCTCTTTCATTTTGGTTCCATAAGCAGAGACCAGAAAATAATTTATAGCCAGAATCCATAGTTTCCCCCCAAATCACTATGAAAAAAATCCATATATTTAGATATTATATGTTTAAATGCTAGTAAGGTTACAAAAACCATTTTGATTCAAATTCAAAGTTAATCTTTGATTGTATTAACAATTTTAAACCTGCCTTCCAAAACTTTGATTGAGGTTTAACATATCACTATAATCAACTTATAAACTCTACAAACTTTATTGTGAGACCACTCTGTAAAAATTAATAGGCCCTTTAGTAGTGGCAAAGCCAGATTCTATCAGAAAACTTTCCTCCAAAGACTCAGGGTGCCCTAGCTCCTTCTGATTTATGTCTCTTCGGTTCACTGCCAAGCATAAATACTTCTAGCCACTGACTCTGAATAAAATTCAGATTTTCATTCTGATTATTGATGATACACAGTAGCTGGCAGGCCCAACACTTCAGTCAATGATTAAGTCTAACTCTTCAATAGTTTTACATCTTTTATACATATGAAATCCAAAGTATTTGGAAGGCTCACTAACTCAGAAAGGAGAGTGATGACATAACACTCTATTATTCAACACAAAGTATATAATCTAGCCAAGATTTTGTATGCCAGGAAAAATAATCTTATTTCAATTTGGAGCTCACTACTAAAGAAGAGAAGTAATTTCCAGAAAAAATGCAAATGAAGTGAAAGCAAAACAATGGCATAATTAAAGAAGACTGCCAAAATGATTTTGGTGTTTGGAACTGAAGTTACATTGGAAACAAAATTCTTTCTACTCCTGTATCTTTTCCTAGTATTAACATATATCTTTTAACAATTATAAATTATCAGTAAATTGCCAAATGTATGCTTTTAAAGCTCTGTCTTACTCTTGTTATGAAACCACTTATTTAAGTAATCAATGATTATGCTTCAAGAAAGGAAGAATCATCTTATTTTCAATAAAAATTCATTCTTTGCCCTCTCTAGTTCCTTTTGCTATTGGAAGATTCCAGATACCTGACAATACTTTAAAATTCTATTGGTAGAATTTCTCATATTGATAATTGTCAACATGAGAAAGGGACAATACCTACTGAGTTCTCAGTCAGGCACAGCATGCATGTTTTATATCTGTTTAATGCTAACACTACTGCCACAACACCTTGATAGCTGGATCTTGAGCAAGGCTGGGTCCGCTGAAGTCCTGCAAGGCAGACGATTCCATAACAAGGAATTCATGGCATATCTTATTTTGCATTATGTTATTCTGGAAATTTGGGATGCTTTGGGTTTTGCTTTCACATTAATTGTAAAGCAAAATTTCTTAGAAACACAAGATGGCTGGATGAATAATGATTCCTCAATATTAGCTGAAAAAGCAGTGCCTAAGACAATCTACAAGATATTCATTAACCTTTTACAAACATCAGGAAATGGGCTTTGCAAGCTAAGTTACTATCAGCACAGGTTAGAAACAATATAACAAACCAAAGAAACTTAGGTCTACTATTTTATCTATGAGTAAAGAAAACTTTAAGACAGATAGTTTACCCCCCTCTCTGAAACCTCCCCCTTGTCTCCACCACACATTAACTAACTCTAGTGGCCTGAGGAAAAGATAAAAAACACTGCTTACAGGAGCTAGGCAAATAGGGAAGATTCAAACTAATGAATAGACACTCTTCTTCATCGTTAACCTTTAACACTGTTTTTGTACTAAAATAATTTTTATATATGTATTGTATTCTGTAACCTTTGCTGTTTTCTTAATCCCATCAAATACCATGGGAAATGGCTTTTCTAGTTAAAGATGTATTCACTTGACCTTAGGAAAAACAAGTCTGTAAAAAGTCCTGTTCTGTATGCCTCATTGTAAAAGATAGTATAAAAAACAGTGACTGACATGAATTAAACAGATGCACTTCTTCATGCTTCTTCATAGTATTTGGTGTGAGCGTATTCTCGCGACCTTGTCTCAATCCACACCTGTCATGGGACCCCCGACCCTGCTACCTTGAGGGCTGGCCCCGGCACACTACCACCTAGACAATATATCCAGGCTAATTTTATACAGGTAGGAACTGGAGCCCCGGAAAGTCAAAACAAGTCAATCAAGATGATACAGTTGCTAAATGGCAGACATAGATGCTAAATCAGGCATAGGTGTGTTTCATCTCAGTACACATGTGTTTTCCAATTCAGTATGTTATTTATTTTTGTATACTTTTATTGGTGCATTGTTGTCTCGTATAGGGTGATAGCGTCACACATGCACACAGTACTTGATGAGCTTCCCCTGGGCTCTCTCCCCACTCCTTCCTCTTCCCCTACATGATATTCAGATTGGCATTAGTATTCTCACACATAATGCCAATGGAAGTGGCTCCTTTATTAATTCTCCCTCCCCTTTATGTCCCTTTGACATTGTAAGAAAAATGCATGGCAGGTATAGAGACTTTCCTACATACTCCATCACAGACAGTGGCTCTCCTATTTCATACCAATTCATAGTGTTCAGAGAACTTATACTATAAACAAATAAACCAAAAAAGTGCCTTATTTTGCATCTGAACACCAAAAGGAAAGAAAGATTCTTTAATTTGACATGAAGTCCCCACAAGTTTATAAATTATTGTACATCTGTGTGTATGTATTTCCTGTTGATTTAACTCCTTAAAAAACATTCTCTCCTTTTTATAAAAAATTGAGAATGAAAATAACAGGAATGAAGCCAGGCATGGTGTATTTGATAGATGACATACATACCACACTTGTAATCCCAGCATTTGGGAGGCTGAGACTGGAGGATCCGGGTTCGTGGCCAGCCTCAGCTACCTAGTGAGGCACTCCACAACTTAGTGAGACCCTGTTTCAAAATAAAGAACAAAAAATAGGGCTGGATAATAGCTCGGAGGTAGAATGCCCCTGAGTTCAATTCCCAGTACTGCAAAAAAAAGAAAGAAAGAAAATAACAGGAATGAGAGCCTGAAAGTCACATTAAATTTACAAGCAAAATTATGTGCACATAAATTTACTGTCTTCAAGCCAATAAGTGACAATTAGTTGTCATGTATAGGCTCCTATCATCAATCTTTTAGCTAATATAATTTTTTTCTCATGAGTAAGTAGACTTTTTTTTTCTTAAATCTCACTAAGGGACTAAGGAAGGTTAAATTTGATGGGCAAAACCCCCAAAATGTAAGAAAAGCATGTCATAGTATAGGGTGGGAACCCACATACTTTCACCATTTATTTGAGTTGGTGGTCCTCCAAGTTACATTTTTGAAAGAATAACAGCCAAGTAATGTTAAGCAATACTCTGTCTCATCATACAAACATTTCATGAAAGATAGTAACATGATACTTAAAATCCACCCCATTTTTAATGTGCAAAATTACCTTTGGACACAATAATTTCTAAATCAGAAGTTCATGGTGAAGTTTGATGGTATGTGGTGGACATGCTTTATTATTGTTTTTGCAACAAAACCACAAACTTACACCTCCATTCTGTCTGAAATGTACATTCGAGCCTCCATTGGAATGCCTTTGTTTTGATACCTCAGCCATTTTCCAAGAGAACTTGGACTATGAGTATATGAAATGCAAAAGCAAAAGCTTGAAAATTGCTTTCTGTCAAACCTCACAGCATTTGTATACACCACTGTGTGGTATGTATGTCATCTATCAAATAGCTTCAATTTAGCAAGCAATGAAATGGAAAACCCACCTTCGTACCATCCCACCGTCGAAACATAAGTTATTCAGCAAAAAGGAAGGTGGGGGAAATGAGCTTTACACTCACTTAGTGTTCCACACCAAGTTTTACTTGCACTGGTATATATAAAATCATTGGTGTATCAGTGAGCATTGTCATTCAAAGGGGGTGAGTAGACCTCAATTTTAAAGTATCTTTCATGTTTTTTTCATATAATGAAAATCAGAAAAAGAATCCACCAGCTCTTGTGATTTATGCCTTTTCAGTTCACTGTAATGCATAAATATTTCTCACCATTGATTTTGAACAAAAGCCAAAGAGCTGAAAACGCCACTGAATGATGAGACATTTCCATGGCACCATCTACCTGTGGTTCTTGTGCTCAAATCTCCTTGTCATCCAAGTCATAGTTTGCCTTTATTGTTCTCAACAATTACTTGAACTAAGGACATCTTTTTGAGAGCTCACAGCAACAAATTCCTGGATCACTGAATATCTAAACTATCTAAACCTCCCAAGTACGCAGGTCTCTTTCTTTGCAGAATGCAATATTGAGAGCTGAAGTGGGTTTTTGCCATAATCTTTTTATAAACCCATACCATTCAGAGTAAGGATGGCGTTGGGTAAGGACATATGAGTCCCTTATCCCCGGTCAGTCCTCCTATTCTCCCAGTACATTGGACCACCACTGCCTGGAGCTAAAGTTGGAATAAACCAAAAAATGGGCTTCATTGTTTCTATTTGAAGGAAAGGATTCTAGAAAAAGCTTCTACTGAGGACTTTTACTGTGTTCAACCAAATAAAACACATAGGTGAGTGCATACATTTGCTTAATTTCCAAAAGAAAGGTTTGTTTTAGAGATGAAGACAGCTAGATGAAGACAGTTAGCAGGTTGCTCCTCAGACACTCCATCATCTTATGAGGAAAAGTGAGCTTAGGTTCAAAGTAGGTACCCATTCAACATTACAGCCTCTGTTAATATAATTCATCAAAGTAACTTAGCAGTTTAAAACAAAAGTATGACTAAGCAACAAGAGTTAAGTGAGATGGGCTAGACAGGCTTGGTGGCCCACCCCTGTAACCTCAGTACTTGGGAGACTGATACAGGAGGATCATAGGTTTGGGAACAACCTCAGCAATGTAGCGAGGCTCTTAGTGTTATAGTCAGGTATCAGATGTACCCTAAGAAGCTCACTTATTAATGTTTGGGGTCGATGTGATTGAGTCATGAGGATTATAATCCCAGAAGTAGATACATCCATTGTAATGGATTTACCTGGGTGGTGCTCAGTAGGCCAGTAGGGTGTGGCCAGAGGAGGTGGTCCCTGGGGATGCAGTCTTGGAGATAATATAGATGGTTCTTCCTTTCCCTGTTCTCTCTCTCTCTTGCTTCCAGCCTCCATGATGTGAGCATAGCCCATGTTCTCCCTCTCCCCGCTCCTTGCCGCCATGTCCTGAGATCTGCGGTTCCCAGCCTCACATGGACTGAACCCAAAGCTGTAAGAAAATAAATGTTCATTCCTCTAAGCCACATGGTCCATCTTTAGGTTATATATATGATTATATGATAGCTGCAAGAATGCTGACAGACACACTTAGCAACCTAGCAAAACCCTCTTTCAAAATAAAAAATAAAAAGGGCTTGGTGGTGTAACTCAGAGGTAGAATACCTCTGGGCTCAATGCCCAACACTGCAAAAATAAATGAATAAATAAATAAATATGGGCTGGGGCTGTAGCTCAGTAGCAGAATACCACTGGGTTCTAGCCCCAGTAACACACACACACACACACACACACACACACACACACACACACACACACACACGAAAAGAAAGAAAAAAATTAAAAAGAAAAATCTATACCCACTCCAAACACATAGGCACTTCATAATAGTGTTGTTGGTCCTGGAACAGTTAAAGTTGCTTCCTTCACAGGCCACTTTTTTTTTTTTTTTTTGATGGGCTGTTGAATTTGAAAACAAATGAAAGAAGTAAAAATTGTCTCCTCTAGAGCATTTACACCCTGCCCAAATAACTATAAACAAACCACCTTAAGGCATTCAGAGTTGAGAAAGGCTCATGTTGACACCATACAATGTTTGCTTTCTCATTTAAAAAGCCTGTCTTTTGGATGAGGATATAAATTAGTACAATTGGAAGTCTGACAGCACCTACTAAAACTAAATAGAAATATATCCTGTGACCTAGCATTCCACTCCTGGATTTATACCCAATTAATATGAAAACTTATGTTCACTAAAAGGCCTACATAAGAGTTTAATTCATAAACAGATAAGGACAGGAAATAACCCAAATGTTCATCAAAAGAGAATCATGATATTGTCATACTATGGAATAATACAATACAATAAAAAGGAAAAAAAAACTGTTGCAAATGCATAGATTCATAGATCTGTTGCAAATTCATAGATGAATTTCACAGACATAATTCTGAGTGAAATAAATAAACCAGTCATTAACATATCATTATTCTTTGATTTTACTTATATTAAGCCCCAAAACATGAAAAATTAGACAATAGCCAGAATAATAGTTGGTTTAGGAATGAAGTGGACAAGTGACCTTCTGGGACATTAGACATACTTTATAATTGGATCTGAGTGGAGGCCATATGGATGGGCGTGCACAGGTGTAACAATTGACAGACCCTCACGTATAGATCTGTGCATTTTTCTTACACCCTAATTATAGGTAATTTTTAAAAGTAACTAAAAATAAATAGCCAGTCTTTCCAGGAAGAAAAGAAATCAGGTCAGCTCCATGAGCAGAGGTCTTTTCAGGGTGAATGGTATATAGTCAGCACATCTTCAGATCCTCAGACGATGGGAAAATTATTGTATCATCTCAATACACTTAATTATTACAACTGGCCAGCAGTCATTTATAGAAACTCTTCATAAATATTTAAGCGCACTGCCTGGGAACATTTCTAAAGAGCTTTTAATACCTTCCAGTCGAGGTACATCGGTGTGATTTTCCAAGACATGCTCTTTACGTTGAAGTAATTGAAAAATCCAATCTAGACGGATGTTAGGAACAAAGAGATCCATTGCTCTCTTGTCCTTTCTCTTACTGGGTATTCCTTTATTTTAGGCCCATCACCTTCCTTCTGCTAAAATGAGTCTCTAAATATGGAATTCCCACTTGACCCCTCCCAATGTGTCTACCATCTAAGCTCTTAGTCAGTTCTCTGTGGGCAGATCTGCCTCCTGGTCTATCTATGAGAGAGAGAAGATGGAGGAGAATCTGCAAGGCACACTCTGAATATGCCATAAGCCCTTCTCACAGTGTTAAGATCTCTTTACAATCCTGTCATTCTATTGCTTCTCTGCTGAAATGTCTTGCTTTCCAGACAGCATTCTGGATAGCATAAATATAAGCATTGCACTCCAAGTTGCAAAAGCACATAGCAGAGTTACAAATTCATCTTGGAAGCAGTGTCCCTAGATTTCACTCAGCCTCTTTGCTGTGTGTCTCTGGGGGCCTGTGGAAATGTGCAGATCCACAGTCCGGCTCCGGAGCAGGAGTCTTTAACCTAAGAGAGTGTCTGGAAGATCTGCAGGGCTTCTGGAGACAGTTTACTGGGCTCCATCCTCGGTTTAGTTTTCAACTTAGTAGGTCTGGAATGTGGTCCAAGACTTTTCATTTTTTTTAACAGGTTCCCAGGTAAAGCTGCTACTGCTGCTGTGACCTCTGTCATCTACTGGTCATAAGAGAATCAAGTCCAGCGTAGAAAAGCTGAAACTTTGGGTACTTCCCATTTTACCTTGATATGGCTTGGCATAGTTGATTAGAAACCATAAGATTATTATCTTCTGGATTCCCTATTTTTTTTTTTGTACTAGGGATTGAAGCCAGGGGCATTCTACCCCCAAGCTACACTCCCAGTCCTATTTTATTTTTTATTTGGAAACAGAGTCTTGCTAAGTTTCTAAGGGTCTAAACTGCTAAGGCTGACCTCCAACCTGCGATCCTCCTGTCTTAGCCTCCCGTCTACTGCAATTAATAGGCATGTGCCACCACACCAGCTTTCTAAAGTAAATATTTTAATAGTAGCCCCCTGTCTTATGTGTTTCTCTTAGCTACTACCCAGTCCCTCTCTTTGGGCTTCTTATATTTCCTATCTTCTACCCTAATTTCCTTACTTTCTTCAAATGCTTCACGACTCTTTGAAAACAGAATAATTGGATTTAGCTTTCACATTTCCTATATGTAATATTCTTGGACCCTGGGCAACAAGCCAAATAACACACTTGTCATTGGAAGGCTGGGTGGCTTCTCTGCACTGTAGAAAAGACCTGATTCTAGCAATGTTCAAAATATTCAGAAAATTTTCTCTCTTGAAAAAAATGTCTGACTTTGAAGACAATTGTTTTTCTGAAGGATATGTTAGGCCAACTGAAGGTTAATGCTTTTCCTCAGAAGCCCACAACTAACTCTTTTTTCCCCCATTTCTTTGAATTTTGCTGTAACAATCTGGCCTCTCTATTTTCTGCCCCCCTTCCCCTTATCTGCCACAGCAGGCAATTGGAGTCCTCAGGTTAGGTGGGGAGAAGATTATTGTCACAGAAATACAAAATGTAGACATCATTAATATTTTGGCTTAAATTTCCCTTTTTGTGGATACTGTAAATCAAAGACTCCATTCTACTTCTTCCTTTGAAGGACCAGTGACCAAAGGGCTTAAATTACAGAGCATGCCGAACATTATAAAGACAGACGCAAATCTATTCCTGTGGCTAAAATAGTATTTAAATTACTTAATTAAACATTATGAAACCAAAAAAATCCCTGTGTACTGTAATCATTTTCAAATAGTCCCTTTTCTGCCAATAGCCATTTTTTTGCCAGGTTGTAGAGACAAAGGAAGTTGGCAAGAGGATGAAAAAACCTGTAATTGGCAGCACAGAACTCTTTTTTTTTTTTTTCCTGCCAATTTTATGGGCAGGTGCCTGGGATTTGATAAGATATGAGAGAAAAATGTGTTGTTCTGATTCTGAATTTTATGGAGCGCCACTTCCTGCTATTTTAATGCTCTGACCCTAAGCCTAGTTTTCAGGTAGTTTTACTATCTCAGTGGGCCCACTACTACCCTGCTACCACTCTCCAGATGTGGAGAAGAAAGATGATGATGTTGAAACAGGTGTAATGTATTTCTTGATTGTGAAGCTCACTAGAAATGGACTTATTTAATATATCAGCATGGAATTCTGTTGAGTTTCTTGATATATCCTTGAAGGCAGGCAACTGATTCTGCGTGTGTGTGTGTGTGTGTGTGTGTGTGTGTGTGTGTGTGTGTGTGTTACTGGGGATTGGACCCAGAGATATTCTTCCTCTAAGCAAGACTCCCATCCCATTTTATTATTATTATTATTATTGTTTTTGAGACAGGATCTTGCTAGGTTGCTGAGAGTCTCACTAAGTTTTGAGGTTGGTCTCCAATCTGTGATCCTCCTGTCTCGGCTTCGGCTTCCCAAGTACTGGGATTATAGGCATGTGTCACCACACCCAGTTGCAAACAATTTTTAACCCACATCACAGGTGTGATGATTGAGGTATTTTCCCATATACATCATTTGGGAATGAAGCACAGTCTATCTATGATTCCTGACTAAGAGAGTAAACATTTTTTCTTTTTCTTTTCTTTCTTTTTTTATTTGCAGTGCTGGGGATTTAACCCAGGTGCATCCTACCTCCGAGCTACACCCCCAGTCCTATTTTTTATTCTTTATTTTGAAACAGGGTCTCACTAAGTTCTGGAGGGCCAAAGTAGCTGAGGCTGGCAGCGAATGTGAATCCTGTAGTCTCAGCCTCCCAAGTTCTGGGATTACAAGTGTGTGCCACCATGCTCAACTGAGAGTAAACATTTTTTGAAAGCCTTTGTTAACTTTTGAGTTTGGTCATACAGTACCTCATTTCTATTAGTACAGACATGAAGAAATCTTTTATGATAAATATGAGGCAAATGCAGCATCACTGACTGTTATTCATTGTTATTCATTGCCTTCATTGAGAAGTCTGACCCTGAGGGCCATCTGTGTCCATGAAGCTCATTTCCTGGTAGACTTCGCCAACAGAACAGGCACCTGTTTCCTAAAGTGGGTCCTGGTACTCTCATTTTATCCAGGCCACCCCCCCCAAGGGTTTTCTACTCCCTTTTCATAAAGAAGGTCCTTTACTACAAAAAGAATTGTTCAAGAAAGAAAAACGATTTTTCAAAGGAGTCCACATTGAGTGATCTTTTTTGGTTTTTAATCAAGCTAAATATTGGACCAGAGTTGAAAAAAACTAAGTTTATTTTACAACCCAAGCACTAATGTTACACATCCTGGGGAAAGTAATTTATCTCTAGATCACTTTTTAAGAATAGGGAAACACTACCACTGAAGTTATGTATGCATGTGAAATTACCAGTGCAAATCTCAGTGTTATATATGGAGAAGGGGAGAGAGTAGGAGGGAACCGAGGGGGAAGCTCACCAAGTAATGTGTGCATGTATGTTCCTATCACTCTGAACCTCATTATGATGTGAGACTACAATACACCAATAAAAGCATATTTTAAACAAATAGAAGGTTAAAACCGGGGTGGTGGTGCATACCTATAATCCTAATACTTAGGAGGCTGAGACAGGAGGATTGCAGATTCAAGGACAGCCTCAGCAACTTAACAAGACTCTGTTTAAAAATAAAAATACTTTTAAAAGGGCTAAGGGTGGAGCTTGGAGGTAGTATGACTCTGGGTTCAATTCCCAGTACTCAAAAAGAAAAAAAAATAGAAAGCTAAAACAGAAGATATTTATCCTTCCTTTATATTGAATTATAACAACTTAAAGATTCAGGCTATGGTGTTCTAAAAATCCATGTTATGGTCCCATCAGAATCAATTATCTATGCATCTATCATTATATTTGTTTCATTCTAGCAAAAAAGCATAGCAGGATGTCCAAACTCCTGATGTGTGTGTGTGTCTGGGTGGCCTGAGGGTGGGGTTCATAGATGTGGGGTTGAGCTTCTAGGATCTTCAATAAACATCCAATATATTTGTCCCCAAAGTTTTCCTATACCTTTGGGGTTGCTCCAAACAATTAGCTAGGAGAACAAAAGTATTTGTCTTTGAGAGTCTTATAGAATTCCTAGACTTCTTCCATTCTTATAGTCAGGGTTTTTACTGTTAACAGTGCCCTAAAGATCAGGCGAACTTACATTGCCATTTGCAAGATCTCCTAGAATCATTTCCTACATTGTTGTGCTTATAAAGATATTTCAGGAAGCCCTTCTCCCCAATCTCTAACTCCATGTAGAATTTAAATTGCATCATAAATCAGCACACCTCTGGGCATATCAAAGCTTCTAGGAATGTGGAGAGCAAAGAAAGATCGAGACCTGGAGATGTTTTCCAAGGTAGTGAGTGGTTTGGAGTTCTTAGCACCCCAAGTTAGGAAAAGAAACCATGATATCTACATGTGGCAGTTTAGTTCTACAAATGTGCAGAGCATCATTAGTGAACAACCAGTCACAATATATTAACTTGTCATCTGCAGTCGAGTAAAGTTCCTAAAACAAGACTCTCTCGTGAAGCTTTAGTTTTGTCTATAATTACCCCATCCTAGTTGAATCTAATTTTAATACCTCCCCATGATATGCCAGGAGAGGAATTGTACGTACAAACCAGCTTTTAATTAAGACAAAAAGAACCTAAATGTGCTTGGCTTCATGGTATTCTTTTACTTTCCTTAGCGCAGAACATGGCATATCAGCCCTTAAAAGGCTTCTGATTAGTAAGTACTTGTTTCAGGGCCACAGAGACTAAAATAAGATAAACACGTATTAACAAAGTGGGAACAATAACAAAAGGAAGTGAGCGCCACTGGTTTCAAATGCACAGGGTAAGCGACTCCAAAGGCATGGGAAAGGAGGTTCTTAAACCAACATGGAGGACCACCGGCCTCTTTTGCTGAGGTCATTAAGTACTCTCATCAAGTTTATGACTCCTTTGGGTCATTTTCAGCAAGTGGAAATCAGAGGGGAAATGTTAATTGGGGCCTAATGAATGGAAATAGTTTGACTTCTTAAATCCTGTGGGTCCAGTGGTCAAGTCTTGAGGCCCATTTACTACAGAAAATGAAACACACAGCCCCTTGAATTTCAGAGTGGACGAGGAAAGAGGGTTCGAACAAGTGTCCCCCTCATCGTTACCATGTTCAAGTTGTCACATATTTGTAGTATTGTCAGCAACAACAGTGGTGCCTTATCGAGCGCTTAGTATGTGCCAGGCTCTATTATGGGCAGTTCATAGGTGTTAACTCATTTGAACTCAACGCCAACTCTGTGGCATAAGCAGCATTCCATCATTCCATCATCACATTGACCAACTGATCCTCCAAACCAGAGGCGCTCTTTCGTCCTTTCCCACTGCATGAACATGAACGTGGCCCAGGCTTCCCTCTTATTGTGGGCATCACAGTTTTTGTTTGCCCTTATCTGACCCCTTTTACTGCTAGAAAGTAAGCTAAGGTCAAAGACTGCTTCTTACTGATTGCTGTACCTTCAGAATACCTGGATCACAATTCTCTCTTCATATATTTGTACAGTAAGGGACTTAATGAGTACAGCATAGCTGTGCTTTTCCTTGGACTATTTCAGGATATATTTTAAATATTTATAAATTCATCAATTGAAATATCAGACATAGTGCTTACAAAGCAGTATGTTAAAAATTGATCCCAATTTATAAAAATATTACATTTACAAATATACATAAAATATATAAAAATGCTAAAAGTAATCATCTCTGGAAAGCAGAAAGATGGGTGATTCTTACTGACATTCTCATGTGTGTGTGTGTGAGTGTGTGAGTGTGTGAGTGTGTGTGTGTGTGTGTGTGTGTGTGTGTGTGTGTGTGTGTTTCGCTGGGATTGGAATCCGGGGTCATCTTACTTCCAAGCTACACCCCTAGCCATTTTAGGTTTTTGTTTTGAAACAGGTTGTTGAGAGTCTCACCAAGTTGCTGAGGCTGTCCTCAAACCTGCAATCCTCCTGTCTCAGCCTCTCAAGTAGTAGGATTATAGGCATGTATCACTATGCTCAGCTGACATTCTATTTTTTAAAGTAAAGATATTATAAATTGATAGTACCTTTCCTTTTCAATTTTGTCTCTCACTTCAGGGGGTAGCAGGATGGGTTTAGGAAGGAATCACACCAAGAGATGTTGTGCACACATATAAGTATATTGCTTTGACTCTCACTGTGATGAATAATCATATGGCACCAATAAAATTCTAAAAAACAAAAAAAAAGTCCACAGTAAATGTTGGCTGTAAAATACTCATTAATTTGAATGCAGTCGTGCTTTTGCCCAATTACTTTTGCTGAAAACTTAATGGTATAGGGAACAATTGGGAGGGGGGGGAATCCTAAAATCCAATGAGTATTTTTTAGAAATTTCTAAGTAAGGATTTTATCCATTCTTTGGAAAAAATCCCAGCTTACTTATTAAAAGCTAGGTGGGGAATCATGAACACTCACGTTTCCCATTTCTGTCTTCCACAAAGGCTTATGTCATTATTCGTCCCCAAGATTAAGTGTGGGAATGTCAGGGCTCTTGAGCAACCCACCTTCTGAACCTTGCTTAAAGATCTCCAGCCAGGAGCAAACCAGAGAGAGCAGCCTTTTTGGCACATCCTCGTTCAGCTTACTCCCCTGAGACACACTGAAAAATCAGTCCATGAATCGAGGTTACTCTAAACACCCTTGCTTTAAACAACTTGAAGCTTTCTGGATCCTTTAAAACCATACAAGCCAAGGTTCTTACTGATCAAAGACTGCCCGTCCCTTCAAAGTTTCCTGGTGGCTACGAAGACGGCATTTGCAACACACTTCAACTAACATCTGCATGGAACTATTTAAGGGTCAGCGAATGCCAACAGAGCAAATTCTGCAGCGTGTTTTAAATCTACGGAAATGAGAAGAGAAGTTTCTATCACATACTCATGGTTAAGTCAAATTCCTGCTCTGTCTGCATTTTTAGCTGCAGGAGTAATTCTGTGCTTAGTTACTTCATATAAGGTTTCAAATGGCCGTGTAACAATGGATAGGGTGACAGATACGGGAAAAATCTAATCTGAAAGGGAGAATCATTTTGCCATAAAACATGTCTGTCTGATTAAACTTGCCAGATGTATACTGCCTAGATTAAAGCATCATTTATAGGCACTTGGAAAAAATCTAATTTTTTTTATCAAATTGGACACTTATTTTCAGTCTATTCATTGTGCTTTATTTAAGGTTTATATTACCTAGATTGTTACAATTTTATGTACTTCTTCTACTTAGCCATAAGTTGTCAAAATTCTCCTTTTCAATGGAGCTAAGGAACAGAAAGTGTCCCAATATTTTTTTTCTCTTCAACATAACTACACTTAACTGGCAGTATCTGGTAATTTTTAACAGTTTGTCAATGCTAAAAAATGAAAGCAAATATGTACAATATTTTTAAAATTCATTTTTATTCCTATTTACAAATAATACATGCTTATTATAGAAAAAGAACATACAAGAACAAAAATTAATATAAAAACAATCCATATTTTTACTATCTTGAAACAACCATTGTTACCATTTGAGGTATACATTTTAGATTTTCCTCTATTTGGTAGATATATAATGAAAAAATGTTAATAATTTAAAATATCATATTCTTTTCTATTTTTGGCACATAGAAAAATATATCTAGCTGGGCGTGGTGGTGTATGCTTATAACCCCAGTACTTGGGAGGCTGAGACTGTAGGACCGAGGTTCTCAGCCAACCTCAGCTACTTAGTAAGGCCCTCCACAGACTAGCAAGACCTTGCTTCAAAATAGAGAGTACAATAGATCTGGGGGTAAAATAGCCCAGAGGTAAGAATGCTCCTGGGTTCTATCCCCAGTACTGAAAAATAAAAGAAAAATATATCTATGTTATGAATATAATTCCACATTTATATTTGAAGAAGCTGCTTAAAACTTCCATTAGCCAGTTTTCTGTTACTATAACAAATGCCTGAGAAAATCAATTTATTAAGAGAAAAGGTTTGCTTTGGCTGATAATTTTGGAGATTCCAGTCCATGATCATTGCTTTTAGGCCTCTGATGGGGTGTCAGGAAACACATGGTAAAGCAAAAACTGCTCAGCTTATAGGAAAGAAGAACGAGAGAGCCAGAGAAAGTGCCTGGGATCCCACTATCCTCTTCAGGGTATATCCTCAAATATCTAAAAACTCCCCAGTAGCATCATGCTAGGGATCTAGCCTTTAACATATGGGTCTTAGAGGAAATTTAAAACCCAAACTATAGCAATATTTTATTACTTGACAGCATCACAATTAAATACTCCCTTATTTTTGAAAAATGAGATTATTTTTAAATATTTGCTATTATAAATGCTGTCATAATGAATACCTTTCCACTAAATTTGTAATCATTTCCTTAGATTACATTTTTATGTATATAATGCACATTTTAAAGCTTTGGACATCTATTGCAGATGGTCATTTAAACAAATAGCACTATTTTTTTTTCTCTCAGCATCATTTATAAGAATAAATGAATAGAGTTCTACAAACTTCCTGTAGCCCTTAGTATTATGGATTGGATTGTGTCCTGCCACAATCATGTAGAAGAGCTAACCTCTAGGGTGTCAGAACATGAATGTATTTGGAGAGAGAGCTGTTGCAGACAGACTTACTTGAATTAAGATGGGGTCCTCAGGGTGAGTTCTAATCCAAGATGCCTGGTGTGTTACTAAAAAGGGGATATTTGGACAGAGATACAGAGTATCGTGTAGACATGAAAGCTGAGAAACCTTTATGTATATGTCTATGTTATGTCTCTCTCTATAGATACATACATATGTAGGTGTATATATAAACATATATAGAAGTATGTACATATATGTAATATAGACATTTATATGTATGTAAATGTGTATATAAATTTATACATACCTATATGCACACACAAATCTGTAAGTAGATAGATATTTGTAAAGTTGCAGATTGCCAGGAAAAACATCTCATCCTACCACCTGATTATCACTATTTTAAGATTTTTTTTTCAAGGGTTTGAGTTTTTCAATTTTTTTTCTCAGTTGCCTCAGATCAAAATGAGGTGGTCAAAACTGAAATATGAATTCAAAGCCACCTTTTTTTCCCCTGTGACTTTTCATCAGGGTTTATATATCATATCTGGATGATGAGAGAGAGAGAGAGGGAGAGAGAGAGAGAGAGAGAAGAGAAGAGACTGACTCTGTGCGTGACTCAGCGAGATGACACACCAGTTTCCTCTTTGATCAGGTCGATGTTTCATGAAGAATGATGTGTTCGCTGTGAGCAGGCACTTACCACTTCCATCAGGGAAAAGATGGCTTCCTAGCTTCCCTCTGGGTGATGGAAATGACAAACAACCTTGGATGGGAGAGGCTGTTTATTACTCATAGGGTCATTCACCAAACGCTTGGTCAACTCTCCTGGAACAGCATAATGAGAACAGCTGTTCATTCCGGTCTCCAAAAAGTGTCTGGGCACCAGAGGACATTCTGTTGACAAAGGCTGGCGTGAGATCATTCACACCACAGCCTCAACAACCTGAATCAGACTGAAGGTCTCCTGATGAGTGTGGTCCTTCCTTGCTGCTTCTCGGATTCCCCAGCTAAGTATCCGAAATCATATTATGTTAGACCATAAAGCTCTAACTACTCTAGAGGCCCATACATAGACGTGAGAGGCAGCTCTGTACCTCCACAAATGGCATGCAAAATGTGTTCTCTATGTGTACATGTGCATTTTGACAGTGAGACTTCACAGATTTCGATGGATTCCCCAAAAGGCCCAACGGTTCCTTTTGTAGCCACAAAGAATAACGAACACGGGAAAGTACTGTGGAACTCTCCAAACACACATACCATTTGACCTGAATTTTTTTGTTGTTGATGATCATCATAGATGAGGTGCCAAGGATATATTTTTTGTGAACATCACTTCTTGAAAGTACCATATATCCCTGGTGTGTGTATTCAATCTTCTATCCCAGAAGAGAAAAATGCCCCATGTTATAGAAATACTGTAGCACTTGGCTACATAACATCAGTCACTGAATTTGTCAAGAATACCAAGTCTCTTAGAAGTTGCCATGTGCAAATCAATCTTTACTTTGGTGTGTATTCAAGAAATTCTATGTTTGACTGAAAGTAGACCTGATTCTATTGTCTTTCGTGAAATACAAAAGAATGCCAAAGATTGCTGAAAATATGTATAGTTTTCTTCTGATGGACTTCTTATTGAAAAGTTACAGATTGTCAAGAAAATCATCTCACACCACACCCTAGAATGTGATTCTTATGATTTTAAAAATAATTCTTGTGGGTATGTGTTTATCAAACTTTCCTTGACTTTTCCAGACTGAAATGAAATGGTCAGCAAGTAGAATATGAATAATTAAAGTTATCGTTCATTGTTTTGGCTATTATCAGGGTTTAGATTATAGATAAGTGTATATTATAGATAAGGGTTTATATTATAGATATGCTTACATTTATAATATAGACATATAGATATTTTCTTTTTTTTTTTTTTTTTTTTTGCGGTACTGGGGATGGAACCCAGGGAGATTCTACCTCAGAGCTACACCCTCAGCCCTATTTTTTTATTCTTTATTTTGAAACAGGGTCTCATTAAGTTGCAGAGGGCCTCA
>PVLC010000069.1:247622-340485 GCA_004027655.1 Graphiurus murinus
ACATAGGTCTACCAGATATGAAAACACATCTTGATCTATGTACATCTACATTTGGAAATATATAGATCTTCTTGTTAAGAAAGTCACTTATTACCTCTGAACCTCAGTTTCCTGACATTTAAAATGAGATCATTAAATTTCTTTTTTTTAAAGATTAAAGGCAGTATACATGCTTACACATTAAATATTTCATTTAGTATTCTGTAAGATAGGAATTCTTATGTACCCTCATCCATGCAATAAAATATTAATCGCCATAATTTAACGGCAAAGCAAAGCATCCAGGTGTTTTCAGAATCAACACAATGATGGCTCTGTGCCAATTGTATTGTGTTGACCAGGTCATATTTTATTTATGAAGAGTTGGGGTCCATATATGACTAATGATAGTGATTTTCAGTGAGCCAAAATAATTGTTCTAATTCAGAAGAGCACAGAATGCAGTTTGTATGAGAAGTATGAGATTATTATATGTGTGTGTGTGTGTGTGTGTGTGTGTGTGTGTGTGTGTATTTTTTACTGGGGATTAAACCCAGGGTGTTCTACATCTTAGCTACACCCTCAGCCCCATTTTATTTTTTATTTTAAAACAGCATCTTACTAAGTTGCAGAGGACCTTGCTAAATTGCTGAGGCTGGCTGTGAACCTGTAATCCTCCTGCCTCAGTCTCCCAAGCACTGGTATTCCTGGCGTGCGCCATGGTGCCTGGTGAGATTATCATTTTTGTGGCCTTCCTCTGACTTTGTTTGGAGCCCTCTCTAAGCCCACAGAGCATCTATCGCCTATTTGACTGCTCTTTCCATTCTTTTGACATTCAACTTCTTTGTGTTTTGAGGGACTGTTTGGCAACCAATGTCGTTTTATGCGTCTAAATCTTTCCCTTTCTCTTCTGTTCTTATGTTCTGTCATATACCTTCTTGAACAGTCTAATTACTTGTTTTCTGAACAAGAAGAGCCCAAGAGGGATAGAGGATGCACTGCCTGCCCCCAAGCCTTTACATCTCCTACCAGTAAATGTCCAGGCAAAAGGAACAGGATGCTCATTCTGACACTCGGTTTCTGCTTTCCCAGAACAGAGAGCATGTTCTTTGTTCTGAGAACCCCCAAAGCATGTCTTCACACTATTCTGGCTTATACTGACTCTCTGAGCATCCATGTTCTCTCCTTGTGGGCAGAAATACAGAGGAGTGGTATTAACTGATAGGTCACACATGGCTTCTCATTAGTCACCACTAACCCAGTGTGGTGGCGCACACCTGTAATTTCAGTACTTGGAAGGCTGAGACAGAACGAACCTAGGTTCAAGGCCAGCTGGCCTCAGTAATGTAGTGAGACTCTCAGCAACCTAACAAGACCTTGTGTCAAAACAAAAAATAAAAAGAGTTGGGGGAGTAGCTTAGAGGTAGAATGTCTCTGGGTTTAATCTCCAGTTCCACAAAACAAAACTAAGAGTTACCAATGCTTTTTAATTAATTTAGCTTCCAGTTTATGCCAAATATTATGATCAAAAGATGTTCTCTTATGACCTTCTCTGTCTAGACTGAGACTATTAATAAGTAATAATAAAAAACAAAAGTAGCAATTATGAAAAGAACTGCCTGAAGTAAAAATATATCTATTCAAGCTTTGTAATACATAATTTACATTAGAATAAAATGACTTAATCATCACTACAATCAAATTGGTGGAATACAAGTGTTTTTATAACAGTTTTATATTATGTTTATAACTATGCTTTTATTAGAAAACAATTTTGCAAACAATAATCCACTCGGGAAGAATATGTTAGTTGTTTTTCCTGTCAAAACTTTCTATTGCTATTTTGTTCCACATTTTAATAAAGAAAAATCTTAATTCATTAATGTCCTTACACTTTTATACAAACAAATATAATGGCCCTTTGTACTATAAAGAAAATGTAATTTTGCTGTTAACTCTACTTTTTTATTGAAAATGTTTATAACTTTGCTTTGGAAATTTCTTATGAAAACATTTACAAATTATACACTTAATTTAATAAAATGCTCTAGCCACAAAAATTAATTCTCATTTATATCTCCAATGAGTTTTTATAACCTTTTAACAAGGTGCAGTAAACTCTTGGGATTTAATTCTTTTTTATTTTTCACATTTGAAGATATAATCATAAATTAATGTTGGTCTAAAATCCAATTAGCTGGAATAATGATTTATCCCATGGCTAATCCTCAAGTCATAATTAGTGTTTAGGGCCAAGGGGTATTTTCCTTAATTTTAAAATTATTTTTAAATTACAAAAATGATACAGTCAGATTAATTGGGTTAAGAAAAAGGTTTGAAAGTTTTCATTAATGGTGGTAGAGTTATGCTATTTCAATATTATTTTGTTCTATTCCTCTAAAAGCACTAAAATAACAAAAGAAATCTGTATCAAATGACACAAAGCAATCTCAGAAACTCAAAGCACCACTATAGATTACCTTGCAACAGAAAAAAAATTCAAATTACAATGAAACTGAAAAATGACACAAACTTTCTTAAAACTCAGGGGAAATTGTATCTCATGAAAGTAAAGGGCCATCTAATTAGACTTTGCTTTTGAGAGTAGATGGGGTAGTTGTAGGGCAATCTATACACAGTAGGGATCAGTAAAAAGATTCAATTTTAATCCATGAAGTGGAAGGGCAGGCAAAGGTGAAGAGGAAAGATGCATTAATGACCTGCCTGGTCTAGGCGAATAAAACAGGCACAGTAGAGAGGGAGGGAGCTAACCTTGAGACCCCAAGATGAGAAGTCTACGATGTTAGAGGACTTCTCAAGAACCATGGTGATCTTTAAAATATGAAGAGAAGTCATGCTCTTCGGGTAATATTTTGTAGAGGGGGGTCAAAGCCCATGTGAAGCAGAAAACTGCCCTCCTCCCTGTGTGTTGTATGTTTAAGCAAAACACTAACAGGACGAGACCTTCTTCTGGCCAAGATTAGTGGGACCAGAAAAGACAGTGTAGCATAGACTTATACACTAATGATAGTACCATCCTGTCACATACAGAGAGGCATAAAGGATGGAGGAAGGAGAGAAAGAGATAAACATAGATGAGAGATAGATGAGAGATGAGAGAGAAAGTAATACTATTTCTGGCTAATAGAAATAGAAATACCTCTAAGAAACATAAGAATAATTCAGATAAATTAGTCAACACAGTCTGAAAAAAATTTAAAACAACTTCTTTTCTAGAAAATAACATAATAAAGAGATAATAAATAAAAGACATAAAAAAGAGAGAAATAATATTTAACCCATAAAACCCCATCAGAAATTTCAACATGAAAAGAAGGAAAAATAACAGACAACTCAGTGGAGGTCTGTCTTTCAGTACTGAGAAAGAACAGATAATAAAATGGGAAGTATCAAGGAGATATGAATGATTACAAAAAAGACAAAAAGATGGAAGGTGGGGGTGGGGAACATAAATAGTGATGTTCCTGAAAAAATGAGAAAAACAAAAAAAACATGAAATAGTATCTAAAAGAGTAGATTCTTAAAATTCAAAGTCTTACCATCTTAATATACTATCTACTGCATTATAAAATTAAAAGAATAATAAAAACACATACTTGGTGAAATTTTAAACTTTGATATTTAAGAGAATGAGGGATTCAGTCAGAGATAACAATTCATTGGCAAGCCTTATCTAAATCCTCATTAAATTACATGAAATCATCTAGTCATGTTTACAAAGTTCAGAAGGAAAAAAAAAAATGAGATCCAAGGGTATTATCTTACCTAACCTGTCCTTTAACTCTAAAAGAAAATCAGGCTATCTCAAATATGCAGGGAATGAGAGAATATAGCATTCACAAATCTTTCTTGAAAAACTAATTGAAAATGAAAATCCACTTAAATAAGACTAAATTATCAAAGATGAAAAACTAGGAAGAAATTTAAACAATTATGATAAAATGTGTCAATTTAAGCATACAACAAGATTAGACAATTGGAAGTTGGGTTTATAGAACTGAGGTAATAAGAACCTTCCTGATATAAAATAATAATATAACTAAGAAATGCATAGTTGATAGAGAAAAGAAGCAGAAAAAAAAAGGGTTAGGTATTGATTTCCTCATGAATAATCTAAACATGAGGATTTAAAAATCTTTTCATATATATGATAATTTATTTCAAACTTTAGGGGAAACTTTTAATGCTTTGTATTATTTGTTTTTACAGAAATAAAATGAAATTCAACAAATCCTTCACTTCCAAATAAGTTCCCTGTGTTAAAATACAATACAACGCAACACAGCCTAATATTTTATTACTTGTAATGGAACTTAAAGAAGAGATTGTGGCTTAGAAAAATATTCCTATTCATTCCACAGACTTATAGGGGTAGAAAGTATTACGGAATGTCTGAAATACAATACAAAACTCTTTGGCATTTCTCTGGTGGTTATCTATCTTACTGGCAGAATCTTTTAGGAAGAAATTAATATTTGTTTAATGCCTTAAAATGTCTTTACTATTTGATCTGCTATTATATTTGTTAAAATACATCCTCTGAAAATACCACAGTTGGATAAATAGTTCAAGCCACAAGGATTTTCATTCATATAGACATTTATTTTAAACCATAGTTTTCATGGTGGTGAGGATGGAATCCAGGGCCTTCTGCATGGTAGGTGAGTGCTCTACCACTGAGCTATACCGCTAATCCCTGATATTTTTATAATAGAAACAAAGTAGAAACATATAAAGGTCCAACTACATTGAAATACTATTATTGAATTCTGAAATCTTCAATATATTTTGATAAGTGCTGAGGATTCATAATGGTAAATCAAAAACTCATGTTATATTTATAAACATGTGGGAGTGACCTAGTGGGGTAGGCATCAAGAATTGTGTGCTTGTAGTTTTTAACAGTCTGTACCTCAATATGATGTAAAATTACAATGCACCCAATAAAAAAAAAATCCTAAAAAATATTTGTAAATGTGGTCATATATTCATTCATATGTAATTTAATGTTTTCTGTTTCACAAGTTTATAGTACAAAATAAAGTCATGCTTTATATGCTATTTGAAGTAAGAGAATGGGGTATGGGTACAACAGAAATGGCCATGTTTTATCTTTGGTTTTAACACAAGCTGTGGAATTGAGTCTTGCTGGTTCTGACTACCTTTGCTTGGGTTTTCTACACATCGTTTCTAACAGAGTGGTCAGCACATAGCATTAGGTGCTCAGTAAATATTTGTTTAACCAACTGAGCTTCTTGGGGTGAGTACCAGTGACATTTGAAATGGATGATTTTCAATCAACACTAAATTGTTCTGCCTTTACATAATTACCCATTTCTCTTCCATGTGCCATGTGCCCACATATAAGAGCTTTTCAGCATTACAATAATCACTCCTAATTAGATCCTTAAACTTCCAGATGTTCTTAGTTAACAGTTCACTGATTGATAAAATAACCTTTTATTTTACAGGCACCCTTACTTCTAACTCTACCATTTCCTAAGAAGTGTTTCAATGGTTGAACATACAAAGGCTTTCCATATTTCTATTTCTAATCCACAGTTTGGGGGTACTGTTTTAGCTCTTGATTTGATGTTGCACAGTGCTTAATTTTTTATCAAGAGCTATTATATTCCCCAACCTCTATTTCTTCTTTGTGTGTGTGGGGGGGCATATTTCTCACTTTTCAACTGAATTAACACTTCTTAAATTTCCCTGCTTCCACAGGTTGTGCTTTTTATTGCCTTCACCAAAAATATATTTAATGAGTGCTTTGATGAACTTTCAAAATAATTTTCTTGAAGGAATTCCATTTTCTAAAGTTCAGTGATAAAAATAACTGCGGGGAACAGAATAAAATTCCAATTTATCATAAGTGATATTTTCAGAAACGAGTAACAATTAATTTTGTAATTGTCAATGCTGCTCTAGTTGAAATATTGCCATTTATCCTAATAAGGTTTATATGCACTTGAGAAAAAAAGTAGGATTCTGAAAATCCTAACATACAAGGAATGATCTGTTACCTCTGCATTTCTTTCTAAGCAAATGAGTTATTCTTTATTTTTCTAAATAAAACCTAATTGTCCCAGGTTTTACAAAAGGCTGTTTTTTTCTGTAAGTCTAATATTTATCTCAAGTCAAAAGAAAAATTGGGATAACAGGTTGTAGCAACAATAGAAAACTAATTTCAAGAATAATAACTAGCATGGACTACAAGTTTGGAAGTTTTCACAATAGTTTATGCCAAATATAGACAAAGGTAGGAGTGGGGGAGATGGGATCAGTTGGACAGGTGTAAGCAATAAAAAAGGAAAGGAAATGAACAGCTCAAAGTTGGATATGCTGGTCAGAGAAGAAAGAGGTAGTAAATACATCTTTGGCTTACTTGTGTAGGATCCCAAATGAATGGTGATGACTTCACTGATAAAAGGAGCAAAGAATGTGGGGCAGGTATAGGAGAGGATGAACAAACATGAGTTTCATTGAGGGTATATTAGATTCAAGATGCCCTACCCTGTTGGCCTAACTAACAGATCACGATATAGCAGATCAAGTCTAGAGTTCAGAGAGATCTTGGCTGGCGCTCCACACTTTAGCAATTAAAATCATGGACCTCAATGAGTTAATCTAGGAACAAAGCTATAAAGTGAAATGAAGAAAGGACATAGAACAAAATACCTGACAAGAACAACTTAGAGGAGGAAAAGCTTATTTGGTTCATGGTTTCAGTTCATGATCTGCTGGCTCTAAGGTAGAAATATCATGGCAGAAGGGTGTGGCAGAGGAGAGTTGCTCAGCTCAAGCAGCAAGGAAGCAGAGAAAGAAAGGGAGAGAAGTAGACAGACAGAGCAGGGACAGATATAGTCTCCAAGATCACGCCCCCAGTGACCTTCTTCCTCCAAGGCCCCATCTACCTATGGTTTCCACCATTTCCCAGTAAATCCTTTGAAGTTATCAATCCATCAAATGGATTAATTCACTGCCTAGGTTACAGTCCACATGATCCAGTCATTACCTAAAAGCCTCTCCTCTGAACTTGATGAATTAGGGGCCATGTTTTCAACACATGAGCTTTTGTGGGGACCTTCCAGATCCAAACCATAACATTTCAGTTGGATAAAAGGTGACAGTATTGGAACAAGGGGACCTGTTCCCTATGGGAAAAAAGGTTTCAAATGGAGAGATGGCTCAACCTTTAGGATGCTTCAGAGACCAGGTATGATAAGGGCTACAAAGAAGTCCATTGCAGTGAGCACTATGCTGTTCCTTGTAAGAGATGATTCAGTGGCAGGTGGGAATCACAACCAGAACGATGTGCCCTGAGTGGGAAGAGATAATCTGGAGATGTTTGGTAGTGAGCCAAGGTGAGAGGTTGGGGGAGCTGCTTGTAGAAATATGGAAATGAAGGAAAATTTCTAAAAAGATTCCCAAAACATGAATATTTTTACATACTGATGGGGAGTATTGAGTTGAGAAAGGGAGCCTGAATAAAGAAGAAAGAGAAAGAACAATTAAAAGCAGGTAATACTCTAGAGGGTAGGCAGGATAGAAATAGGGAAACCGCCTCTATTTTAATACCATCCTCTGTAGCTGGTCTAATTGAAGAACTATCCAGACAAATTCCTTGTACACATGAGCTCAATTTTTGACTAATTAGTTCTGATGATTAAACGTTCTTAATTTGGTTGTAATAGCCTATGAGTTGTCTAATTTGGGGCTCCAAAGCAAAAAATTCACATCATATTCTATGGGTTTATTACACTGTTTCATTTAAGATATTATGAGACAATATGAGCAATGCCATTCAGAGAGATATGCAGGTTGCTTACATATTTCAATGGACTATGGGGAACCTTTTGGCAGTGGAAATAATGAGCCAACCAGTTAATCCATGTGCAATATAGATTAGCCACCTGGAGGACCTTAAGGATACCTTAAGGACACCAAGAAATCTGAGTGCAGCATGCATTCCTCAAGAGATTGTCAAGTGACTATGGAAATAAATATCCTCATTAAAATATAGCTAACATCAGGCAACCTCGAATACTGACTAGCATGTGGGAAAATGAACACTCTCACATTACACTGCTAGGAGGAGTATAAATCAGTACAACTGCTTTAGAGAACAGCTTAACTGGATTGGGCAATTCTGAAAATTGTATCCAACATCCCAGCAATTCCATTTTTGGATATATGTTTCAGGGAAGTTTTCACACATTAGAATAAGAAAACATGTTCAAGCATGCTCTGTTCAGCCAAAAAGTGAAAACCACCAAAATTAGTATCGTTAGAGAAATGAATAGCTTACATTCTATGATAGGGTGCTGTCAGTTATAAAAGGAATGAACTTTGTTGTCACATATCAATAAAAGCATAGCTCTAAAATATATTAAGTAAATAAAGCAAATTATAGGAAATACACAGAATAAGGGCATCTATGAAATTTTTAAAAAATAGATGATACTGTGTCATTGTATATTAAAAAGCATGAAATAAAAGTATAGAAGTATACACTAAATTATTATACATCATCTGGGTATGGTGGCACATGCCTGTAATTCTAGTACTTAGGAAGCTGAGACAGGAGGATTCACAGGTTCGAGAACAGCCTCAGCAACATAGCAAGACTCTCAGGAACTTAGAAAGTCCCTGTTTCAAGACACAAAATAAAAAGGGTTTGTGGTGGAGCTTGGAGGTAGAATATTCCTGAGTTCAATCCCCAGTATCAAAGAGGGGTTGGGAAAGAATATACATTAAATTCACTGTATTGAACACCTCTTGGGATGGAAGGAATAGGACTGGAGTTGAGGAATAAAGAGATTTTGACTTTGTTTATAGCAGACCTTTTATTTTATTTTATTCAGAAGCTTTCTATGGTTTGGATATTGAATGCCCCTCCCCAAGAGTTCAGGTGTTCAAAGCACATCCCTTATGCAGCCAAGTTCAGAGGTGGGACGTAGCTGGAGGAAGTATGTCACTTGGGGGTGAACTTGAGGATTCTCTCTCCCTGGCCTCCTTCTCCACTCTCTCTCCTTCCAGCTGCACTGAGCAGGTTTCCTTCACCACACCCCACCACCATGATACTTCTGTCTTGGCGTCAACAGATCATGGACTAAACCTCTGAAACGGTGAGCCAAATAAACCTCTGCTCCTTTATGTTATTCTTGTTGTGTGTGTTTTGTCACAGTCACACACACACACACACACACACACACACACACACACACACACACAAACAAAAAAAGAACTGACTAAAATGAAGACCATGAAGTGGATTATAAAAGGTAAGTGTCTGCCAACTCTGAATGTTTATTATAGTGGTTGTCTTAGTCAACATTCTCATTGTTATAACCTAAAAGACTGACCACATAATGTAAGAAGAAGGAACATTTATTTGCTCACGGTTTTCCTTGGAGATTTTGGGTTCAGTGTGTGTGCAGCCAGAGTTCTCGGATCTTAGGGCATGGCAGTGAGAAGAGGGGAGAGGGAGAGCACAAGGCTTTGCTCTCACATCACGGAGGCCGGAAGCAAGAGAGACAGCAAGGGGAGGAGGAACCATATATAATCTCCAAAGCCGCACCCCCAGGGACCCACCTTCTCCAGCTACACCTCACCAGCCCAGGCCTCCACCCAGGTAACTCCAATACAATGGACTCATCTACTGCTGAGATTACAGCCCTCATGGCTCAATTAGATTGACTCCGAACACTAATGTATGGCCTTTCGGGGGTAATCTGTATCTAGCTATAACAATGGTGTTTTTCACATTGTTTTCTGAGCTTTCTTTTATTTTTAAATTTTCTCCAAAAAACCCAGTTTAAAAAAAAAATAAGCAAGCAAGACAACACAGGATATGAAATGTGCCAGATGAAAGGTTTAGACTCATGTACACAGGAACAAAGGAGAAACACTCAACACTGTCTGGATGAGACCAAGGAGGCCCTTTAGAGGAAATGTAGTTTAAGCTGCTTCCTAGGATTCTAAAAGACTGATGAAAATTAGGAAGGCAATCTTGGACAAGGTGACCCTTATTGCTCTAAGGACTTGGAGAGACTTATACCCAAGCCCAGCTTTGCTACATACCAGCAATATGACCTTAAGGATTTCCTGCATCCCTGACCCTTGGTTTTCTCTATAATAAATGTGATATTAATTCAATGTAATAATGTATATTAATTCACTAAAGACATGCCCTGGCATATAGTATGTGCTAATTATGGGGAGAGACAAGGAAAACCCCTGAGAGGTGATTTCTTCCCCAAACCCCAAATCACCATAAAATTCTTGGTAATTTTTCTATTCTAGACTTTCAGAAATTAACATGGAAGTTGTTTTCTGAGTATGATCCTTGTGTTTTCAGCTTAGTCTTGCCACTACATCATAGAGGCTTCCAAACAAGATTATGTAACCTGGTTCAGGTAGATAAATATTGGTCATGTGATAAAATGGACTAAGCCAAATAAGTGTGTTTGGGCTCAGGTGTGTGCATGCACACCAGACATAGGAATGCAGCTCAGTCTATTTCATCGTATCCTGGACATTCACTATCAAAAGCCCAACCTTGCCAGAGGGCATACAGTCTTGCTTCCCTTGATACAATAAGAGTATCCATCTGAATGGTGGTTATTCAATCATACCCTTCCTTCTCCTTTACCCTAGATGTTAGAGCATGCTATTTTTCAATTGTGATTAATTTTTGTTTGACCATATCTCAGAAAAGTCTGTTTTTGATAGGCCAGACATCCAAATAATTCCTGCAGGTGAGACTGCTAAAGCTCTGTGCCTTCCAATAGTGTTCATTAAAGATTAATTCACTTGAATACTAGGCAAAGTTCAACCTAGAACCACTCGTTTTTCTTTATATTGACTGGAAGCAGCCTGTTAAAAATCCAGATGTTAGCCATCCTGTCATCTCGTACTTAGAAGACTGAGACAGGAAGATCTCAGATTGGAGTGGAGGCCAGCCAATTAAGAACCTGTATGTTAGCCAGGCTTGTTGGAGCATGACTGTTATCCCAGTACTTGGAAAGCTGAGACAGGAGGCTCACAGGTTTGAGGCCAGCCTGAACAACTTAGCAAGGCCTTTGGCAACATAGTGAGACCATGCTTCAAAACAAAACAAAACAAAAATTTTTTTAAGAAGGGCTGAGGGTGTATCTTAGATGTAGAATGCCCCTAAGTTCAATCTCCAGTACACACCACCACCCCTCCCCACCCTACACATACACAAACTCAAATGTTGACCTCTGCAGAAGTTGCAAAAGTGCTCTAAGTTTGGTCATCAATTGCCTGTAATAATTTCACTGGTTTCAGACACATGATGTCAGGGACTTGGCCTTCTAAAAATTGTCCTGAACCCACTAAGTGCAAAAACCCATCGCTAACTTGAACCCCAACTACAAGACATTTTCAAAATTAAGTGGGTTTCAATTATATTCTCAAACTCTCAAAACTATTTCCTTTGCCCTTCTTCATCTCCTTTTTCCTCATTTTAAAAAGTTGATGCATAAAACGAAAACAAAACTCAATGGGGAAGGAAATATTCCAAAGTGGCACTTTGATGGCCTGGGGCATTGTAAAAGCTCTAGGTATTTGGAGCCTGCAGGAAAACAGAAGTTGATAATGCCAAATAGTGCATCATCATGAATTGCTTTGTAGGATTAATTGCAGATTTATGCTGCAGACTGGTGTGTGCTGGTCTGGAGAGAAATAAATGTTACCTTGTACTTTATCCCAGTACCAGAAATTATAAGAGTCAAGACCCAGTGATCTGAATTTCTCATTTAAATATAATAACACAAGAGAAAGCAAGTCACATTTTTGTTCTGGGTCATTTCAGATTGGGATGAGCTTGTTGTCCCACTGATATGTACAAATATGAATATTGCTCCCAGCAGACTACTCTGCTTCGAATCCTGCAGTCCCCTAATCTTGACAGCCTGCCAACTTCTCTAGCTCAGCTCTCTCTCTCCCCTCTGGCATCTATCTGTCTTTTTGTAAGCTGCATATTTCTAGATATAGAGTGAGTCAGCAAAAAGGTTTCCTTTCTTATTCATTCTTGGTCATAATCTGTTCTTTAATATTTTAGGTTTCTCTTGGCCACAGCATTAGGGGAAATTTTTGTCTTTATTTCTTATTATAATGTTTGAATTATGTAAGACAATTTTTGCCTAGAAGTAAAAAAAAATCACAATAATGGACCAACACATCTTGGAGGTTTTTTCCATAATTGTGGTTAATCGAGGAGGCTTGATTTACTTCCTCAATATTTGAACTAAGTTTGGGAGGAGGTGGATATTGTAGGCTTGGTTAGAACATCTTAGACGCTGCTTCCATTAATAAATGGGGGTTATGATTCTTTCTCCTCTTGAATCTGGGCTGCCTGTGGCTAGCTCCATCAGTAGGGTATAGGCAAAGTGTTGCTTGTGACTTCTCTGACTTGGTCAGACAGATCCATGCAACTAATGCCTTGCTTTCAAGGACATTCATTGTGGGGAACTTCAACCTCTGTGTAACAGTTCAACCATGCCAAGGTTGCCTTACTATACTGAAGCTCAGGTCACATGAAAATGCCATGTGCATGTGCTCTGGCCACCAGAGTCCACTGGGTCAAACCTTCAAGTCACCCAATCACAGGTGCCAGGATGAGTCAAGATGCCTATGGAGGTTCCTAAGTCCTAGCTGTCAAGTCACCCCAAAGACATGCAGTTCTATAGTCGAGGTCCCACAGATATCAGAGGGTAGGGTTAAGTCTTCCTCCCTTGGCTTTGTTTCAATCCTTGACCCACAGAATCCAAGTACATAAAAGGGTTCTTCAATGCTACCAAATTTTTGGATGGTTTATTATGAAGCAAAGGTAACTGGATCGACTTCCCTTCCTTTATCTCTCTTTTTAGAACTGTGATGAGGACTACATAATATCTGGAAGTTTCTACTGTACAATGAACAACTGGTGCCCATAACAAAGCCCAAAGCTGGATGAAACTGTATCAGAACCCTGTGCTAGACTTCAGTCATTTGGCAGGATGAAATTCCATAAGTCAGGTGAAGCACAGTGGGGTTAATTATTGGAAGATAATAATGTCCTTCAGGAAATCAGAAAAATATTTTTTTAAAAAATGCACACACAGGGACTACTGGGAAGATGGCATCGGAGTGAAACACCTCTCATCAGGTGCTGTGAGCATGATTCAAATCTGTCATAAAAGCAGCTTCTTGACAGAAGAAAAAAGCAACACAAAAGTAAACAAAGCTACGAAAATGAAAGTACAGCTGAACGGAATCCAGAAACGCGACCAGGGAGAGCAAAGGAGGCCATCTGCAAGGCAGTGATGCCACACCATAGAGTGGTGGCCGCCATTGAGCCAGCCCCCGGTGTGGGGTCTACTAACAAAGAATATATAACAACCTTCTGCATTCCCAGTGACCAGAGGTGGAGTAATCGACACCTGAACTCCACATACTAACCAGGTGGCATATCGTGGCACCTTTGACAGTGACCAGAACATGTGGTATGACAAGATTAAGCCCACACGGGGCCATGCCAGCTCACCGCTCCCACCAGAGCTGGAGCAGCGATCAATTGCACTGCAGAGCTTGAATCAAAACTGCCACAAAAGCAGCTTCTTGACAGAAGGAAAGAAAAAGCCAAACAGCAGAAAAGTGAACAAAGCAACAAAAGCAGCTGATCAGAACCCAGAAAGCAAACCAGGGAGAACAAAGGAGCTGGCCCATGCCAGGCAGTGGCAGCCGCCATTTTTGCCAGTCGCCCACAACAGTAGGGATCTACCCAAAAGGTCTGTTCTTACAAACTTGCAGGGTTTTTTGTTTCTTGTTGTTGTTTTTTATTTTATGGGGTTTTTTGTTTGTTTGTTTCTTTTTACTCTGCTTTTATTTTGCATTGCTTTAATTAATCTATGTTTGTTCAAAGGATTGGTTGCTTTGTTAGCTTTTGCTAGACCCTAGAAGTCAACAACTGAAACCCACCAAAGGCACCAATAGAGTGAGCAGAAGAAGTCCCAGAGTAACTGCAACTCAGTACAAGATACCATTCACAGAGAGAAAATAAAAATAAGAAACCTATAAATTCAGAGAAAGCTTGCAAGAGCAGATAAGATATAAATTTAAGAACAGGGAAACCATGGGAAGGAAAAATAGCAAAGAAACAATGAGTCAACACAATCCTACAATAACAGAATTCAACACTGAATGGCAGAGATTACCAGAAGAACAATTCAGATCTTTAATAATAGAAATAATACAAAACTTCCAGAAAGAATGCACAGAGAGCTGGAAAGAAATAAAGGAAAAAATAGACAAAGAATCTGACACTCTGAGCAGGAATCATAGAATAGCCTTGAGGGAAGTGAAGGATGTGAAAGATGCAAAAATAGAATTGAAGGCATCAATACAAACTATAAACAGTAGATTAGACTACATGGAAAATAAAATATCACTCTTAGAAGATGACCATTCCAAAAATGAATCCATTGTACATAATCTAGAAAAAAAATTTGACAGCATGAATCGGACATCGATGAGATCTGGGCCAACAATAAAGAGCTAACCTAAGAATAATAGGCATAGAAGAGGAGTTAGAAGTTGAAACTTATGGAATAAACGAACTTTTCAAAGAAGTAATATCAGAGAATTTTCCAAACATAGAAAGAAAAGTTGACACACAGGTGCAGGAAACATATAGAACCCCCTTCAGACAAGACCAACGAAGAGATTCACCATGCCACATAATAATCAAACTGACTAATGTAGAGGCTAAGGAGAGAATTCTAAAGACAACAAAAGTAAAAAACCAAGTGACGTTTAGAGGCAAACAAATTAGAATCACTCCAGACCTCCCAAACCAAGTCATGAAAGCCAGGAGGGGCTGGAGTAACATATTCCAAACTCTGAAAAAAAATAACTTGTATCCAAGATTCTCATACCCAGCAAAACTCTCTCTCAAAATTGACGGGGATATAAAAACCTTCCATGACAAACAGAAACTGAAAGAATTTATGTCTTCCAAACCAGCACTAGAGAAAATACTCAGAGATTAACTACAAAAAGAACTAACAAGTAAATGTCAGAACCAGAGAAACAATAATTTCCAGGAAGCAAACAACTAAGCAAAGAAGAATAAACACTACCGCAAACAGAAATCAAAACTCAAAATGTTAGGAATTAAATATCACCTCTCAATAATCACACTGAATATAAATGGTCTCAACTCCCCAATAAAAAGGCACAAGGTGGCAAAATGGATTAAAACCCAGAATCCATGTATATGCTGCCTGCAAGAAACACACCGTACAAGCAAAGATTCCCACAAACTAAAGGTGAAGGGCTGGAGTAAGGTAATCCATGCCAATAGAACTCAAAGACAAGCAGGAGGAGCAACTATGATATCAGATAAATTAGATTTCAAGCCTAAGCTTATCAAAAGAGACAAAGCAGGTCAATCCAGCAAGAGGAAATAACAATTATCAACATCTATGCCCTAAACATAGGTGCAGCCACTATAATAAAACAAACTCTACATGATATAAAATCACACATAGATCTCAATACACTAATACTGTGAGACTTCATACTCCTCTCACATCACTAGACCAGTCTTCTAAAAAACAAAGGCAGTAAAGATGCTTCGAACATAAATAATAGCATAAACCAAATGGAACTGTTAGACATATACAGAATATTTCACCCAACTACAGCTGAATTCACATTTTTCTCAGCAGCCCATGGAACTTTCTCAAAATAGAACACATTCTGGGCCACAAAGAGAGCACTGGCAAATTCAAAAAGTGTAGCATAATTCCCTGCATCTTTTCAGACCATAATGGAGTGGAAATAAAAATTAACTCTAAGAAGACCCAGAGTAACCATGTAAACACATGGAGACTGAACACCACACTGCTGAACGAGGAATGGGTCATAGAAGAAGTAAGAGGAGAAATTAAAAAATTCCTAGAAACCAATGAAAACAGAAACATAACATATCAAAACATCTGGGACCCTTTGAAAGCAGTACTAAGAGGAAAATTTATAGCACTGAGTGCCCACATAAGAAGAACAGAAAATCACCAAATAAATAACTTAATGACACAGCACAAAGTCCTTGACAAAAAAGAACAGTCTAACCCCAAAGCCAGTAGAAGACAGGAAAGTATGAAAATCAGAGCAGAAATTAATGAAATAGAGAATTAAAAACAATACAGAAAATCAACAAAACCAAAAAATGGTTTCTTGAAAAAATAAACAAGATAGATAAATATTGGCCACCTAACCAAAAGAAAGAGAGAATCAACCCAAATTACCAAAATAAGAGATGAAAAAGGGGATATTACCACCAATAGTGTGGAAATACAGAGGATCATCAGACACTATTTGAAAAACTATACTTCAACAAAATGGAAAATCTAGAAGAAATTGACAATTTTCTAGATACATATAACCTTCCTAAATTGAGTCAAGAAGATATAGAAAACTTAAATCAACTAATAACAATAAAAGAAATAGAAATAGCAATAAAGAGTTTACCATCAAACAAAAGCCCAGGGCCAGATGGTTTTCCAAGTGAATTGTATAAAACATTTATAGAAGAGCTAATCCCAATATTCCTCAAACTATTCCAGGAAATAGAAAGAAACGGGACCCTCCCAAACACATTCTATGAAGCCAGCATCACATTAATACCAAAGCCAAATAATGACAGCTCAAGAAAAGAAAACTATAGGTCTATATCATTGATGAACTTAGATGCAAAACTGCTAAACAAAATAGTAGCAATGTGCATTCAAAAACACATCAAGAAAATTATACACCATGACCAAGTCGGGTTCATCCCAGGGATGCAAGGCTGGTTCAACATACAAAACACAATCCATGTAGTTCACCACATAAACAGAATCAAAGACAAAAATCACATGATCATCTCAATTGATGCTGAAAAAGTATTTGACAAGATCCAACACCCATTCATGCTAAAATCTCTGCAGAAAATTGGAATAGAAGGAACACACTTCAAAATCATAGAGGCAATATACAATAGGCCCACAGCCAATATCATATTAAATGGAGAAAAACTGCAAGTTTCCACTAAAAACAGGAACAAGACAAGGATATCCATTAACACCTCTTCTGTTCAATATAGTACTTAGACTCTAGCCAGAGCAATAAGGCAAGAGAAGGAAATCAAAGGGGTAAAAATAGGGAAAGAAAAACTAAAACTATCCCTTTTTGCAAAGGACATGATACTATACTTAGAAGACCCAACAAAGTCAGCCAAAAAACTTATAGAACTGATCAACAATTCAGCAAAGTGTCTGGATACAAAATCAATCTTAAAAAATCAGAAGCTTTCCTGTATGTCAACCATAATACCACTGAAAAAGAAATCCAGAAAACAATTCAACTCACAATAGCACCCCAAAAATTAAAATACTTAGGGATAAACCTAACCAAAGAAGTAAAAGACCTCTATAAGGAAAACTACAAAAAGTTGAAAAAAAGAAGAAATCGATGACTACAGATAGAGGTCTAATATCTAGGATATACAAAGAACTCAAGAAAATCACAACCAAGAAAACAAATAACCCAATTAAAAAATGGGCAAAGGATCTAAATAGACACTTCACAGAAGAAGAAATACAAATGGCCAATAAATGTATGAGGAAATGTTCCACATCATTAGCAATCAGAGAGATGCACATCAAAACTACCTTGAGATTTCACCTAACCCCAATCAGAATGGCAATCATCAAAAACACGAGCAACAACAACTGCTGTCGAGGATGTGGAGAATTGGGAACTCTAATACATTGTTGGTGGGACTGCAAACTAGTGCACCACTTTGGAAAACAGTATGGAGGATCCTCAGACAAATGGGAATGAGCCTACCATATGATCCAGCAATACCACTTCTGGGTATCTACCCAAAAGATCAGAAACCAAACTATCAGACCAACGCATGCATATCTATGTTTATAGCTGCACAATTCACAATAGCCAAACTATGGAAGCAGCCAAGATGTCCATCAACAGATGAATGGATTACAAAACTATGGGATATGTACACAATGGAATTTTACTCAGCCATAAAGAACAACAAAATCATGTTATTTGCAAGGAAATGGATGCAACTGGAAAACATTATGTTAAGTGAGATTAGCCAGTCCCAAAGAGTAAGGAAGCATATGTTCTCCCTAATATGCCGATGCTAGGGAGAAGATGGGACATAAGAGGGTCTTCAGACGGAAAAGGAGAGACCCTCGATAAACAAAGAAGTTGATTTAACTGAAAGAGATTGACTGGGTTGGGGGGGCAGGGACACCCTAATGTACATCAAGGTTACTCACTAAATTGAAACTGAGAGGGAGGGAGAGCGAGGGAGCGGGGTGGGAATTGGGGGAAGGGGACAAAGGAGAAATGTAGGCACATATGTCGTTTTCAATTTGTACCTAACAAAGATGCCTGCTGACAATGTACGAGTAATTATAAAAAATAAAAAATTAAAAAAAAAAAAAAGAAATCGATGAAGACCTTAGAAGATGGAAGGATCTACCATGCTCTTGGATAGGCAGAATAAATATCATCAAAATGGCCATCCTCCCAAAAGTGATCTACAGATCCAATGCAATACCCATGAAATTACCAAGGTCACTCCTCACAGACATAGAAAAAAAATCAGTCCTTAAATTCATTTGGAACAACAAAAAGCCCATCATAGCCAAAGTAGTTCTTAGCAACAAGAACCATGCAGGAGGTATCACAATACCTGACTTCAAACTCTACTACAAAGCCACAGTAATAAAAACAGCATGGTATTGGCACAAAAACAGACACATAGACCAATGGAGCAGAATAGAAGTTTCAGAAACAGACCCACATGCTTACAGTCAACTGATTTTTGACAAAGGAGCCAAAATCATACACTGGAAAAAAGATAGCCTCTTTAACAAATGGTGTTGGCAAAACTGGTTAACCATATGCAGGAAAATGGAAATACACCCCACTTTCTCACCCTGCACAAGAGCCAACTCAAGGTGGATCAAAGACCTGGAAGTTAGGCCAGAGACCTTGCAGCTACTTGAAGAGGGCATAGGAACAACACTTCAACACATAGGCACATGTAAAAACTTTCTCAGCAATACCCCCAAAGTACAAGCAACTCACAGGAAGATCAATACATGAGATTGCATTAAACTGAAGAGCTTCTGTGCAGCAAAAGAAACTATCATGAATCTCAACAGAGAGCCCACAGAATGGGAGAAAATTTTGCCAGCTACTCTTCTGATATACACAGGATATACAGAGAACTCTAGGATATACAGAGAACTCAAGAAACTCACAGCTAAGAAAACAAATAACCCAATCAAAAAATGGGGAAAGAATCTAAATAGACACTTCACAAAAGAAGAAATACAAATGGCCAATAAATGTATGAGGAAATGTTCTACATCATTAGCAACCTAATCCCAATCAGAACAGCAATCATCAAGAACACAAACAACAACAAATACTGGCAAGGGTGTGAAGAAGTGGGAACTCTTATACATTGTTGGTGGGATTGCAAATTAGTGCAACCACTTTGGAAAACAATATGGAGGATCCTCTGACAAATGGGAATGAACCTACCATATGATCCAGCAATATCACTTCTGAGTATCAACCCAAAAGAATGGAAACCAAACTATCAGACCAATGCCTGTGTTGGTGAAAGTACATCATGCTCATTAGGGTGTCCCCCCTTCCCCTATCACCTTCTGTTAAGTCAAATTCTTTGCTCACCTAAGAATTCTCCTTCACCATCTGGGTCCCTCTTATGTCCCATTTTCTCCTTAGCTTCCACATATTAGGGAGAGCATATAATTTTTTACTTTTTGTGACTGACTAACCTCACTTAACATAATGTTTTCCAGTTGCATCCATTTCCCTGAAAATAACGTGATTTTGTTCTTCTTTATGGCTGAGTAAAATTCCATTGTGTACATATCCCATAGTTTTGTAATCCATTCATCTGTTGATGGACATCTTGGCTGGTTCCATAGTTTGGCAATTGTGAATTGTGTAGCTATAAACATAGATACACACGTGTTGGTCTGATAGTTTGGTTTCCACCATGAAGTTTCCTGATCCCCAGATGACAACCCTCATACCTCAACCCTCTTTTACCTAACTAAGCTGAATGATTTAAATCAAAGCATCATTCTAGAGTTAGGAACCATGGCTCCGCCATGCCCCTATGGTAGAGCCATCTCAATGAGCCAGACTCTGGCACACACCTTCACTCCTCTTATTTGTGAACATATCTCCAGAATGCTAAGACACAGGCTGCCTCCTTGGAATTTAAAACCTACATGGTATTTCTGGATGTACTTTAAAGCTGCACTATCAGTGGGGTCACCAGGGATTGAGGCTGAACACTGCCCCCTGGTTTTCAGGTTCAGGTAAATCTAGCTTTGTTGTGATTGCAGTCAGTTATCAGTCAGACTCTTTGTCGAAACCTAGACTCAGGCCCTAGTCCATTCCAGGTCTCCTCCAATTGGTTCTTTGTATCTTCCCAGCTACTGCACAGGGAGTCACTGTGCTACTAAGTCGATGATTTACAGAGAAGCAGAAATGTACTACTAGCAAATAGTTCTTTCCAAAAACATTCTCATCATTGGCTAATTGGCAGCTCTCAAAATGTTTTTTTTAATAATCCACAACTTCATATTAAGGTGAATTATTTTTTGGAGGGGCATGTTCATTTTATTTTAAAAGGCATGTACTAAGCCTAATCACTTATGAAAACATTTCTTAGAAAACAATTCATTTATTTAGCCAGCACTGTTTTTATTAAGATTTCAAGATCAACTTCTATTGGGAAAGAAAGTGTATGTCAGCAATGCATAAGCTCTGGGCAGCTGGAGGTAGAGTTGGGAGGAAACACATTGAAAGATAATAAAGAAGAGGTAAATAACACAGGAGGGTAGCTTTGGCTGCTCGTTACGTTGCCTCTGTGGCTCTAATTCATATTTCAAAACCCCCTCTGTGTCTTCAGGACAGAGGGATTACCTTCTACCATAACAATTCACAGGCCAATTTGGCTAAACTAGCATTTTCATATATCTGGGTCAAGCCAAAACCAAGTGCTTTGGCATCATCATCATCAACACTATTATTATTATATTATTGTTGTTATTATTATTATTATTATTATTATTATTATTATTATTATTATTATTATCTTATGGGTGGGAAAAAAGTTGCTATACAGTAGGAAATCTTTGGCAGTCAATGAAGACCGACAGGCCAAACACAGAACAGAATGTGTTTATCTGAACAGTCTTAAGTTAGTGTAGTTCTAAGCCTTTTCATGGAGTATTGTCTAGACTAATGATGGTCTCTAAGCAGATGTCACAAAGAAAATAAAAATATGAGGTAAGAATTGTCCTCTAGTAAATAAAAAGTTATGCATGTAAATTGAGCTAATGTTTAAATACTTTAAAAATGACAAAATTGGGGTGTTAACAATAATCAGATATGAGTATAAACATCTCCCCTAGTTTCTAGTGTCCATAAGACTACAATTTGGACAGGGCAGGGAGGTTAAACCTTACAATGACAGCCTGCTGTGCAAAGGGTCCACACGAATGAGGGCAAAAGGGAGTCTGGTGCCACGTCCTTATGAATTCAACACACGCGCGCGCGCGCACACACACACACACACACACACACAAAAGAAAGAAATTTTTCATAATGTATAATCGTCCAGTAAATGATATGTTTGGTTCCTAATTCTATTAATTCTGTGATATTTGGTGTTTTATGCCTGTTATGCTTTAATGTACCCACAAAATAGCATGCATTGGGAACTCAACCCTGATGCAGTGGTGCCGGCCGAGGTGTCAGTTCCGTTTCTTGCTCTCCAACCCCCACCCCTTCCCTTTCTGCCTTCTGTCTAGCAGCAAGGAGGGCCTCAGCTTGACACTTCTTTCCCAGCCTCAAGAACCATAAGAAATAAATTTGGAAACATGAGAAATAAAATTGTTTACAAACTTCCCAGCCTGCGATATTCTGTTACAGCAGCACAAAGCAGACTAAGACATTGCTACTTTATCAGTTTAAGTTTTAAAGGCTGGTCATTTGAAGTTACTTTGTTTTGTTATGACTATAATTATGTACTTTTTCATAACACTCTCCAGAATCAGAACCTCTAAGATTCCATCAATTAAGAAAATATTTTCCCTATGATCTTATAAAAACTAAAAGACTTTTTAAATGTAAATAGTAACTGATACAATGATACTTGAAAATATGATATACTACTCTTAATGATTTGGGTCAGAAGTTTTGAAGTTTCTTCTGTAATGGATCAGACAGTAGATATTTTAGGCATTGCAGACCATACCAGTGCTTTCACAACTACTAACTTCTGCTGTCATTGCTCAGAAACAGCTATAGAAAATTCATAAACACTTGGATGTAACTGTGTCCCAATAAAACTGTATTTACAAAAAACACGTGATGGGCTAGATTTGGCCCCTAAGTGATTGCTTTCAAATTGTGATTTAAAGAAATATAAATAATATAATAATAATAACATAGCCTCTAGCAACCTCATAACTGTGAGATGTTGCACTTTCTTCAGTGTTGTACCTCCTGCATGCATGGTCCCTGAGTTTATGTCTTCAAAAAGTAGCTATTATCCTAAGAAAAGGATGCTAGTGGAAAGCTAGAAGATGAGGCATTTGAGCCTATGATATTAATAAAAACACTGTAAGCATTGTTTTTTTGTTTTGTTTTGTTCCCCTTCAGAAACATGGCAACAGCTGCCTTCCCTGTTTCTGGGGTTAGTGTAAGATTCCACCCAGGTAAGGAATGGGAAGGCCCATTGAAAAGCAAAAAGTATTCCATAAGTCAAAGCTAACATTGATATATACCAAAATGCCTTAGGTGCTAATCATGACTTATTAGACAGGATTAAATAACATGGTGATACTCGTCATAACCACTTTATGCTAATCCTTTACAAGACATTGGGAATATTTTTCTGTACTTGGTGTCTTATATCAACTCTCTTCTATAGCCCAGAGTAGGACCAAGGCATATATCATGGCAACTGTTGCTCCACATTTTGCTAGCTTCATTTCCCTCTGACTATTCTTGCTCCAGGAGAGATTCTTTATTTTTCTTCTACATGACCAGTTCACAAAATTCAGCTCCTTGTCCTTTGAAGCTATGTTTTGCAATTCTAATTTGCACAAAACACGTACATTTGCCTATTAGCTGTTTCCTTTACTAGTTCTGGTTCATAACAATCATAGGGCACTTTCTATAATGCATTTAAAAACATTTAAATAGCATGTTGATCTTTTTGTATTATTGGTGCATTGTAACCATACATCAGGATGAGGTTCAAAGTGATAGAGACGTACACGCATACAGCACTCGGTGAGCCTCCCCCACCCCCACCCCCAACTCCCACCCCACTCACTCACCCTCCCCATGCACCCAGCTATACCACTCCTGGGTATCTATCCAAAGGAACTGAAATCAGACCAACATAGGAACACATGCATATCTATGTTTATAGCAGCACAATTTATAATAGTCAAATTATGGAACTAGGCTAGGCGTCCATCAACAGCTGAATGTTTTACAAAATTAAGAGCTATATACACAATAGAATTCTACTCAGCCATAAAGAACAAAATGATGTCATTTGCAGGGAAATGCATGCTTGCTGCTCTTACTAGAATGATCTCCCTTTCCTCATGAGCATCTCTCCTTAGGATTTCCTGGAGACCCTTTCCAGTATCTCACATCTCACTTTTTTTTTCTTTTTGTGGTCCTGGGGATTGAACCAAGGTGCATTACCTCTGAGTTACACCCCCAGGCTGCACATCTCACTTTTATTTTCCCATTCTTCCCATGGGTTCAGGTACTTTTACAGGACTGTTTATGACTCTCTGGTTTTGTTTCTGGATGCTTGGTGACAGCTCTCTTTAGGAAGATAAATTTTCCTTAGAAAAAAAATGATCTCATATAAATTCCTTATATTGTGGTGCATGTGTATGTTTACACACCTATATAGGGGCATATTATTCTCTTAGATATGGTGATGATATTTTAGTTATATAAAATCTTATGGTGAGAAAAGGAAAAATGAATCCATATATCCCTTCTAGTTTAATGGACACTCTGCTACCCAGTTCAGTTCTCTACTACAAATACATTAGATTTGTGAAATTACTCTTAATTAAAAGATAAAAATAATAACATTACTCTATTTCTAAGTTAAAGACAAGATTTGCTACCATTTTACAAAGCCAAGTGGTGAAGTTTTAAACCAGGCTTTACACAATTTTTAGCAGAGAGGGGCTACTGATAAGTGGAATTGACTAACCCTTCATTCATACCGTATATTCACTCAGGAGACCATTTATCAATTAGAAACCTTGGATCCTGGTTGAAAGACAAGGCAACATAGAGAAAAGGGTATTGAATCAGGAGGAGGAAAATGAAAGCAAAAGAATACTAAGGATATAAAACTAGAAGAACATGTGAGGCTACACTAGAACAAATGGCATAGCACATGGATTGGAGCAAATAAAAGTAGAGGCAGAATATGTTTTAAACAAAGAAAGGAAGCCCCAAAAAAGTACATTCACCTTCATGTATCTTATTCAGACTCGTGACAAACTGAGCCAAAATTATAGGGGTGAAAGAGTTTCCAACTTTGCAAAGCATTTCCTAGGAATGAAAACAAAGTGGCTGAAATAGAAATAATGACCGGCGCATCTGAGAAAAGGATCTAAACTCTGCAAGAAGAACATTGTCTTCCATTCCTTGATTCCAGCGAGACTCAGAGCACATGGCTGTGGATGCACTACAGCAAAGGAAACAATTTCAAATAGATCCGATGAGAGCATCATTTGGAAAAAGGAAACTATCCCTGCAATCAAAGGGCCACCAACTTTGAATCTGATAAAGTTGCACTTGGGAAAATAAATAGAAGTTGCCATTTCATTTAGCAAATGATGACCTTAAAGATTCATTATATTCAAAGGCTAGTAATGAGTGAACATTGAAATAGATTCAAAAAGGGTTGAAACCTTCACAAAGAAATAGGGTACTAAAGGAACTGGGATATCTTAGGCTCATTTAACTTAGAGGTTGACAAATAAAATAGCCAACCAGTCTGTTTATTCAGTATATGTTACTGGACATGGTTTCAGTTTCAAAATGCAAATCTGTTGGGAGTGTGATACTCAGACATTAGAGGACGATGTCCTAATTGTTTCAAAAAGCACACAGTGCACTACCACAGGACAGAGGCACTATTGGCTGGAGTAGAAACAATAACAAGAATTAAGTGTACCTATCGAGTGTGGCGAGGTTATTTATAGACATAATAGGTTCCACTCATTAGCTTCAGAGCATTTGTTTCAAATCCAAGAGGCTACCTCTCCTGTGCACAAAGACAATCTCTTCCACTTGCAGTCAATCAAATGGGAAAAAAAAACTCTGTAGCTGTGACACCGGGGTCCCCACCACTTAACGAAGATGAAACAAGCCTTTTTCTCTCCTAGCTAAAAGCTTTGTAGTCTGCCTCTTATGTGACTGCCTTTACTAGCATCTGGACGAAGAAAACTGGAAATCTCAGTATGGGTACATTTCCTAAGGGCGTCGTCAGCAAGTTACACCATCTTCAAGGGCCTCCATGTCCTTGGCAAAAGTTTTGTTAAACAAAGGCAAAGGAGCTCCTCATCCCAATTTTTACCCTTTGATTTCAGAGAAGGTCAGTTTTCAGATTTTACTACATAGGTCCAGTCACAGGCAAAATGTTTCTAGGTTTACACTGGATTCATGAGGGTGCGTACCACATGTGTATGTCTATTGAGAATCAGCATGTCAGTGCCTTGAATTTCTCCTAGCTTTCATAATCTCTTTTCTTTCTCTTTTCCCTTCCATTAACTTAGTAGATTGAAAGGGCTGGATATGAGCATGGACACAGGCATAGGCATAAATACAGACATATGTACGCGTAGTAATGTGCTAGGTACTGGGACCCAAAGATGGCTTCTATTAATGATAGCCAATACTTAGCATAGCTTGTATGTCAAGCATTAATTTACACTAGCACCGAACACAGTAGCCAACAGATAAGCATTTAATGCATATGAAGAATGAATGTTGAGCTGGGCGCCGTAGCACACACTTGTAATCCCAGTACTTGGGAGGCTGAGATAGGAGGATCGCAGGTTTGTGGCCAGCCTCAGGTACTTAGGGAGGCCCTCCACAACTTAGTGAGACCCTGTTTCAAAATAAATAATAAAAAATAGGGCTGGGGTATATCTCAGAGATAGAATGCCCCTGGGTTCAATCCCCAGTACCCCAAAATATTTTTTTAAAAAATGAATTTTGAAAGTTGAAATTCATCATGATGCTTTTCTTCCTTCAAATCGCTCATGTAAATTGATAATTAAAGTGTCTAATTGCTGGGGATGGGGATGGGTAAGAGAACAAATACCTATTTTTGGCTAGGTATCATAAATGATTAATTAATCTAAAATGTAATAAATCTCAAAACAGTTTTCTTTAGCCTCTAGTGTTAGCTTCAAAATCGAATCTCAGTGCCAGACATGATATTGTGTGCCAGCTACTCAGGAGAATGAGGCAGGAGGATCACTCAAATCTGGGAATTTGAGGATAATCTTATTTTATATAAAAATTTAGTAATATTGTGTAAGAGTAAAAACAGTCTCAGTCATTTCTAATTTCTGATCAATTTATAAGTTTAAGAATTAAAATCTTAAGGGGTTTTGTTTAGGAACTATTAAAACAGATTCTCTTAAACATCTCAAGTTACGTGTAGCACTACATATCCTCAAATACTTTCTGCCATTTTGGGGTCTGTGTCAAAATTCAAAGTTATTGGCTCAAAAGTCTGGATGAAATTTTCAGAAGACTTTCATCAGAGCCATGGCTCATAGATCTGAACTAGAGCTAGTTCTTGGAGTAATGGGACTTTCACAACTCTTGCCAATTATTTTTTCAGGGGGGAGAGTTGGTGGGTAACATGGTGAATTGAATTTTATGTTTTCACATTTACTAGTAAAATCATAAACTTTTCAAAGAAATTTTATGGTGCCTTTTCCACAAAATTTAAGTTCATAAAATAAAATCCTGTGTGCATACATAACACACACACACACACACACACACACACACACACACAAAATCTGAATTATAACAATTTTCTTCACTTTGCAATGGAATTCTCCATCCTGTTAGTTTCACTTTCTGAACTCTCATGTTGGGTCACTTGTTTACTAAATTAAAAAAAATAAAAATAAAAAAGAAAGCAAAAAGGCCACTCCAAGGAAGATGGCTGAGGACATTACAATTCCAGGTGATGGGTGCACATCGTCTCAGAGCAGGCTACCTGAACGTGTCAGATGCTAGATGCTGAGTTTGGGTTGGCGGTTGTATTAGATGGTACTTCAGAGTTGTATTCGTTTTCTATTGCCATTATAACAGATCTTCACAAATTTAGTGGGTTAAAACAACACAAAATGCTATCTTACAAAACTGAAAGTCTAAAATCCAACACAGTCTCACTGGGCAAAAATCAAAGAGTTGGCAGAGCCATGCTCCTTTCTAATGGCTCTAGGGCAGAATCCATTTTTTTGCCTTTTCCACCTCTAGCGGCTGCCTGCACCCCTTGTCTGCTGGCTCTGTTTCATCTTAAAGGCCAGAAGTGGCCAGGTCAGTCTTTCTCACAATGCCCTTTCTATGATTCTGACTTCTGCCTCTCCCTTCCCCATTTGAGAACACTTGAGATTACAGTGTGCCCACCAGGCAATCCTCCAAGTTAGTCTTCTTATTTTGAGGTCAGCTAGTTAGCAAATTTAATTTTATCTGCCATCTTCACCCTCTCTTTCTGGGTAACATAATGCATTCACAGTTTCTAGGATTGTGAATACTCAAGGACAGTTTAGGAGGCCAGTATTCTCCCTTCCAAAATTATTGGTTAGAATATAGGACAACATAAAATTTACCTTTTACCAAGAAGCTTATTACTTTTGTATGGAGATAATTGTAACAAAATCAGGGGGAAAAAAAAAAAAAGGTAAAGTTATATTTTATTTTGTTAGAGTTTACTCCTCTCTTTTTATATACTTACATTGATGCATTGTAATTATACATAGCAGTGAAGTTCAAAGTGATACAAACACGTATGCCTGTAATCTCAGTATTGGAAAGGCTAAGACAGGAGGATTACAGGCATGAGGACAGCCTTAGCAAGTAGTGAGACTCTCATCAAACTAGTGAGACTCTGTTTAAAAATAAATAAATAAATAAATAAATAAATAAATAAATAAATAAATACAGTCTGGGCATGCGCACAGCACTTGGTGAATTTTCCTCCAAATTCCATCCTGCTACCCATCCCTCCCTATACATATTATTGAGATTGTTAGCGATACCTTCGTATATGGACATAGCGTTATTTGAACTGTTTTCTTCATCAGCTCTACTTTTCCACCTCCCTCCCCCAGTCCCCTTCAATTATTCTACTGGTCTCTCTCCTCTTTCACCTAAAATCCCATTTGTTTCCCATTTTCTTTCTATCTTCCACATAGAAAACATATGACCCTTGACTTCCTGCAAATGGCTGGTCTCACTGAGCATACTGTTCTCAAGTTCCTCCCTTTTTTGATGGATTCATTCTCCTTAGTTAGGCTAATCTAGAAGCTGAGAAAATTAGGCTTAGAATTCGTCTGCCTCCTTAGAACTAAGACATTAGCTGCTTTGAGGTATCATCACTGCATTAGAAAGAAGAGTGATGTATATACCAACCAAGTAAACAGAAGGAAAGCATATTTGCCCAGCATTTAGCTATTCATGTCACTTACACAGAAACCGAGGCCCAGTTATGTCTACAGAAAGAGCCTCTACTTTAGGAATAAAATGAGTGTGGGATTATACATGCTTGATCTCCCCTTGGTCAAGGAGCTCAGACTTGAGACTAATACCCATGACTAGAGGGTACACTGTAATTCACCCAACGCCTCTTCTGGGAAACTACTTTAGTTCACTGTATTATAGGCTGAGTCATTTGTTTGAGAAAAATCAGTGAGGAAAGCTAAAAATGAATCTGAAGAAATATATTGAAGTATCTGCTACCAATCCAAATGGGTCAACCTGTTAAGACACACACTTAAGTCTTGCCAGAAAGCAGGAACAAGGTCCAAGGAGGTGATGGTACAGATTCAAGCTCTACAAGGAGCATGCTCTACCTATGGTATATGTTGAGAAAGAGCCTCTCTTCACACATAACTCCTGGCTATGTGCAATTATTTTGGAGATTTTGTGATATTCTCAGTTTAACTCTCTTTATTTTAAAATTAAACGTATGCTGCAGACACTTTTATGAGTGGAAGAGAATATTATAAGATTAAGCATACTTTAATGTCATCTGAATAAAGAGGCAGGGGATGATAATATAGAGATGGTTAGTAATCCTAAGACTAAACAGTAAAAAATGTGAGAAGCTTCTGACTCCTCCCAAATCTGTAGAAAAGGCAAAGGACTATGGATCTACTCCAATGAACATCTCCCAGTCTTTCTCAAATTAGGTGAAGCACTCACCTCTATCAGGAAAATGAACACCACTAGAATGTCCCTTAACAAATTGTGTCTTTCTATATCTATCTATCTATCTATCTATCTATCTATCTATCTATCTATCTATCTCTCTCTCTCTCTCTCTCTGTCACACACACACACACACACACACACACACACACACACCTACACCTTATGTTTTAGAGGAAATTTCATTTTCTCATCTTGAGGTACTCTTCATTTTTTTTTTTTTTTGTCTTTTGGCTCATCACAGCACCAACTACATTAATGACCAAAAGTTCAGAGACCAGTTCTCAAAGAGTCATTGCGGTTCCTCATAGAATTTTGTTTAAAACAAAAACAAAAACAAAGAGAGAAAGAGAGAGAGAGAGAGAGAGAGAGAGAGAGAGAGAGAGAGAGAGAGAGGAGAAAAAAGAAAATAAAACTAAAGGAAAGAAGGAGAGGAAAAGGAAGAAAAGAAGTGACTTTGATGTGCTATGCTAACTCAACGTCAGAGCTGGATGAGGACCGGTCCTTTCTCTTCCCCATTATTCTCACACGCTCTCATTTCCATCTCACCAGAGGATGACTTAAAATAATCCAGAGGACCTGAGTGATCCTTAGAACCCTTCCAGTGTTTTCTTCAGTGATTGCCTCATTGTATAAAAGGGAACAAAGAATCCTTTAAGTACAAATCATCTGTCCCTTCACCGCCTTCTGCCTCTAAATTCTCATTATTGGAAACTTGCTAAAAGGAAACCATTACCAAGACCATTCTGTGTGCCTCAGAAGACTTCTTATATCTTGACACCAACTCCTTGATATATCTTGTTCTGTTTTCAAAAAGACCATGAGAAAGAAAGAATAGGTACCTGAGCCTTTTTCTAACATAAGTAAAGAGAAGCTAATAATGTCCTGAAATGTAAGTACATATTACTAAAAGTGAATCTTATGCTTACTTAACAAGTGATGGACAAAAGTTAGAAAAAATCCTATGCATCCAGTGCCCACTGGAAAAAAAAATATCGCCTTACCATGTCTTACTTTTAAATTCAAGTTATATATTGCTTTACCCAGATAAGTCAACTTTGGTAATCTAAATTATAACTCACCAGAACCTCATTCCAGAGGTTCTCTGTCTTCATTTTGAAATCCTAATGATTTTAGCTTCAAGTCTCTGCCATGTCCCACTCCTTAGAGAAATAGCTAACGATCTATAAATAAGAAATGTAAATTGCACTAGGTTGAACTCTCTATTTATAGGAATATTTTTTGTGCTCAGAACCATTTTTTCAGAGTGAACAATCAAAACCCAAATCCTCTGCTCCATAAAATTTCATGCTTACATAATGGGTTTTCTTACAAGAGCATACACCTTTATACTTAAAGAGAAACTGAAGGTACGTCGATGGACCATAACTCTATGGTTTATATGGAACCTAGTGCAAGGTTGATGCTTAATAAATAGCATTCTCCAATCCATGTCTCTGTTTAATATACATTTGCACTTCGTTTCCTATCTTTTCTAGAACAGGTGCTCCTGCTGGACCTTATGTATAAGGGTACCTAAAAACACATTATTGATAAAAAATGGCTACCCCAAAATGGCGGCTATGTGGGTGTACCTGTGTGTGTGTGTCTGCACATGTGCACATGCATGCACGCACATGCAGTACTAGGGCTGGAAGCCAAGGGCATTCTACCTCTGAGCTATACCTCCAGTTTTTTTATTTTTTGTTTTGAAGCAGGGTCTTGCTAGGTTGTTGGGGGCCTTGCTAAATTGCTGAAGCTATACCTGTCTCAGCCTCCCAAGTCCTAGAATCACAGATATGCACCACCACGCATGGTGGCGGCTACCTTTAAAAAGTGCCTGTGCTGGCATATCTCCCTTGTATTAGTCATGGCACATCTTCATCTCATTAAGGATTTCTCTTAAATGAAGCCTTTTGCAAATACCGTTCTGTGGTTCTCCTTTTCTTTTGCTGCTTTTTAAAATCACCTATTAAATGTAATGAGGGCTTCAAAGGTCAGTGCTGGGAAGGGAGTGTTTTAAGCCTTTGTGCACGGCAGGAAAACAGGAAGCCAGCACTAATGATTCAGCTGCACAGACTTCTGTCCACTGTTCACTGAGCAGTGAAGCTGGAACCATCCATACCAGGTCCTGCTATCCAGCTACCCTTTAACTGGGCTGAACTGCGAAAGATCTAAAGGCATTATTTAGAGGGAAGTTTGAAGGGTGAGCTATATATTGGGGGGAAAGTAGCTTAAAAGCGACCATTAAAAATACAAGAATCAATAGAGGAGAAAAAACTGCATACACACACACACACCCACACACACATACACAGTGGAAAATGGACAGGAGGAAAAAAATTACCAAATTATTTTTTCTTATAGTACATACACTTTCTCCAGATTTCCAAGTGTGACTCTTCTGGATGAGTCTAGCCATCTGTGTTATATAAATAGAGTAGCAGAAGATGTGGATACAGGCTGTGATCTGTTGGCTGTGGAAAAGCCCTTAGCTTTTAAATCTGGCGGGGATTGGGGACAGCACAAGATCATCTGGACAGGGGCCACAGGCTGGAGGTAACCATGGCACAGAACACGTCAGAGGCAAAATACAGAAGCCAGGTAGGAGAAGATGTTCATGGGTCACCAAGATCATCTACCTGTCTCTAAACCATTACAGGTGAGTGATATCAGCCTTAAATAAATTCTAGAAAACAAACGAAAGAAATATAAATGTTTTATTTTTGTGCAAAATGGAACATACATTTAAGAAAAGTCAAGAAGCAGGTTATACAGAAATATGAATAAATATATAAAAGTAGTAAACGTCAGGGTATTGATTTTGCCATGATTCATTCCTCAATCATAAAAATGTTTTCCCTGAAGCAATGCTCACAAAGTGTGGCCCTTGGATCAGCAGCATCAGCAGACAGTGTTAGACAAGCAAACTCCTGGACCCACCCCAGACCTGCTGGATCAGAAGCCCTGAAGCTGGGGCGCAGAAATCTGTGTCTTAACGAGCTCCCTAATGGTTTCTGTTGCATGGTTAAAATCTGAACATCATTGCTCTAAGAACTCAATAAAATGACCACTGAAATACGGAACTATTATTTGAGAAACATCCCTGCTTGCCAAGATGTTAGACCTATAGGTCAAACTCATTTAAGATTCATTAACAAGGATGGCCCAGGGCTCTCAAATACCTATAGAAGGTTGGCAGATGCGTGTAGCCAAGGTTCTGTGAAGTAGGAACCACGAACGAAGCCAGTGGTCCAGGAAGGACTGTGATGAACAAAGAACACAGGCCCCTGACATTATTTACTTCTGGCCTCTTGTTGCCATGATGAACTATACAAGTTGGATGACTGTTAGATTTTCCAATTTTTTTAACTACTTGGAGACAAGAATCATGAACAACAAGCATGTATTTAAACCTGATAACTGGTTTACAGGAAGGAAGGAAGGAAGGAAGGAAGGAAGGAAGGAAGGAAGGAAGGAAGGAAGGAAGGAAGGAAGGGAGGGACGGGAAGGGAGGACTATTTGAACTAAAGGAAACTGGTAAGTGATTCAGATTCAGGTCCTATGTTAGTCAATGGAGAGGAGAGAATAGTCTGGAGAATGGAGGGTGAAGGTTGCTTTGCTCTATTCCTCCTTAGAGTGTTTCCAGAAGTATATTTCAACTGATACAGCAATTGCCTTTATACTGTGATTATAAATCTTCTCAGTCTACATTTCCCAAAACATCTCTCCATACCCATATGCCACAACTTCTGAAATGCTATCATTAGAGATATTTCTACTAGTTTAACTGCTCATGTCACAAATACTTTTTTTTTTTTTAAGTATACTTTTTTTGGTGCATTGTAGTCTCATGTCATAATGTTGTTCAGAGTGACAGGGACATACGTGCATGCAGCACTTGATGATCTTCCTCCAGCTCCCTCACTACTCCTTTGCCTTTCCCATACATGATGTTGAGATTGGTAATTTCGTGTATGTACATAACTTAGTCTAGTGGCTATCACACGTTGGCCTCACACAAATATTTTCCTTCTCCTAAAATTATACTAGAGTAATGGTCACATGGCCATGGCCTTTAGTGTCCCATGATTTGGCTTCCAATCCTGGCTTTCTTAGGAACTGACTACATGATTTTGAACATGTTATGAAATCTCTCCAAGCTGCAGTTTCCTTAACTATAGTTTAAAGACAAACAAGGATACCTTTTCTATGATAATTAGTGAAAAATTTTGGACTGCTATGCAGATTCCATAAATGACATCTACTATTTTTGTTTTGGTGACAAATATTTTCCTATGAATGAATTTATTAGAAATCTAAAAGGAAGAATGACGAAAAAAGTTAATGAGTACAAAACAACATCTTAAGTAAAGTGATTATACTTCATATGTCCTAGAAATGGGGCCTGATGGGCAGCAATTGCAGGGGGGTGTCCTGATCTATGTGTCATATTTCTGAGCTGGTTGTGCCCCAAGAACCCTCAGGGCTGTGGGGTTGGTAGAGATATTTTATAGGTTTCCTGTCTACACATTACCAAGGCATCCTTGTGCAAGGATTCATTAATCCACAAGGCTCCTTGAAATCAAATAACAAAAATATCTCATACACTCATTTACATTAGCCACAGAAATATTTTGAAAAGGTATTTGTGCCTCTGGTCATAGCTTATCTTTCCTCCTCCACTCTGTCATGCTTCTGTTAATAATTGATAACAGCAAAATTCAACGTGATATATTTCCAATTACGTTTCACATTTTTTCTTTTCATGGATTAATAATGAAGAACAAAAAATTATCTGACCAGTAAAATGTATTATGCAGTATGTCTCTGTCCAAACTTTTATTTTGAAAAATGTAGTTGAGAACCCTATGGCTATTTTAAATGTAATATAAATGGGGAAATTGTAAATGTCTACATTTTCTTGGGATATTTCCACCTTTTGGCTATTGTTGTTGAGTTCAAACCAGTTGGATATGTCGAACATCTTTTTTTTTTCTTTAATCACACAGAAAAATTTTTAATAACTCTCAGATAACATCAGAAGTTTATTACCTATACATATATACTTATAGATGAGAACTCTATTTAACTTAGGTAAGAATAAACAACTATAGTTAGCATAGGAAAAATGAAAAATTTCACAATAAAACCCAGTCAGTTCTGGGGAGTATCTCCTAGAATCTACATTAAGGGTAGGAAAATATTTACAAATGTTGTACTAGATTTCTATTGATTTTCTTCTATGGTATGAGTGTGGTATTTTCATAACTTTTTTTGTTTGCTTGTTTGTTTTGTAGTACTGGGAACTGAACCTAGGTATATTTTACCTCTGAACTATACCTCCAAATCTATTTATTTATATATTTATTTATTTATTTATTTATTTATTTATTTATTTATTTATTTATTTATTTATTTTGCGGTACTGGGGATTCAATTCGGGAACATTCTACCTCCAAGCTATACCCCCAGCCCTATTTTTTATTCTTTATTCTGAAACCGAGTCTCACTAAGTTGCAGAGTGCCTCACTAGGTAACTGAGGCTGGCCACGAACCCGGATCCTCCGGTCTCAGCCTCCCGAATGCTGGGATTACAAGCGTGCGCCACCACGCTCGGCTTATTTATTTATTTTTTAAGTGGTCTTGCTAGGTTGCAGAGTCTTGCTACAATCCTGAGGCTATCTTTGAACCTGCAATCCTCCTGTCTTAGCCTCCCAAGTACTGGAATTACAGGCATGGGTCACCACACCCAACTCATAACCCTATATTTAGTGGACTTAATCCAGTATAAATATGGCTTTGTTTTTTCAGGGATAATAAATATCATTGAAGCTATATTAAAGAGGTGGTTTGTCAAGCATAAAAAGGAGAAGGAAAACATCTAATGGAAGACAAACAGAGAGAACACAAAACTTTTTCTTCTTATGCATCATCCCTGGTATGAAATCCAATGAGCAAATACAGATATGCTTTTGACCAGTCAAGTTTGCTCTCATACTAACTCAGTCCTGCTTATGAATGTTTATTGAGAAAATGACTAAATGTTCAACTACCATGGTTGTGACTCTATATACTTGTCAAAGAAGAAAAACTGAAAAAATAAATAAAACTTCAAACCTCAAAGCATAGCCTCCAAGATCCAGTAGAAGAATATTTCAATAATCTTCTGATGAGAAAAGCAGGTTTCTATCTGAAGGGTGAAAGCCATCTATGACCTCAACGATGAGGTATTCAAAGTATCTCAAATCAATTCAATAAATTCCTGTTGAATGCCTACGTGCCCAGCTCAACACTATAGTGCTGAAGATGAAGATATACCTCTGTTTCTACCCCCAGAAAACTGACAATCTATTGAACAAAGACTTACTATGAAAACCTGTTATGGAAAGAGAGAGAGATTGAGAATATTTTTATTAAATGTTAAGTTGAGTTACAGGAAAAGATGGTGGTTTAATCCAATTTTATGTATTTAGAGCAATTTTCTGCAGGAGATAATGTCTAAGATAATTCTCAAGTACCTATTAGTCTGGGTGGGTAGGTGTGAGCACAGGTTGGAAAGAGTGTTTTTATCTCCAGTGTATTTGACCACTACATTTAGTAGCCTCATACATGTCACAAACATCTTTAGTCTGGACTACAGCACAGCCCTCTTCTGGTCTCCCCATACCTCTCTTGCCCCATCGAATCCTATCTTCACTTGACAGAATGGGTAACTCTTTGGCCCATGCATTTACTATATTGTCCTCCTCCTTAAAACTCTTTACAAAGTCATTTTCACTGTAGATAGGATAATAACACAACTCTTCCCAATGGTTTGCAAAACCTTTGCAGATCTAGCCCCTATCTCTCTACTAGTAGTTTCCAATTCCACTTTTCTCCCTCTGCTCCTTCCTGATTAGATATTAGCACAGTGCCTTGCCTTCCTACTCACCACAGGGTTCTTTGCTTTCCATCCATCCAACAGACTTTGTTTCCTTTACCTCCATCATCCTTGAGTTTCTTCCCAAGCATCAAACACAGTTTGTAGAATCGTACTTTATTCTTACATACAATGCTAAATTATGACTAAGTAGGTTAAACCAGCCTCCTCCACCAGGATGTCAGCTGGAGACCACATTTTGTCTCTACTGCTTCCTAGCACCTAGCAGAGAAGTCAGCATTTAGTAGCTGCTTAATATGTTAGTCATTTGTTTTTGTAAAGCAAATTCCTCCTAAATATGATGGCCTAAAAAACATATTATCTCACAGTTACTATGGGTCTGGAATCTGGCAGTACCGGGTCTTATGGCTTAGGGTCTCTTACAAAATCTGAAATTGGCTCTACTGGGAGAAGGTCCACTTTCAAGCTCATTATGTCTGTTGGCAGGGTTTAGGTCTCTCAAAGGTTATCAGTCATGTAGCGCACACAAAAAGAGAGCAAGAAGGTGTGAGCAAGACAGAATTCAGGCTTTCATAACCCAATCTCAGAGTGACCTCCTCTTGGTCCTCTTGCTGAATTCTATTCTTTAGAAATAAGTCTCTAAATTCAGCTCATACTCGAGAGGGGGTGACTGAATAGGATGTTAATGCCAGGAGGCAAGGGTTATAGGGGCCATGTGAGAAGCTGCCTGCCACAGCATGAAAGGGCATTGCGCATGGACCTATGTTGGCGTAGTGTTGGACTGAGAATGAAGAAGAGTATGTGAGCCCTGGGAGGGTAGGGACCTCTTTCCTTCAGTTATCTCTTGTATTCATAGGAATTAAGATACTCCCTTGCATTTAGAGGTGTTTTATCAAATGAATATAAAACAGAGTACTGCATATGGACCAACTGGTATGAATGAAAAACTGGCCCTTGACAGCTTAGTTTTGCATTTTTCTATTTAACCCCCACAATATACCTTATTTATTATGATTATGCTTCAATTTGTCTTCTTGCTAGAAGATAAGCACCCTCAATTTTTATTTCATTGTTCTGTGTGTGGTACTAGGGATTGAACCCAGGGGAATTTTACCTTGGAGCTATACCCCCATCTTTTTTTTTTTAATTTTTTGTTTTTGTTTTTGAAGCATGGTCTTTCTAGATTGCTGAGAGTCTCACTAAATTCCTGAGGTTGATCTTGAACCTCCGATTCTCCTGTATCAGCCTCCCAAGAATAGGCTTGCGCCACCATGCCTGGCTCTTTATCCATCTTTTGCCACTGATGTATCCCCTGTGCTCTTGAACAAGAGTTCAAGACATAGATGTTTGTGAAAACCTTACTTCTGTCTGTGTGATTCCTCAACCTATATCATCAGTATCCTCTGTGTAGTGGCCACAGAGATCTGCTGTGTATACCTCCACAGCTTAGTAACCTTCCCAGGGGATTTCTCCACACACGGAAGTTTGAAAACACAGTTTGTAATGGACTCATCTACAGGGGAAGGGACTCTGGAGTCAGTCAGCTCTCCCGACTGCTACAGTTTTGCCCCTAGCAAGAGTTATAGTACAGAGATTAGTAATGACTTGTTAGAATATAGATAGTCTATGAATTAGAGCCAAGTTACTCCTGTAATAACCTTCATCTCTCACATTTTCATTCTAACTTACCTACTTGTGGGGCTGTGTGTGGAGTCACAACCAGTGTGCTGGGAATTCTAGGCGTGGATATAGACTCCCCCTTCAGATGAACCACCTTGGAAGACAGAGAATGCTGCTCTAGGATCTATCTAAATCTCCTCCTGTTCCACTAAAATTAAGTTGTATTAACACGAACAGGCTTATCAACATGCACCGCTTCTGCCTTATATGTCAGTAAAACAGACCTGAGCTGGGAAAACTGTTTGGGTCCTGCCAGGATTTTCCCTGTTGATTTCCTGAAACTGTGACAGCCAGAAGCAACAATTACAACCACCACTACCACAACAAAAATTTCTGGCTATATTAAAAAAAAAAAAAAAAAAAAAAAAAACCTACAGCAATTCTGAATCCTGAGGACACAACACCTAAGCATCTCTGAGATCTAAGTCAGAACTGACTTCCAGGTTCATTATCATTACAGAGGCATCTCCTGAAATGCTGAATACCTGCTATCTGCAATACCCATGCAACACAAAGCTGCCAGAGGAAGGCCTACATGTAGCTTTGCATGCACAGTGAAGATGTCACAGCGGTGACCCTACCATGTTTGCCACAATTGAATGGAACCAGAGTCAACTGCTGCCTGAGAGGCAATTGCCTATAAGACAGCTCATGGCCTAGCATGAGAATTTGGCCCAATAGGAATTATGGCTCATAACAATACATAAAGCTGTGGTTCCAGCCTTAATTCTGGCTCCAATGAACCACACCGCTTAGCACTCATTGCCTAGGGCCATCCGCTTTGTGTGAATCTGAGCTGGGTCTGTGCACTTGCTTTACTTCACAGCATGGACATGGCTGTCTAGAAGGTAGGGTGTAGGGCTGACCAGCCTGTAACCTTCTTGAGGGCTTAGACCAAGATCTGGATAATTTTCCATGGTCTATAGGGCATAGCACTTGCAATATCATTTAGCAGAGTGAACACAGATACCAAACTCCTAAATATCCAACCTGTAGGAAGAGGCTTCCAGCAAAGACTAGAAGGTAACAAGTGTGTGGCTGGCCATGTTGGAGAGAATCAAGAATCCGGCCTCTTTGGCTTCAGAGATTTCAACACACATTGGAGAGACTGAAAACACATTCTCAAGTAGTATTTGGTTTGTAAGCTTCATCTGAGCCCTCACTGGGCTGGGAACTGAGCAAAACATGGTAGGAAAGGGAATTCATGCGGGAATGTTTGTTTTATTTTTTTGCCACTGAGGTTGAACCCAGAGGCATTCTTACTTCCACACTATACCCCTAGACATATTTTATTTTGAAGCAGGGTCTCCCTAAGTTGCTGAGGCTCTTCTCAAGTCTGTGATTCTCCTGTCTCAGCCTCCCAAGTACTGGGATTACAGGCATGAAAGACAGTTTATTTAAGCCACAGACTTGAAGCAGCGGTTTACCCAGAACATCAGGAGTCTTCATCCAGAACATGATGAATGAAGCCGACAGAGCAAACAGGGTTTCCTTTGAAAACTATTCATGAGCCGGGTCCCCACTGTGCATTATTGCTAATATTATTCATGCATTTTTCATTTCTTACCATGAACTACAGTTTCTGAGTGAAATTGTCAATACATGTTAGTTCCTCAGGGGAGGAAATAATTCAGAATCCAGCTGGGCGCAGACGTTTCTTCCCACACTGGCTTCTTCACTCTTTTCTCTCAAGTCCCCAACAAATAAACACATTGCTTTATTTGTTTTTTTGTTTTGATTTGTTTTGTTTTGTTTTCCTCCAAAGCAGATGACTACATTAAAGAGAAAAGGACAGCCTAATGCAGGGTAGCTCTGACTTGGTCACAACAGCCAATTGCTGTTTTCATCAACAAGTCCTTAAAAAGAGGAGAGAAGTGTTGGGCATGGTGGTGCAGCCTGTAATCCCAGTACTTAGGAGGCTGAGACAGGAGGATCGTAGGTTCAAGGCCAGCCTCAACAACTTAGTGAGGCCCTCAGCAACTTAGTGAGACCCTGTTTTAAAATAAAAAGTCAAACAGGACTGAGGGATGTAGCTCAGAGGTAGAATGCCCTTGGGTTCAATCCCCAGCACCACCAAATGAACAAACAAACAAAAAAGGAGCAAAGTTATTCCCAGTATAGATAAATTTGCTTTGAGCAATTCAGCTAGACAGATTCAGTTGATTGTCGAGATGGGTCAGGGGTTTGTTCTATCTGTGGAAAATGTTTCCTTTAATTGAACAGTTCAATCCGCCAGCCACTTAGGAAAGTATGACAGAAATCCAATGGCCTTTGCCCAAACCAATTAAACTGGCTTCCCCCCAAGCCAGCTACCTTGACCTATCATAGTTCCTGGGATGCTCAAGGGAATCAACCTTTACCTCCTGCCCTTTGCACGGAAGTTTTTAAGCAACAAGTCAGTTGTCCATACAGGGGAAATCCATGTGTCAACAGTACCATGAAAGACTTAAGCTTCATTCTAATGAGCAGATTTAATATCTAAGGCAATTATTCCTATCCACCTCGGATTCCTATATTTAGCCAGAACCAGGCTGGGGAGACAACAGACATCCCTGGGAGCCCAGCTTATCTGATGGAACAACATAACCTTTAGGTCTGATAACCGTGCCAAATATTGAATATTTAAAAGCAAATGTTATTCTAATTAACGGCACTCACAAATGGCAGCAGCTTCTCCTTCTAAAGCTGGGTTGAAGACTTGCCCTAAAGACTCACATCAGAAGCAGAGAAGAAAAAAAATAGCATGTGAGCACAGAGCCAAGTTTGCACGAGACAGCAGGAAGCTACCCGTGACCTTCAAAGGTTAGCAGGCATTGAAGGAAACTGCGTTTTGCAGTGTACAGTAAGATCTGGTCCAAAAGGGAATACTATACGTACAGAAGCAACAGCCACGCCGAAGCAGACTGTGCACAGGACAGAACTGTGAGAACGTAGAAACAGAAACATGTGCAGTTAACTCACCCACTCTAAATAAACTCCTGTTCTTCCTGAAAAAACTTTCAGAGATTCAATGCTATGGTGAGTTCCCTGTAGATTCTGTTTATTTTCTCTTTACTATTATGTTTATCACACTAATATTATGTATTTGTTGTCAACAAACCAGAATACACTGATGAACAAAAAGGAATGTTAAATCATGTACACACATATACACAAAACATCCTAGTACGCTGAAAAAACAAATATATATCTTATATAGACATACGTATATTCTGAGTTTTTATTATGTATATGGCAAATATAACATATAACTAAAAACTAAATTTTATTCAAAATACTCTTCTGTAACATTCTTTTAAAAATGTATATACCAGGCATGGTGGTGAATGTCTGTTCTCTCAGTACTTAGGAGGCTGAGACAGGAGGATGGCAGGTTGGATGTCAGTCTCAGCTACTTGGCAAAACCATGTTTTAAAATAAAAAATAAAGGGCTGAGGATGTAGCTTGGAAGTAGAATATCCCCAAGTTCAATTCCAAGTATGAAAAGAAATTAATGTGTTTTCATATAATTCAGTACATGTCTACCTTATCATTTTTATAATACTGCATTATGAAAATGAGCCATAATTGCTTCACTGCTTTCCTATCATCAGACCTTTTGGGTATTTCTAGGGAGCGTGTGTGGGAATGTTCCTCATGCTTTCCATGAACATCTTAGAGTTCATGCTTCCCAAGGATCCCCGGACATTTCGGTGTCAGCATTTCAGGAAGCTGTCTGTGTAGACCGGCAGATCCTCCTGGAACCCTCTCAGCTTTGTCTCTAAGAATCACCCCATCATCTGCAGCACTGGAGTATGAATGCTCACACTTCTCAACCATTAGGCATGCTGTCAGTCAGCAAAGAGAAAACATAGTCCCTAGAATATGCTAGTATTCCAAAATATCCACTGACTCTCAAAACTCCTGTAGTGCCTTAAGCCCAAAGTGAAATTCTTAACTCTGTTCTCTCACATCTCAATGCTGATTTTAATATTAGTTTTTACCCAGTGGCCACATATTCAATTACTGCTCTGTGTTTTTATAGCAATTCATCATGAGCTGCCTGGCACACTGCTGTGATCCTTGGCTCTACGTGGCAACAAATGTTGGTTTTGGACATGGCTGGACTTGAGAAACGACTTTGAGCTGCAATGAGCCACCTGTGAGTGAAAAGGTTAATCAATCTGGGGGGTTTAATTCTATTTATTTATTTATTTATTTATTAGATTGATCCCAGAGTCATTCTACCACTGAGCTACACCCTCAACCTATTTTGTTTTTTATTTTGATACAGGGTCTCACTAATTTGCTGAGGCTGTCCTCCAACCTGTGATCCTCCTGTCTCAGCCTCCCAAGTACTGAGATTGCAGGCATGTGCCACTATGCCTGGCTCAATTCTAGTTCTATGTTACTAATACCTCCTGCATTAGTCCTCCAACCACATATTTCCATATGTCTTATCTCATGGGTCTACATCTTAGCCTTGTGAAACATCAGGCAGGAAGGTTTATTCCCTCTGCTTTGTCTAGAATGTTGGAGTTTATTTTCTTGAGCTCTTATTTAAAAAAAAAAGTAATTTCCAAACTTCTAGTTCCCACTTCTGATTCAATATAATTTGCTGTTCTACAACTATAAAATTTCCTAATTTTAGTATACTTTGTCTATATCTCCATCTACCAACAACCTATAGATTGTTCTCACCCAGAAACTTAAGCCATACATCTGAAGTAATAGAGATTGAACCCAGGGGCATTCTACTTTCAAGCTACACTTCTAGGCCCTTTTTAATTTTTTTGTTGTTGTTATTTTGTTTTGACACAAGCTCTTGCTAGGTTGCTTAGTGTCTTGCTAAATTGCTGAAGCTGGTTTTGAACCTGTGATCCTCCTGTCTCAGCCTCCCAATACTGGGATTACAGGCATGCACCATCACACCTGGCTTGGAAATCATTCTTGACATCTAAGTAGTCTTCAACTTGCATGGCACATTTTTAAAGTATCTCTTGGATCTAGTTCATTCTTTATACATTGCCAGAGACACTGTCTCTCTCCAGGCCTTTACTAGCTCTGTAAATGACAAAGAATCCAAACATGCTTTCCAGGATCTAGTCTCACCTTCTCTAATCCATCCCTCATGCCATGCTGATGACTAAAATAGGGTGTCTTTGCCATGTTCACTCTCCCTTCTAAAAAAAGCAAGCCAGGCAAGGTTCTGCCAAATAGCATGTTCTTTCTTTGGCATTTTCTTAAAAAAGGTATTAGAGGCAACCTACAAAAAATATACAACAGAAATTTTAAAAGCAAATGGAAAAAGAGAAGATATAGTACAAGAAAAAAGATTAAATCAGAAATAAAGATATGTATCATCAAAACATGGACAATTTATAAGCTTCATTATTTCTGCAAGATCAATACAAATTAGGCCAGGCATGGTGGCACATACTTGCAATCTCAGTACTTGGGGGAGGCTGAGAGAGGAGCACTACAGTTTCAAGGACAGCCTTGGCAATGTAGTAAGACTCTCAGCAACCTAGCAAGTCCCTATTTGAAAGCAATATTTTTTTTTAAAAAAAAGGCTGGGGGTGTAACACAGTGATACAATGTCCTTAGGTTCAATCTCCAGTACCATAAATAAATAATTAAATAAATAAATAAATAAATAAGTTGCTATCCTAAGACCTGTGAATAGTGTTTCCCATGGGTAGCCCAGCATGGTGCTCAGGCTCCTTGCCCAAACTCCTGCCTACTCTTTGATGTTCAGGTCTAATCTTGTGGAGTTTTCCCTGATCCCACTCCCACTCCCATGCACAGAGTCCATCACCCACTTCCCTTCACTTGCTCCACACCTTGAAATTGTCCCTCTGTTTGCTCTGTGTGCACTGACAGCACCTGCCTCCCTTATTAAAGGAACAGGTTGCCAAGCTCATCATCATATCCCCATCAATACTGAGACTGGTGAACACTGTGTCAGTGCTTTATAGTTGCCATTGAAAGGTAGAAGCTTTGCATGTACTGGTACCTCTTTGCAATCCAAATAGGACTGAGGCCAAGGTGGACTTCTTTTGTGAGCTAATTCTAAGAATTTACGACCTACTCTGGCATCTTCCCAGCCAGCGTATGAGATTCAATGGAATTCAGCTTTCTCTAATAGCAACCATGTACATCAAAAAGAAGCTTACCTAGAGGTATGTGTTCAAAGGGAAGAAAAGGAAAGAGGATCAACCACTTTCTCTTCCATTACCCTGATCCTGGCCTCAGTGCAGGTGCCCCTGAGGTCTCCATGTACCTCCTTGTATGCTGCACATGGCTTGGGCAGACCTGACAGTCATGGTGTCTTTCCTCTCATGTCAAAGGGCTGGGTCTCCAAATGACCTCTTACTGCAAGGGTTCTAATGCTGACCAAACTAGCATTAGTCTGTGAGCAGAGCTCAGATCCACTCCAGCCCATCAGAGCTGAACAAGCTTTCTAGTGGCTCTTCTACCAGGCCAGGCGTGGTGGCATACACCTGTAATCCCAGTACTTGGAGGAGGATCAAGACTGTAACAGCAGAAATGAACTCAACTCTCATTGGTTGAATTCTGCCTGTGTTCTTACCAAATATAGGACAGGGGTTGTAGACATCACCTCACTGATGTTTCTAGTTCTCCTCCTTCCTCTGTATACTTTCTACTTCCACTCCCTTCTTTGCACTAGGTAGAGCCATGTAACCAGCTCTTACCAATAGGCTTGGTTGTCGCCCAATTCTTCATACATTTTTCCCAATGAACATGTAAGTACATGTTGAGAATAAGATGCCACCAAATCAAAGGCTTCAGGAATATCGAGAAACTACATAGAAGAAGGCTGCCCTCAAATTCACTAAGATCTGCCTAGTACTTTGAAGAACAAGAAATAAACATTTGTTACCTTACACCATGGACACTTTGATAGTGCTTATTACTGCAGCATTACCTAACCTATCCTGACTTATACAGGTGATTTTAATCACTACCAACCATCTTACCTTACTTACCAAGAGAAGCTTAGTTAAGTAAAACATCCTCTGAATGGATCCTCTTAATATAAAAAAATTTATCATTTCCATCAACACGTATTTGGGACCAAAATCAGACTAATTATCCATTTTTTTTCTATATTTTGAAGGGAAGAAAACAAAAAACATGAAAATATTCTCAGATGAAGACTGAAAATGCTTTGCCTTTTTTTTTCTACTCTTCTCATGTGCAGGATGGTATGGAATAAATCGATAGATCAGGAGATATAAGCAAGATACTGAAACTAGGTATCTGGGGTCTTGTCATAAGGTGAACTTTTTTATTTTTTATGTGCTTTTATCGGTGACTTATCATCTCACATCATAAGGTAAGTCATGTTGACATTGACATGCATACACACAGCATAAAGTGAACATTTTGTACAGGCTCCTTCATGTGTAAGGTTGGGTTAGTCTGAAATAAATGTGGCAAATGATTTCTTTTCTTGGTACTGACAATTGAACCCAGGGGCATTCTTCCTCTGAGTAATACCCCTAGCCCTTTTTATTTATTTATTATTTTGAAACATGGTCTCACTAAGTTGCTGGGGATCTCATTAAGTTGCTGAAGGTAGCCTCAAACTGCAATCCTCCTGTCTCAGCCTCTCAAGTACTGGGATTATAGGCATGTGCCACCGGGCCCAGCTGCAACAGGGAAACAAACACTGAAAGCAGGCTGTGGGGAAGAAAGGGTGGTTTTCAACATGAGGACTGGTGTGGAACCTGCCCTCACTTTCAGGTAATCACAAATGACTTGCTTATGGCGACCAAGTATCCTGTGTGTCAGACGGTGCAGGCAGATGGTAACGTGTATCCCAGGTATAGACATGTTCTGCGTAGAAGGGCTGGTGGCCTTTTAATACATTATAATAAACTCTTAGCACATGGCACATTCTATGCAACATATGAAGAGTATCTAAAGAAGCTGGATGGCAGTATTAGTATTGTCTCTGTCACTTCTCACTTCCCAAAGCCAGCATCATACCAAGGTGCACATATAATCCTTTCAGGTTGCCTGCCTGGGCACGGCTATCTACCAATGAGATTGTGCTGAGTATACCCTAAAAAGAAAAATAAAAAAGAAGTGAAAGAAGAAATCCCTGTTCTAAGAAGGTCCTGAAGGCAGGGTCTCTTTAACAATTAAAATAATCTGCCTTTCAATTAATGAGGCCCTTATTATTGAGCAGGGGTCTCAAGCTCCTATTGTTTATAAAAGACCCTCATGGTAATGTATGGGCACTTGCAATAACTTATGGGTGAGAAACAGCTTTTATCATGGAGTCAGACATGTCCAAAGTATTTATAATACCACATGTGGTTAATTCACCTTTGTCCAAAATTACAGTTTACAGGGCTGGTGAACCAGTATGTCTATGTTTCCAAGGACCTTGGATTCAGCAATATTGCCCTGAGTTCAGGTAGAGTATATCTAAACTCAAGAATATGGATTCAAGTTTCTTAACTTCCCATAATTATCTAGATACATGGAATATTTACTCCACATCAGACAGGATTCTAAGCACTTTGCATGCATTGCCTCATTCAGTCCTTCACAAAGCCCTTTGAAACCCACTTTACAGATGGAAAAACTGAGGCACAGATGGTAAGCTCCCCAGGCATATAGTTAGTAAATGACAGGAGGAAGACTGGACTTTCATCTATTGGAGAACCTGTCCCTGAGCTCCTGTGCAATATCGTCTGTCTCTCATCTGTACGATATTCCTTTTAGTACATGTGTATGAATTTTGGCCAACAAAATGCCCATGCAGAGATAATAAAACTGAGGACTCAAAATTATTGCAAGCCAGAGAAAAACAGAGTAAGAATCTCACCAGGGCCATTGTATTCTCAAGCTCCTATACTCTCCTATTAATTATTCATCTCGATGATGTGTGGTATTAAGGATTGAATACAGGGGCATTTTACCTCTAAGCTACACTCCTAGCCCTTTTTATTTCCTTGTTTTGAAAGAGGATCTTGCTAGGTTGCTAAGTCTCACTATTGCTGAGGCTGTCCTCGAACCTTCAATGCTCCTGTCTCAGCCTCCCAAGTACTGAGATTACAAGTGTGCATCACCACACCTGGTTTATCATATTATTTTTTAAAGAAGAATTACAGACAACTCATAAAGATGAAAACTTTTAATCAAATACCATTTAGGAATTGAAGTAGCCAGAAAGGATGTGAAATGAAAGGGAAACACAAGAATACGCGTATTTTTTAAAGGTTTAGTGAGCAGAGTGATGGTTTTAAAGTCTCCCTTCACAGTATTTGCTTAGGGGCAGGACATTCTCCGTGTTCTACTGAGAACAAACACACCACTGCTCCTTGCTATTTTCCTTCCCAACCGGGAGCTGACCTGGTAACCCATCACTCAGTGGTCCGATGAATATCAATGGCAGAGAAGTACTCACAAAACATGACCTTTCTGTGCGTTTTCATTCTTTTCCAGGGTGACTAAGCGTGCAAGGACATAATGGCTGAGAAAATATTTTGTAGAGTACAGAGTACAAGGTAATGTGCTGTGTCAAATGTGTCTTGGGAATGAGGAGCCATAGGCATTCTGCTGTGGGAGATCTATGGCACCTCGGTTTCCCTTCAGAGTTGTCCAAAATCGAGATGGGATTTTCCCAATGTGTGACTGCCAAATGATTATGTGAGCTATAATATACTCCATACTGTCATTTTCTGAAATCCAGAGACTTGGCTACTTTGGAGAAGTAATTCATGCATAGAACACAAGCTTTGGTAGTTGAACATGGAGTATACAAAGGCAAGAGAGAATGCAAACTCAGATTCCCACTGCTGGGAAATTAGATCCTTAAGAAAACTTGCTCAATGGTTAGATAGGTTAAGATTGTCACCTTCTTAGCAGAACTAAGTGCTTATGCACAGCAATAGAATTAGGAGGTATCTAAGTGAATGAATGGATGGATTAATAAATGAGTGAAAGCTTATGCTACTGCAAGAGTGCCACCAAAGAGGCAAATGTTCCCGGTGAGTTCCCAGAATGTTTGAATAGTGGCAAGACATTGAAAAAGTTGTAAAGCTCAATCATTCTCTTCCTACACACACTAAAAAAGTAATATGTCCCTGGTTGATGTTACATAAAAAAATGAACCCAAATAAATGTCAAACTCTGGGCTTGGAAGTATAAATAACTTACAACAGAGCACTTAAGTATTGACTTTACAAGAATCTTCGTAACAAGCATCTTATTAGTGTATTGATCACTGAGAGGTTGAGAAACTTGCGTAACTTCACACAGGAAGTCCAGCCAAGTTTAAAACCTGACAATTGGACCAAGATTCTGGTCTTGGTATGGTGACACTCCACCTTTTTCCATCATCAAGTTTAATCTCCAATAACCACGTAAGGGAAGGTACTATTATTCCTATTTCAAAGATGAAGATATTGAGCATTGGAGAGTTTTTAAGAACTTATTTAGGATGACACAGTTAATATAAGTGGATTCAAGCTCCTGGCTCTGGAGTCTATGATCTTATTTAACATGCATGTTTGTGTGTGTCTACACAGATAAATCAATGTACATGCCCTGGATAATTTCACTGATCTTTCTGTATTTGTATTTCTTCAATGGTTCCCCATGACCTCTCAGACAAAACTGAAACTACTTTGTGGACCGTGTAGGACACTCAATAGTATAGTCTCTATACATCAGACAAAAAGGGATTAATTGCCTGGGCCTGGCGATGCACGCGTGTAATCCCAGTACTTGGGAGGCTGAGACAGGAGGATTGCAAGGTCGAGATCAGCATCAGCAACTTAGCGTGGCCCTCAGCAACTTAGTGAGACCTTGTTTCAAAATAAGAAATAAAATTGGGATGAGGGTTTAGCTCAGAGGTAGAATGCCCCTGGGTTCAATCCCTAATACCACACAAAGGGGCGGAGGAGGATTAATAAGAGAACACAAGGCTGATAGCTTTGGCTTACTTCCCTGTGCAAGGGATCGTCTTTGGATCATATTCTGCAAAAATTCACAACCTACTCTACATGCGACCCCAGAAAGGCCTCTTTCTCTTTAACCTGAGTGCTACATGATGCCTGTGTGCTCTTCACCTCCCTAAGCTGGGCACGTCACCCCTGTGTGCTGTAGATTTTCTCCTATCAGTATGCTCTGCCAGAGAGCTGGATCTAAAAAATAAATTCCTTTTGGCAAAAGTAGCCATTTCTGGATTGTGGTTTGAGGCAGAAATAGAGCCACCCTGCCTGCTACCTCCCATCACCTATTGATCCCCACGTCTTTCATAATACTCAGAATATCCCACATATCTTCATTAACATTATTCTTTAACCTTGCCTATCCCGAGGGCTATATGACACATTTGTGTTGAAACAGAATCCAACAAGTCTCTCTTCACAGCCCCTTTATTTCTTCTAGCTCTATTTCTGTTTCTCCTCTTAAAGTAGCAGCCACATGTCTATTGGAAACCCTCCCTCCATAGTAGATGGGTTATCTTTGTCCCTATAAAAAGGATTCCTCAGCATGCCTGGTCGCTCCCCACAGGAAGAATGCACTGCTCTGCCCCACTGAAGGTGGACATGACTCTCGGGGTTGCTTTGGTAGATGTGACAAATAGGCCAAGGAGAAGCTTTAAATTTGATTGTGTGAGCTGGCCAGTACTTGGAAAGCTGAGACAGCAGGATCACAGGTTTGGGGCCAGCCTCAGCAACTTAGTGAGACCCTGTTTCAAAATAAATATGAAATAGGGCTAACATGTGGTTCAGAGGTAGAATGCCCCTGGGTTCAATCCCTAGTATCACAAATGAAAAAAAGAGGAAGAAGGGAAGGAGGGAGGGAGGGAGGGAGGGAGGGAGGAAAGAAGGAAGGAAGGAAGGAAGGAAGGAAGGAAGGAAGGAAGGAAGGAAGGAAGGAAGGGTAGAAGGAAGGAAGGAAGGAAGGAAGGAAGGAAGGAAGGAAGGAAGGAAGGAAGGAAGGAAGGAAGGAAGGAAGACAGATTCGTGCATTTCATCTTGTCTGTTCTGTCATGAGAGGGACATGTGCTAGTGAGACATCTATGGCCCAGACCTAAACACAGAGCCAGAAGAAGGGCCACAGCAGGTAATTTAAAGCAGGAAACAAGGAATACCTGTTGCAAGCCGTGGAGACCTTGAGGCCGTGTGCTAAGAGCGGATGACCCACAGGGACTGTCCCCCTCTTAACCCTCTAGGCAGGCAGACAGGAGGCTGGTTCTGCTGCTGCACTTGTACCATCTTTAATATTCAGTACTTACATTATTAAAATAAATATCAACATTCAGGGTTGAGAATATATTCCGTATTTATCCTGCTAAGCAGTGGATGAAGAAGACCATGTTCCTCCTTGTGGGGTGCACTGTGTGGCCATCCTTGAGGTGTCCGGCTATGGGGAATTCTCTGTTTATCTGTCTGTCTCCTGCTCGAGCACAGAGCCAGCCGTGTGGGGCACTTCACAGTGGCTTGGCTGCTGTCACCCACCAGGCCCTCAACTCTACTTGTAGGACAAACACAGCAATGAGTGAGGAAGCACACACCAGAAAGCACAGAAGCAAGTAAGCCCATCTATAAACCATTGCTCTTGAAGTTTTGAGAAACACAAATACATCCAGAGGAATCGATAGGACTCCCTTTCCTCATGAAAAACAAGGTCAGGTTACGGACCTGCTGGGGTTTCAAATGAAAACACGTGTGTGTGTGTGTTATTAGGGTTTAAACCCAGGGGCATTCTACCTGTGAACTACACCCCAGCCCTATTTTATTTTTATTTTGAAACGGGGTCTCCTTAAATTGCTGAGGCTGGCCTCGAACCTGGTATCCTCCTGTCTCAGCCTCCCAAGTACTGGGATTACAGGTGTGTACCACCACCCTTGGCTCAAATGAAAACATTTTAAGAAAAAATTGTTCCCAGCACCACACACACACACACACACACACACACACACACACACACACACACACACCACTGAAGAAGAAGAAGAAGAAGAAGAAGAAGAGGAAGAGGAGGAGGAGGAGGAGGAGGAAGAGAAAGAGTTCTACACAGTGAGTTAATGTATCCCCAATGCTATTTATCAGGGAAAAGAAAAAAAGAAAGAGAAAAATTAACCTTTCTGAGTTTTTTCCAGACATATAGTTAATACTGGCTATTGTTTCACTAACAGATAATCCTAATTATTATTTTACAATCTCTGATACCTTAGTGCTAAATCCTTTTCCAACAACTGAGAAGTGACAACTCCTCAATTTTCCATGGTACCTTAAGGCTTATAGTCTAATAAGTGTATTCCTCTGTATTTGCCAGTACCTTATGGTTTATTCATCACTGTCTAAGAGAGTACATAGTTTCATTCCATTTTTTCCTAGCTTCTATACAGAAACTAAAAGAATAATTATTCCAGAAACCTTTGAGTTATAATAAACATTAAAAGGCGGGAGCAGTGACTCTAATGTTTTTGCTACTTGGGCTGCTGGATTTTGTTTCTGCCAGTAACTGATCGATAAGTTGCTGACTTTAGTGTTTTCTTGAAAACTTTTTGTAAAGAAAGTGTTTAGAGACTGTCATGCTGAACTTGATCTGTTGCTCAGAACAGACACCTGCTTCCCAGGAAGACACTACAGGATCTGAACCAGAGTTTGATTTTTCCAGATATGTTACTAAATATTTAAAGCTCTCATGCCCTAAGAACTTTCAGAATTGAAATCTAAATAGAATTGAGTTAAGGAAATATGTTGATCACCAATTATATGTCCAATTTTTTTATACAATGAGAACACATTTTCTAAAGCAAAAGATAATTTTTAACCCTTGCATGGTATGACCAATAGACAAAAAAAAATTTTTATATCCTTCATTTTTCAGAATTTGGATAAGATGATGACAGTAAGAGAATTTTTTAAAATTATTGTATATCTAAAACAGAGACTGGGAGAAGAACAAGCTGTAGCTTAGAGAGGCCATGAGTTTAGACACGGACAGACAGTGAGAGAGTGATAATCAGGGTAGCAACGGGGACACGGTTTTGACCTCATTCCCTGTCCAGAAAGGTACAGGTAAAAGACAGTAGGTGTGTTCTGCAGAAAACTGGAAGACCAGTGTTTAACTCATTAAGTCCCAAGTTTTCAATTCAGCAAATATTTCATCAAAATTGACACAGGTGCACTAAAACATGTTGAACATGTTGGAAATCATATTCTAGAGACTATATATTCTTTATACATATATTCATATATATATAAGCCTATTTTCAACTGCGATGATAATTCATCTGTTGCTATTCTCAAAAGAATAGAAATCTAAAAACATATTTCAAAAATTACCCAAAGTGATGCATTTGTTATTCACCTTAATTTTGTTTTTCTTTCCCAAGTTTTATTTCATGCTTCAAAGTATCTTTCCATCGTTGTTGACTATTTCTATCTTACAATAATCCAATTTCTTCTATTTGTTTTTTCTTTTATTGGCACATTACCTTCAAAAAACAAAAGACCCAGAATAGCCAAAGCAATTCTCAGTAATAAGAACCATATTAGAAGCATCGCAATACCTGATTTCAAATTATACTACAAAGCAATAATAAAACAGCAGAGTATTGGCACAGAAACAGACACGTAGACTAATAGAACAGAAAAGATGATGCAGAAACAAGTCCTCCTATTTATAGCCAGTTGATTTCTGGTAAAGGTGCAAAGAAAAGACATCAAATTACCGTGTTCCTTCCCTTCAAAACACCAAAAACAGCACCATAGTTCACCTGGGGGTGTTCTCACTGAATCAATCCTTCTCTTCAAGGGAAATTAAAGGGTATCTCCCCTCTTCTGTCATGAGAGGAATACCCTTATTAGAAGTTAAAGGGAGCCAGGCGTGGTGGCGCACGCTTGTAATCCCAGCATTCGGGAGGCTGAGACCGGAGGATCTGGGTTCGAGGCCAGCTTCAGCTACCTAGTGAGGCACTCTGCAACTTAGTGAGACCCGGTTTCAAAATAAAGAGTTCAATCCCCAGTACCGCAAAAAAAAAAAAAAAAAAAAAAAAAAAAAAAAAAAAAAAAAAAAAAAAAAAAAAAAAAAAAAAAAAAAAAAAAAAAAAAAAAAAAAAAAAAAAAAAAAATTAAAGGGTTTCTCAGTTATCCAGTAACAGAGAGATATTTAAAGATGAACAAGTGAGCCGGGCATGGTGGCGCACACTTGTAATCCCAGCATTCGGGAGGCTGAGGTTCTCGGCCAGCCTCAGCTACCTAGTGAGGCACTCTGCAACTTGGTGAGACTCGGTTTCAAAATAAAGAATAAAAAATAGGGCTGGGGGTGTAGCTCAGAGGTAGAATGCCCCTGAGTTCAATCCCTAGTACTGCAAAAAAAAAAAAAAGATGAATAATGTGAAAAATTTACAAAATACTAAAAAGATAATGTAATGATAAAATAAGCACATGTGAAAATAGAAACAGATTTCAATACCTAGAGAAGTAAAAGCATTGTTGGTGGAAAGATTAACTCCTACAATCACTAAAAGCAATTTGGCAAAATCTAATAAAATTTAAAACACATAAATCCTCTAAACAGGCCATTTCATGCTTGAGGATCTATCTGATAAAATATAATCAGGGATAGTAAAGGACATATATATCTGGTGAAATATGGTACAAGGTGAATAGCTATCAGTGGGATAATATTTGAATAGCCATGGCCTACCCATACCATACATTATCATACAGCCATTAATGAAATTAATGGAGCCACAACACATGGTTTGAAGACTTTTGATCATGTATGGTTCCATGAGAAAGTCAAGTTTAAGGACATTACATATAATATGACTTCATATGATCCTATTGCTTTAACATTAATAATTACCAATTTATTTTATATATTACTATTTATTTTATATATTTGCATATAAACAATCAATATCTATTTTACATGTGTTTCTGCATGTAGAATTATTCTTGTAATAAAAAGAAAAATACAGAAAATAGATCATTAATATAGTCTCCCTAGGGGGAGGGAGCAATTGATAAAGATGAGGAAATAAACAGGAGGGGGACTCAAGTGTCTCACCCCACTAAAAAAGAAGAAAAAAGACTGAGTACATAATCATGTGCATCAGATAAAAGTATGTCTATACATGGATACCACTATGAAAGAGTTTTAATTTAAGAAGTACATATATATAGTACACAATGGAATTTTACTCAGTCATAAAGAAGAACAAAATTGTGTCATTTTCAGGGAAATGGAAGGAATTGGAAAACATGTTAAGTGAGATTAGTCAGTCACAAAAAGTAAAAATTCATATGCTCTCCCTAATATGCAGATGTAAGGGAGAAAATGGGGCACAAGAAGAACTCCAGATGAAGAAGGAGAAACCTTAGAAACCTTAGATGAGCAAAGAAGTTGACTTAACTGAAGGTGATGTGGCGGGGGTGGGGTACTCTAATGCACATGATGTACTTTCACAAACATATCAAAGTCAATCAGTAACTAAACCTGAGAAGGAGGGAGGGCAAGGGAGTGGGGCAGGAATTGGGGAAGGGTTAAATGAGAGATGTGTGCATGTATGCCTTTATCAGCTTGTACCTAACAAAGATGTATGATTACAATGCACCAATTAAAAAAAAATTAAAAAAAGAAGTACATATAATAAAGTAATTTATTCTCTCATTTAACAAATATACATAATAGACTTGGACTGTGTAATGGTTTGGATTTAGAATTCCCCTCTCGCCCTCGTGGAAACAAGGTAGCAATGTTGGAAGTGGGGCATGGCTGCCAAGGAGGGGTCCCCGTGCTCTCTCCTGCCTCCGGTCTGCAAGATGTGACGCAAAGCCCATGCTCTCTCCCTTTCTCTGCTTCCTGCCACCATGCCTTGAGCCCCACAGACCCAGCCTGCCATGGACTAAAATCTCCAAAAACTGTAAGCAAGTAAGTCTTTCTTGCTCTAAGTTGTGTGGTCAGTTGTTTTGGATTGAGGCCGTGAGGCTGTTCACCGTGACAGGAAGTGACACATTAGTGGGTGTGAGCACACACTGTTCATCTAGTCATTCTGATTTTCTCCTCACTCAATGTGAAGTGGCCTCCGATTTACCCTTGTGTTACAAACTCTCTCTTCAGTCTACAGATCTGGCTTTGGAGTGCTCCTTTCTTCTTCTTTGCATGCAGGCCTGTATTTTAGGAGTGTCTCCTAGCTGAGAACATAATGTATTTGCAGGCCTCTTTCCTCGGAGATGACCCTTGCTTATCATGTGCTACAATTCAGGTGTCTGTTGCCTCTCTTCGTCACTCTCACTTCCCCAGGAACCTCAGATCCTCGCCTGAGAGTCTCTGACACATGACAGCGATGCAAGTGCAGTTTTTATTGTAATGCACTGAATCGTTCAGGAACAGTGACTTTCAGATTGGACTCGCTATGGAGAATAATCTCTCTCTAGGAGCTGAGACTCTTAACTTCAAGCTGAAAATATTCTCTACTTTCTGTGGCAGGCATTTGCTAAACTCCCTGTTGGAAAAAGGAAACTTTCTCCTCCAGATAACATATATAGCAAGTTTTTTCTTCACAAAATGGAGATGTGCTTAATTTTATGTCAGTTGCAATTTATTATGGCCCAATTTTTATTTCTATGCATGCTTAATTTTTCATTTGCATGAGCAAGAACTTAATTTCTCATCTATCAGATAGACAAAGTTAATTTTTAAAAGTGCTCATTGTTATCCAAGATGAGTGACAGGGGCATGCTCACAGTGGCAATGATATTGTTTATCTTTATCATCTTTCTGGGAGGTAATTTTGTAATATATCTTGAAAGTTTTAAACTGGCCACACCTATTGATGGACTCATTACATGTTTAGATATTTATACTAAGGAATGATTCCAGGATAAACATAAAGATTTATGTGCAAAGTCATTTATGAAATCTTGAAAAATATTCCCATCATAGGAGGACAATTAAGTATGTAATGCTATATCCATGTGATGTAAGAATACAACCACAAAAATCAAGATTTTTTAAAATTAGAAACTCAAGTTCAATTAAGAAAAAAATTCATGGATAATTTTAATTGGAAAAATATGATACAATTGACATGTAAACTGTCACATTGTGATATGTATCAATCCAACTTACTAAATAATTACATATATGCAACTAAATATTTTTAAAGGTAGAAGGAAGTACATCAAAGTAATAATTATCTGTGAGTAGTTTTTATAAGAGATTCTTATGTTTTTCATTCTTCTACTTTTGAAAATTCTACAGTAAGTATGTATTGTTCCAATAATTTACTTTTCCAAAAGCAATCAGGCAAAAATAGAAAATGTCATAGACAAAGATAAAGACCCACCGCAACACTCATTTCTCCTTTCCTCTCACACATTAAGGGAAATTGATCTTCCCCTCTGCTGTTTATGAATTCTCCTACAGATCAGTTGGGTTCTTCCCACTTTTTGCCAGTAGCAAGAGTGTGTCAACACAATTCTGTGCAGTTTTTTCTTTTCCATTGTGTAATATTTTCTGGCGCATGTGATTTTAGTAAGTAGAGTAAAATGTTAATATTTTTAAATCAAGTGATAGAGGAGAACTTATTGACAGCATATTGTTTCCTGTTTTTACACTCTATTTCAAATAGTTCATGAGTTACAAATATATTAAAAAATGAAGCTGGGCATGGTGGCGCATGCTTGTAATCCCAGTACTGGGGAGGCTGAGACAGGAGGATCACAGGTTCAAAGACAGCCTCAGCAAGTAGTGAGACTTTCATCAACCTAGCAAGACCCTGTTTCAAAATAAAAATAAAATAGGGCTGCCAGTGTAGCTTGGAGGTAAAATGCCCCTGGGTTCAATCCCCAGTGAGACAAAAAAAAGTTTTTGAAATGTGGTATTTTCCATTTTTCTCTTAAATTTTAAGTTAAATTGCCATTATTTGGTCTAAAAATCAATATATGTTGAAAGCAAATGTGTCATCCTGGTAATTAAAACATCAAATTCAACTCTCTTTTAGTAAGCTAGAAACATTCATGCTTCATACCATGTGGCTGAGCCTATTGAATACAAGAGGACATAGGCAGAAGATAACTCTCTACTTTCATTAAAACAAATTACTTGAGAAGTTCCTGGAAATTTCCCTCAATCTGCATATATATACACACATATATGTATACACACACATATGCACACATATACATAATGGGGTATTACTCAGCCATAAAGAAGAATGAAATCCTGTCATTTGCAGGATAATGAATGGAACTGGAGGCCATAATGTTCAGCAAAAGAAGCCACACAGAGAAAGACAAGTATATGGCGTGTTTTCTGAAAATTGAAGAGGGACTAGTAGGAAAGGTGAAGGCAACCTGGGAGAGAGAAGAAGGAAGGGTGCACGTGATCAAATGACGACAAATGCATATATGGAAACACCAGAGTGAAAGCCCATTCATTTGTACAACTAATGCATTGGTTATTATAATCTTAAAAGACATAATTAACAAAAGAAATGTTCTCAAAACTAACCCATATAATTCATATGTATATAAATATCCACACACAAAATGGTGAGAGAAGACTGCTTTCTTCATTTTGACCAAAGAAAAAGGATACTCTCCTTTAAATGTGTAAGAAAATACATTTCTAGGCCTGTTACTTGAAACTAGGAAATAGAAAATAGAAAAGATGCGTGTTTAAACCACAAACCAAGTGCATAAGACCCTTCCTGTAAATTTACATCAGACCTTGAGATTTGTTATTAGTTGTGAGAGACTAGTCAAAAATCTCACTTCATGACCTGTAAAAGCCCTTGATGCTGACAATTTATTATACATTTCTCCTCCCTTTCTCTAGAGAAAAAGAATTAATAGACTTAACTATTAAACAAGTTTTACCACCTTTTGTGTGTCACCTACCCCAAAATAATTACCTACCCAAAAATAATTACATATAAATCCCAAAGGGAAGAACACATGTAGTGTTAAAAAGCTTCTTCCAACAAGCTCAAAGAGTTCCTATTGAATATTACCTGTTATTTCCATGACTGCAGGGCACAGTGGTGCATGCCTATAATCCCAATACTTAGGAGGCTAAGACAGGAGGATTGCAGGTTGGAGGTTAGTCTCAGCAACTTAGTGAGACCTTCAACAACTCAGCAAGACCCCATTTTAAAATTAAAATAAGCCGGGCGTGGTGGTGCACGCTTGTAATCCCAACATTCGGGAGGCTGAGACCGGAGGATCCGGGTTCGCGGCCAGCCTCAGCTACCTAGTGAGGAACTCCGCAACTTAGAGAGACTCGGTTTCAAAATAAAGAATAAAAAATAGGGCTGGGGGTGTAGCTCGGAGGTAGAATGCCCCTGAGTTCAATCCCCAGCACCGCAAAAAAAAAAAAAATAATAATAATAATAAAATAAAATGAGCTAGGGGTGTAACATGGAGGTAGAATGCCCCTGGGTACAATCCTCAATACCAAAAATAAAAAAATAAAAACTATTTCTGTCATGACAGAGACCATCAGACATGTTCTCACTTCAAGGTAATAACCTAGTCATTCTTCCCTCTCTCTCAACCTTCAATTTGCTTGTGATTTATCGTCAAATGCTAGTGGCTTACCATGTCTTGGGTAGGAAAAAAAAGTGATCACAAAGATTATTTGACTATCCTCTATCATGGTTTCTTTGTACTTCCATCTCTTCACCTTAAAAAGAAATTCAAAGTAAGGCATAGTTCAAAGAAGAAAGTTGTCACTACTTCTGTGCAGTTTCTAAGAGGATGGTGTAGTATTACACAAGCAGAAAGATCATTGTTTCAATGAGAGAGACTTCTTGTACTGGGGATAATTGAACTGTAGAATTTTATGCCTTAATTAGTTTGTGCTGGACTGAATCTTTGAGTTAAAAAGGAATAAGCAGCTTGTGCTTCTGACCGAGATGAAGTAGCCCACAACAGTACAATGCTCTCCCAGGGAGCAATGAGAAAAGTTTAATCAAATCCAGAACCAGAAAAAGAAATGTCTGAAGGTACTCAGACAGCTGGTGTGATCATCAAGACTTGAAGAGTCAAGCTTCTCAAGAAAAGAAAACTTCAACTGGGTGTGGTAGCACAAAACTATAATCCTACTACTTGGGAGGCTGAGACAGGAGGATCACAGGTTGGAGGCCAGCCTTGGCAACTTAAGGAGACTCTTAACAACCTGGCAAGATCATGTTTCAAAACAAAAAAATAAAAAAGGGGTATAGCTTGATATCTTGGAGGTAGAATGTCCCTAGGTTTAACTCCAGTACCAAAACAAACAAAACTTCAGGGAAGACAAACCTCAGTTTAGTGAGATGAGATGGCCTTCTCCTTCAAGCACATGCTGAGTCCAGGCATAGGCTGAATCATGGAGAGTAAAAGCAACTGGAAATATGTCAGGGAGAAGAGGAGAGATGTGGAAAACCATGCAAAGGCCCAGCGTATGTATAATTGGAGCCCTGTGGGAGGAGAAGAGTGAAAATCACACAGGTACAACATTTGTAGAGACAATGTCCAAGTGTTTTTGAAAACTTGTGGAATACATTATGCTACCAATTTTAAAAGTGTTTAAAACTCCACATAGGATAAGTATAAAGACTATTATACCTAACAGAATAGCATCACAGTGAGATTGTAAACAAACAAACAAACAACAACAAAAAAAGAACTTCCTAAAAGCAACCATAAAGCCTGACATGGTGGTACATACCTATAGTCTCAGTACTATGGAGGCTAACACAAGAGGATCACAGGTTTGAGACCAGCCTTAGCAATTTATCAAGACCTTGTTCAAAATTAAAAATAAAATAGGGCTGGAACATAGCTCAGAGGTAGAACGCTTTCTGGGTTGAATCTCAAGTATCAAAAACAAAACAAAACAACAACAACAAAAAAAAAAACAGCCAGAGATAAATGACACAGTATCTTAAACAGAGCAATAACAATATAGCTGACTTTTCAACAGAAACTCTGGAAACTAAAAGGCAATGGTATGACATTCTTAAATGCCAGTGAAAATGACTGCAATTTTAGATTCTATAAGAAGTGAAATTATCTTTTAAGGTAAAAATAAAATATATAAATTTTCAGGTAAGCAAAAGCTGATAAGGCACTGTCAGCAGATACCCAATACATCCAAGTGAAGTGACCTAAGGTAGAACCATAAAAATACAAGAAAGAACAAAGAGCAATAGAGAAAGAAAACATAAAAATATAAGAATAGAGAGCAACCAGAAAAGTAAAGACATCAGTAAATAAAAACAAGGACTGTACAAAAAGTAGTCACATGGGTTAAAATGCATGTATCATTAGTTATCAATAAAGGGGGAACTTAATCTTATAATGAGTATCTACAACAACCCAGCAAATAATCATGCAAATAGCAGTAGTAAAATAATGGGATAGTGAGTATTTTCCCTTAAATTAAAGAAAAAAAGATAAAGACCTGTGTCATTATCATGTATTTTTAACATAAGTTTCAAGCCAGTGTGATAGAGCTAGGGAAATAATTAAGAGCCAGAAAAGACAGAGTAGAATGAGTACTTTCACACACACACACACACACACACACACACACACACACACACACACACAAAATCTGAAAGGATTAGCTACAAACTGAATTATCTGGTGAGTTTAGCAATGTAGACAGAATGTCACTATACAAAATCAATTATATTAATATTCTCGAGAAATAAATAGAAAATGAACATGTTAAAAGTTATACCATGTAAAATAATTCAAAGACCAAATATCTAGGAACAAATCTAATGAAAGATGTGTAAAACTTTCTATACTACAAATTACAAAATAATGAGGAAAAATTTGAGGTGTGTGTGTGTGTGTGTGTGTGTGCGCGCGCGCTAGGAATTGAACCTGAGGGATTTCTGCCTCTGAGTTCCACCCCCAGCTCTTTTTAGTTTCTATTTTGAAACAGGATCTAGCTAAGTTGCTGAGGCCAGTCTTGAACCTGTGATCCTCATGTCTCTGCCTCCCAAGTACTAGAATTATTACTAGGATTATAGGTGTACACCACCATGCCCAGCAAAGAAACTTAGATAGAGAATATGCCTACTCCACACATTGAAAGAATTAATATTTTAGAGACATCTAGTCCTTCTAGGTTGATTTATAGACTTAAGACATTCCTAACAAGTATCTTGAGAGATGGCAGCTTCTTTTTCTTCCTTTTTGCAGTTCTTACAAATCTGATTCTAAATATACATGGTAATATAAATAACACACAAAAAAATGGCCAAGGCAATCTTAAAGAAGGCAAGCAAAGCTAAAGGACTCACACAACTGTTACCAAGCCTTATTTTAAAATTAATTGAGAAATTGTAACACAAGGTACACGAATCATAAATAGATCAGTAGAATAATTTTGGGATCAACTGGATATACAGTTGTAAAAAATAAAGCTTGAAACATAACTCTGTACTCTAGGCAAAAATCAAAGCCAGGCGTGGTAGTGCATGCTTGTAATTCCAGTACTTGGGAGGCTGAGACCTGAAGATTCGGGTTCGCAGCCAGCTTCAGCTACTTAGTGAGGCCCTCCACAACTTAGTGAAACCCTGTTTCAAAATAAAGAATAAAAAATAGGGCTGGGGGTGTAGCTCAGAGGTAGAATGCTCCTGAGTTCAATCCCAAGTTCTGCAAAATGAAAGGAAGGAAGGAAAGAAGGGAGGGAGGGAGGGAGGGAGGGAGGAAGGAAGGAAGGAAGGAAGGAAGGAAGGAAGGAAGGAAGGAAGGAAGGAAGGAAGGAAGGAAGGAAGGAAAGGAGGGAGGGAGGGAGGGAGGATGGATGGAAGGAAGGAAGGAAGGAAGGAATTTCAAACACACTGGAGACCTAAATGCTGGGAGTCAATAAAGCTCCTGATGGGAGGGAGATATTACAATGACAGGGGAAACAATGATCCATAACCACAAAGAATTTTAATATTTATAGGTAAAACATTAAAACACAGAATTTCTCTTCAGTAGAAGCATCGTCCAACCCTCCAAGGATGAAGAAGATGTCCACAAGGCAAATACCCAAAAGAAGATTTGCATCCTGAATATATTAGGAATTCCTACTAGTTAGAGAGAAACGTCAGACAACTGAATATAAATATGTGTAAAAGACTTAGTCACTTTATACCGAGGACACACAGCCCATGAGTATGTGAAGAGGTGCTCAAAGTCACTAGAAATCAGGAGAACATGTTTTCCAGGTTGCCCAAAGTGAAAATATTGATAATACCAAGTGTGGATATGTGTGGGGAACATCCTAGCGTTCTCTACTGCTGGGCTGAGGGCAAGAAAATTGGTGCAACCACTTCAGACCTTACAATAGTGTCTACCAAAACTGGACATATTCATAACTCATGACATAAAATGTCTAGTCCTATATATGTAGCCAAAATTCATGTAAATCTTCAATAATATTATATAGCAAAATATTCCCAGCAGCACTGTTTGTAAGAGCCATGAGAAATAATAATAAAAATAAACTGAAACAACCCAAAAGTCTATCAAAAACAGAATGGGTAATTAAATTGTTTTTGTCAAACATGTAATACTATCCAGAAAAGGAAAACAGTCAAACAGTCAAGTGTGTGGCAGAACGCCCCACTCACGTGCTTTTGATCTATGCAATTTTTTACCCTTTAATGGAATTTAAATTGTAAAATAAGCTGAGGAGCCGGGTGTGGTGGTGCACACTTGTAATCCCAGTACGTGGAAGGCTGAGACAGGAGGATTGCAGGTTCACAGCTAGCCTCAGCTACTTAGTGAGGCCCTCCACAACTTAGTGAGATCCTATTTCAAAATAAAGAATAAAAATAGGACTGGGGGTGTAGCTTGAAGGTACAGTGCCCTGGGTTCAATCCATCCCCAGTATGGCAAAAAAAAAAAAAAAGCTGAAAAGCTGGGGAGGTGGAAGTCCCCTGTTATCCATAATTGTCAAATATAGCTAGAGAAATATTCTTGCTGGTAAGTGGGTCCCAGGGGGCCAAAGAAAGGTAGAAAATGAATAGAAACGAAGGACATGGATGTGGTGAGTACAGAAAGTGCAACATTAAAAACTGATTCAAAACTTCCCTTCTAGCCGGGCGTGGTGGCGCACGCTTGTAATCCCAGCATTCGGGAGGCTGAGACCAGAGGATACGGGTTCGCGGCCAGCCTCAGCTACCTAGTGAGGCACTCCGGAACTTAGTGAGACTTGGTTTCAAAATAAAGAATAAAAAAAAAACTTCCCTTCTCATTTTTCAGTACTCCTCCACTATTAATAAAAACTATGAGGGAAAGCGTCTACTTAGGTATAGATATTATCTATACTCAGTTCAACCAATTCCCCGGGGCCACCGGATCACCTTCTACCCAACATTCTATAAAGTTTTATTTTGAACTGAAGGAAAACAAAAGAGTATCTGGAAATTCCCAGGTAGAAGAGGAAATCTCTTTGAACTTCATCACTCAAGGTAGCAGATGCTAAAACCAGCCAGGATGCATGTCTGTTTGCAAAATATCAAAACATACATTCATATTTTGAGAAAAGGTATTTTTGGGAATTTCCATCATGATTTCAGTCAACAGAGTGATTTTCGCAGACTATTTCAATAACCAGATAATTCAAGTTGCTGGGTCTAGTGGATGTTAGTATATGCTATGAATACAGTTACATTTACCAAAAATATATTTCAGTAAGCACATCATTCAAGTCATCAGGTCTAATGGATGCTGGTATATCCTATGAACACAGTTACATTTATCAAAGTTTTACAGAAAGAAAAACTTTAAACATTAAATATATTTTCTTTCCACAAATTAGGCACTGGCTTCTCAAAAGCAATCTAGTGTTTGTAGATATGTTGGTGGACTAATAAATAGGCGATATATTTGGACAGAAGCGCATGTGCTGGTTTCAAGATAAAAGAGCAGTGCAAGGTGATAAAACATTCAAGTATGATACACATGTCACGAGGGCTCTGATTATGGCATCTGACCAAGAAAAACTGAGAAAACACACCCGGCATGTCACATAGGCACCCTGCTGACCAAATGGCCTTCCAAATTTCCACTGTAGAATAAATTCTTTAAAGCTGTTGAATTTTGCAGTTTAGGACACTAATTACCAGACACATATTGTAGTTTAGCATCTGACTTCAAAGCAGTCAAGTTTGCTTTGTGACTGAGGAAATTCCCACCTTAGAAATGACCTGGAAGACTGAGGCAGAGAAAACCAAGCTGTTTGCCTTTGGCTAGCTGGAGAATTGGCGGGTCCGCTTTCTCTAATATTTATGACTTCAGTAAGGAAGCCATGCTCCTGAAAACAGGATCTGCCTCCTAATAATACACAAGAAAGGAAAGCAGAGCTCCTGGCTACTGAATGGTAAACCAACGAAAGAAAGATGCACAATTACCGAAGTACAGATACTTTATTTTCACAACAAGCCTTTGAGGGCATCACTATTATCCTACTTAATAAATGTAAGAAAAGATGCTAAAAGATGAAAACCCTTCTTGCCAGGTCACACTGCTAGCAAATGCCAGACCACAGAGGAACAAGTCCTCACTTCCAGTCCTGCGCTCCGGCCATATCCCAATCTCCGTATGCAACAAACTTCTAAACCTACCAGCAAAGTAAAGATAGCTTGGTATATTCAAATTTAAATTTGCAATATTTCTACTTAATTCAAGTAATTAGGGACTCTTTTCTTTCTAAAAAGAGACCTATTATATTGTGTTGGACAAAGTCCTGAACTTGGAGAAATTCGCCAGGGTTCTAGACCTATCTCCAGCCATGTAGCCTTGGGAAAGTTACTTGGCACTTTAAACCTCAGTTTACCAAATGAGATGGTTGGGCTCTAATGCATAGTTTTTGAACTGCTTGTTATTGTTTAATGGTTACATTGAGTTAGTTCCAAGACCACTATAGGGTAGGATTATACAGTTGACTGAGTTAATGATCTAAGCCCTTCATCTTCCTGGAACAGAATTACAGAGACTCCTGCCAGGCATGGTGGCACATGCCTGTAATCTCAGTACTTTGGAGGCTGAGACAGGATTATTGCAGGTTCACAGCCAGCCACAGCAACATAGCAAGACCCTGTTTCAAAATAAAAAATAAAATAGGGCTGGGGGCATAGTTCAGATGTAGAATGCCCTGTGGTTCAATCCCCAGTATTATTTTTTAAATAAAGAAAGAAAGAATTACATGGACACATCTTTGGAGTGGTCTCACGCTGAGTAGGACGCTCTTCCTGGCTCCTCGACTCTGCGCACAGCCAGGAGAATTGTCTTGGCTACTGAGATATGAGCAGACCTGACATGCTCAGGAGCCTGCCATGCCCCTGGTGGTAGAGCTTGCTCTCGCACGTTTCATCCCCCACCATAGCTACGGCTTCTTGCTGGTGTTTCTGCCCCTTACCCTGGGACCCACAGAGAGACACATGGAGGAGCGGACCTTAGCTCAACCCAGATGACAGCTTAAAGAAGAGCGGCCTCCATTAGCCCACCCTCGATCAACTGAACCTCACAGAAATAAGTGCTGGGTGATGTGAGCTCCTACGCTGGGGTCTCAGGCAGCAAAACTGTCTAAAGAAGAGCTGTAGGGGAATACCCCACCAGCGAGGCTGCAAAAGTCTAGCTGCTCCCTCAGCTGTGTTCATACATTGGGCAGCTGCAAAACATTCCATTTGAAGAATGAGTTTCCCAGCTAAGAGTTTGGAAAACATTGACGTCAACAATAACTTCCTTGGAGAGTTAAGATTCCATGACTCAAAGGTTCATTTTAAAAACAAAAGTACTAACTGGGAAAACTAAGTATGTAAGACCAATTAGTCTTGGTGCATAAACGGGCCTATTAGGAAATAAACACAAGCCAAAATATCTCCTTACATAACAAGGATTACACGTGGTGATACTAGGTTTTAGCCTGTACCCATAGAAGGCATTTGATTGTTTTGGAGAGTGAAAGCATGGCAAAGAAAACAATACATGGATCGATGAACTGTGATGATTTATATAATGCATCTCTTCTTGGAACACTAGCATCATCTTAACGGTTTCCTCTGAACTTTTCTGTTTCTCCTCTGTGCATCAGAAATCAACATCGAATGGCCTAGAGGACCATTCAGAACCAGGACCCTCGCCTCTCTGCATCTCTGTAAGTTCCAGTCCTCCAGGGTAAATTGTATCTATAGTCAGCTATAAAGAACCACGAATTGGTCTCAGGGATCCCACTTCCCACACCTACTGCTGCCCCATTACAAGTTGCTGACGCCATCAATTACTAGATCTCATCATCCGTGATCTTACCTGGACAAAAAGCACCTGGCTCAGAGTAGCTACCTATAGACTCCAATGCCCTTGTGGTTTTTGTGACAGCAACATTAGAAATAGTGTTAGAGAAAGTAATCCCGGAGTGGTGTAAGACTGATATGGAAAGTTTAAAAAGAAGAAAAATAATGTTGGCTAGGGAGAGTAGGAGTCACCATCTAAAACCTACATAGGTCCTGGCACCACAACAGCTGTATGTGCTCCAAGCCAGGATGCTTCTGGTGGAAAGTGCAGTAAACTGAGGCTACACTCTCAAAGTTAACAACTGCCTGCCTTAATCCCAGGAAGATAGCATTCGTCTGGGCAAATGAGGTTAATGAATGACCCACACTCTGTTGTGTAGTATATAAAAGAGATCATGCACTACTAAGTCATGTACACATTTTATTCAGCTTACAAGGTGTTTGGAAATTTAAATTTGTTGCTAACATTTAAAAACACAGTGTTTGGTTCTTTGTTTTTTGTTTTTTTAATCTGATTTGGCTAAGTAAGAGGAAGCTGGCCCCCCTTTCTGGTAAGGCTTGTGATTAACAACTTTGTTGCTTATCTTTCACTCACTCGGGGCATCTCCCCGGCCCCCATCTGTCAACCCTATGTCACTCATTTTTTGTTGCTATGACCAACACACATGACAAGAACAACTTAGAGGAGGAAATATTTACTTTGACTCACACTTTCAGAAGTCTAAGGCCATGGTGGGCCAGCTCCGTTGCTCAGGACCTGGGTCAGGGCAGAACATCACAGCAGCAGAGCGTGGCAGGCTGAAGGTAACCTGGAAGGAAAAAGAGAGAGAGGAAGTGAAGATAAACCCTTCTGGAGCACGCCTCTGGTGACGACTTTCTCCTACTAGGTCCACCTCTCAGTAGTCCATACAGCTATCAATGGATTCCTCCATCAAAGTCCTTCGGTGGGTGTTGAACTTTTATTTTCCCCTCTAGCCACTTATACTCCTGGTTCTCAAACTGATGTATCAGAGTCACTTGGAGGTCTCGTTGAAGCGCAGATTTCTGCCTCTGATTCAGTAGGTCTGGGTCGTGGACTGGGAATTTGCATTTCTAACAAGCTCCCAGGTAACACTGATGCAGCTGCTCCAGGAAGAATGCTAGTCCAGGAGAAACACTGTAACATAGTACCACGGCTATCAAAGAATAAGCAAGTTATTATTATTTGTGTGTGGCAGTGGTGGGGGAGTGGGCAACTGGGGATGAAAGTTACCAAGGTTTTTTTTTGTTTTTGTTTTTGTTTTTTTCGGTACTGGGGATTGAACTCAGGGGCATTCTACCTTCAAGCTATACCCCCAGCCCTATTTTTTATTCTTTATTTTGAATCCGAGTCTCACTAAGTTGCGGAGTGCCTCACTAGGTAGCTGAGGCTGGCCTTGAACCTGGATCCTCCGGTCTCAGCCTCCCAAATGCTGGGATTACAAGCATGCGCCACCACGCCCGGCTGTTACCGAGGTTATTAAGGGCCACACTATGTTGCTGAGGCTGGCCTCGAGCTTGCAATCCTCCTATCTCAGCCTCCCAAGTACTGGGATTACTGCATGCAACACATGCCCAGCTACAAATCATGTTTAGAATGATGTTATGAGTTTCTGGTAAGATAACCTCAATGCAATCCGAGTTCCTTTATTTGTAGAACGACAATGTAGCAAGCGCTAGCCTGAGACATGGCAAATGTTTCTTTACTGGAAGGAATACATTGATGATGTAGACTTTGTGATTTTCTTAGAATTTCTATCAGGTATCCCTCCTGAGCAGAAGCATATGCTTCCTCTTTTCCTCTACTTCTTTAGAAAGAGGGGGAAATGGGAAAGTTTACCCTTCAAATCAGGCGAGAGTCCTGGGAGAGGCTACTACAAAACCATTTCCTACATGATAACCTTTGCTTTGGCATCTAATTAGGATTAGGTAATTGAAAGGAAACACATATGCGGGCCATTTTAATAAAAATGCAGGCTTCAGAACTGCATCCTGTACAGATCCTGATGTTCCTGTGCAAGTATTATCTCCCTCAATAGTCTCTCATCTAGTCTACCATGGCAATTTGTGTTGAAGAGAAAGTTTCTCCATCAGTAATACATGCTTTCTTTTACCTGGTCCTATTAAGTGAATTTCTATCACTCTTTCCCCTCCCCAACTCCTTTTTTTTTCACATGAAAATCAAAAGTGTATAATAAATGCTGAAACTTAAAAATTTAGTGGAAGAGTAAAAGTATAGCATTGGAAATTCAGACACAACTCAACTCAACTCCGTCTCAACTCAATCATATAAGTCAAAAGATATATCAAAATACATTACATTGCTGGGAACCAATAGGTTTCCCAGCAATGTTGATCCTACCATTAAGAAATATGTCAGTGTGTTTTCAAATTAATAAGTGATAAGTTTTTGTTATACTGTGGGGTTTCTTTTTGTATTTTATTACCAGCATTTTAGAAAAGTAGAAAAAAAAGAAAAAGAATGCTCTCCTTCTACATATATTTTAAATGTTTAAAAAATTACTGCTAATAATAATTTCTTATTTGGCCTTAATTTATGAGTCAAAAGATATATCAAAATACATTACATGTTTCAAGCCTAGAGAGGCTACCACTGCCTTTTAAATAATGAGTTTCATTATGTTGTGAGCAAAAGTGTCCAAAATTTAAAGAATGGTTCTGAAAGTGTTCTAGTGGTTGATCATTTACTATAATCTTTCCAGTGCTAACTAATGAGGCACAGGAACCATTATTGAGGTGTCAATACAATTTGATCCTGTCAAAATAAATTTCTGCAGACTCATAGTCAACCTCCAGGGTCATCAGACACTGATTATTAATTTAGTAGGAGTTGGCTTTCCTTAGAAGCAATTTCCTGGTAACCATAAATACATCTAGCCTTTCTCTAGCATGTACACCCAAAGGCCACTTCTTATTGATGGTAATGCTACTGAAAGATTTGCTCACTAGAAAAAAATTAAAATTAAAAATAAAAAACTTTATTTCTATTTTTATCTGCTTTTGTAGGAAAAAAGAAAATAAACCACTGAATAATGACATGTATAAATATGCAAAGATACTTATATCAGTTTATAACTGAAATAAAGTACTCTAATTTTTTGTTTTGTTTGTGTGGAGGGGTGGTTACAGGGGGATTGAACCCAGGGCCATTCTATCACCAGGAGACATCCCCCAGCTCTTTTTTTTAATATTTTATTGTATTTTTGTTTTGTTTTGAAACAGGGTCTTACTAACTTGCTGAGGGTCTTACTAAGTTGCTGAGGTTAGCCTCAAACCTGCAATCCTCCTATCTCAGCCTCTCAAGGAACAAACACACTTTTATTGCGATTTAGCAGGAATGAAGTGCCTTAAGTGCTCTAAACTCATATATCTGTACCTTGATGATTTTAACTAGCGTAAACATTGCTGTCTCCACTGCCAGATCAAGGTGCTGTGCATTTCCAAAAGCCCAATCCCTCCCCAATTAACATCCACAACTCCCTGCCCAGGTGACTGCCATGTTTAACTTCCGTCTTGCCTGTTCTCTAAACACATTCGTACATGGTATAAGTCAGGACTTGCTCTCTTGTGCCTGGTTTCTTGCCTACAGCCTAATGTATGTGCAACTGACCCACCTTGCTGCATGCTTTAGTAGTTTGCTCCTTTTCAAAGTGATGGAAAATTCTCTTATATGAATATATCACAATTTCTCCATCCATTCTTCCGTTGATGGACATTGAATTGTTGTCTATCACTGGGTGGCTATGAATGGTTCTGTACATGGCATTCAAGCTTTTTTTTAAAAAAATTTTATTTTATTTATTTATTTTTGTACTGGGTATTGCATTCAACCTCTAAGCCACACCCCCAGCCTTTTGTATTTTTTATTATGAAACAGGATCTTGCTAAGTTGCTAAGGGTCTAAGTTGCAAAGGCTGGCCTCAAACCTGCAATCATCCTGTCTCAGCCTCCCATGTACTGGGATTCCAGGCAGCCTATTTTCACAATGGCTGCTCTCCACTCTGATAGACACAGGTGAGTTAGGAGTGCATCGGATGGGCCCTTGTCACTGACAGTGGGGACAGGGCCATTGCATGGGTAAAGCAAGCAAGGGACTAGCCCTAGACCCTGAGAGGAGCAACCAACTCCCTTCACTATCAGACTTCTCCCTCCCTCCTTCCCCCATCCCCTGCATGGTGAATCCAGGGCAGTATTTTGGAGGAAAGTGGGCAGCTATGCTACCTGGCATGTACCGGGCTCAAGTCTCCTGTGTCTACACTAATCAGCTCACTCCAGCACCAAGCCCCTCCCTGTGAGAGACCTCCCTCCTTCCTGACATCCGCTGATGCTGCCTGCCACCCATGTGAGTTCTTTTCTTCCCTCCCAGTCTGTCTTTCCTGCTCACTTTCCATGTCGTAAACAAACTGGGGCTGGGTGTGGAAGCAGCAGCTGCGATTGGCTCCCCCCAATTGCAGTGGGCGTGGGCGCTGAGTGGGAATTAGGGAGGGATGCTGGTGAACTTTCCTGGGAACAGTAATTCAGTTCTTATTGAGTTAATCCCTCTTGCCTTCCTGTGGATAGATGCTCATGCCAGGTTCCACAATAGGGACTAGAAATAAACCAAGGCAGTCAGAAAATAGAAAGGCAAGCAGAAATAGACTCATCTCGCTGCAATTTCGTAATTAAGTCACAAATCCCTTCTCTTAATCTTAGCAGAATAAACTCAGCAGATGTTTACTGGACACCTCTCAGGTGCCATGGATACAAGAATAAGCCACAGTGTCTGCCATCAAGAAAGTTTCTAGCTAGAAGGACAATTGGGGTGATGGAGAGGGTTTAGGGTGGGGGGGGTAGAGACATAAAGAAGGTAATAGTTTAAATAATGCTATGTATGTATATGAAATTACCAATGCTAGTCTCAATGATATGTATGGGGAAGGGGAGGCAAGGGGGTGGGATCCAGAAGGAATGTTGTGTTCCTGTCAGTCCATACCTCAGTAGGATGTATAATCACAATGCACCAACAAAAGAAAAAAATAAAAATAAAAGGACAATTGTGACATTGCATCTTTGGTTTCTTCAATCATTCATAAAATAATGAGCATTGAGTTTTTACATTCTTCCAAACACTAGGTGCTCAGCTTGCATAAATGAACAGCGTTGACCTCATAGACTCAAACAGCAATAACGTGATACGGAATAACACACTGATAGAGTAACAGTAATGAAAACTTACTCTAAAACTATTAGCAACACTTTGTTTTAGGTGCTTGAGATACATTAATGAACAAAACACACAAGAATCAAGCTTTTTTGTTTTTTCCTAGGGTAAAAAAAAAGAATATTATTGATTTTGGTGAGTGCTAAAGAGAGCACCAATAAATATCATTAATGATGAATACAGAGACGATTAAAATCAACCATCAATCATTAAATGGTAATATGCTCAACAGTGTGCCTTTCACATCTATATTCCTATCTAGTTCCTCAAAATAAACACTAATAGGCTGGTTATTATACCCCATTTTCAGAGGATAAAAATTAGATTCAGGAGAACTTTCCCAAGATCACTGGCTACAGAGCCAGTGATTCAAACACAGGTCCCCCTGCCTTCAAAGTCAGAGCTCTTAACCTCAACTTCATGAAAGCAAAGTGCTATGCTTTGGCAACTGGGGAGGAAGTGTGTGTGTGTGTGTGTGTGTGTGTGTGTGTGTGTGTGTGTGTGTGTGTAAGGTGGACAACTGTACCGGCTGGTGGTGGAAATGGAAGTTCCTTCCTGAAGAGGAAGAGCTTTGAGACGGCCTTTACGGCTCATCTCGGAGATGAAGAGTTGGGACAAGCCCCCTGAGCAGAACAAAGTGTTTCCATCCCGACTGTTATCCACACTTAGCAAGAAACTGCATGATTAATTTGTTTTTTTTAGTGTTCACTTACTTTTAATTACACTTGAGCTTCTTTATATGCAAGCCTACCTCTGTCCTACCCTCGAGTACAAGTGTAAAGAAGGGACATGTGGCCCAGTCAAGCCCTCCCTCCGCTAGAAGTGTGTGTGTGGGGGGGGGGGGGCGAGAAGACCTTTGTTTCCCGGGATCAATCAGGGTCCCAGACTTCTTCCATCTTCTCAAATTCATGAGGCATTTTAAAGCCTTATTAATAATTGACTGATCTCCAAACAAGCCAAAGCGAATAAAACAGTCAATTCAAAGAGAAGTACTTGCTCACAGTAAGATACATTTCAGAACCATTCCGCACAGTAGAAGGGCTTACAAAGCAAGCTTGCAGACCCCAGGTCGGTCGTGTTCGTAAAAAAAAAAAAAAAAAGATCCGCATCGTAGTGATCCTTTGGAGAAACTAGTTCTGGGAATTCCCTACTTGCTTATTTATTGGCATCTTCAAGAATGCGAAAAAGCACAGAGAAGCAGCGCAGCCTGGAGGGGTAACTCCCTATCCCATGAGCCACCGGGGCTGCTCCCATTCCCATGAGCCACCGGGGCTGCTCCCGTTCCCATGAGCCCCCGCTTGCTGCTGCCTTTCCCATGAGCCATCGCTGGCTGTTCCCGTACCGTTCCCTTGAGCCACCACAGGCTGCCGCCTTTCCCATGAGCCATCGCTGGCTGCTCCCGTTCCCATGACCCACCGGGGCTGCTCCCATTCCCATGAACCACCGCGGGCTGCTCCCATTCCCATGAACCACCGCCGGCTGCCGCCTTTCCCATGAGCCACCGCTGGCTGCTCCCATTCCCATGAACCACCGCGGGCTGCTCCCATTCCCATGAACCACCGCGGGCTGCCGCCTTTCCCATGAGCCACCGCGGGCTGCCGCCTTTCCCATGAGCCACTGCTGGCTGCTCCCCTGTGGTCAGGCTGCATTTCACTTTAGGGAGTCACCAAAGATACAGGCTTCAGGCCCCTGGCCACTCTGTGGCCTGACTACTGCTCACCCAGGGTGTCAGAGCTGTGGATAACAGGTGACGAAAACTAACTCCCCAGAAAACGACAGTAAGAAAGGAAGTCTGATTGCCTGCAGCACCTCACAGAGTGGAGAGAAGGCAGGAGGCTGAGACTGGAAGGAAGAGAAGACATACGACATTTGCAGGATCTATGGGGTCACCTTAGCTTAGAGCTGTTCTGGCTGCCTTGGAAGCAGCCCAGACACATGTTCTTGTGTCCCTCTACTCAAGATTATAAAGACAAGGGCGAGGAGTTGGCCCGGCCATGATTAGTCATATGCCTGCAGCTGGGCTGGGGCAAGCCGGACACACTCCCTCCACTCTTACAAGACGCATGCTTTCTTGTCTTGCGTCTTCTCCAGCACCCAGCGCAATTCCTGGAATTGTGTAGCAAGCACCTAATGGTTGCTTGAATAAAAGACTGAGTGAATGAATTAATCTTTCACAGCTTATCCTTACCCATAAAGAATTTCAACTATCCCAGGGTGAAGGGCATGGGAAAGTAGTCCAAGACAGTGATGTAGGTGATAGTGTATGTGCAGCCTACAATGCAGGTGAAAACGAAGGAGATGGAAGTTCACAGTGACAAACGGGATGCTCTCAAGAAAACCTCCCCCAGGACTTGACAGTCTTCAGGACTACTCAGTGGCCAAGAGAGGATATTTCCAGTGGCATGAAAAAACAAAACAAAACACGGAAGTGCTAATCTGGTGGTGCAAGCATAATACTACAAGTAATGTAGCCTGGCTGCCATCGATGGACAGAGCTGGAACCAGAGAGGAACAATACAGGGAGATTCTGAAGGCCTTAGTCCGACATGGTAAGTGAAGGGGCATAGGGTTTCTCAAATATGCGCAAGCTAGGAAGCAATTGGGATACTAAAGGGGCTCCAGATAATGGAGGAGAAACCTCAGTGGAGCCAGGGAGGTGGAAGGGAAGGAGGAAGACTGAGGTTCATCAGTGGAAATACTAGCATTGACTATGTGTACATATGTGAATGTGCCAACATCAGTCTCAGTACTCTGTATTGGGAAGGGGGGAGATGGGGAGGCGAGGGGGCGAGCAACAAGAGCTGTGTGCATGTATGCCACTGTCAATATGATTTCCATTACGATGTGAGACTATAATGCACCAATAAAAGCACATTAAAAAAAAAAAGAAATTTAAACCTAACCATTTTAAGCAGGGAAGTAACCTGATTGTGTTTGCCTTTTAGGTAGCCAAACTTGACAGAAACCAGGATACGGGGTGAGCGGTAGGGGGTTAGGAATCCTTTGGGGATATGGGTGCAGATTTGTATAGACTCCAAGGTATCTTGGAAATGCCTGCACCTGAATAGCTCTTCCCACTGTATGTTTACATTCTTTATTTAAAAATGTTTTATAAAAATATAATTATACAAGTAATATAAGCACATATGCAGGTAAGGTTGGGTCCCTCTTAAACATACGCCTAATCCTGGGTGTCTACTTGAAAGAGTCTCCTGCAAACTATTTGGTGTGACTCCTGCTAGTTTTTCTATGTATTTACATATATATGCATGTTGCTTTAGGTGCTTTATGTGATATGATATTGCATGTAACTTTGCTTAATATTATGTCTTAGGTATTGTCTTAGGTACTGTTTGGATTATTTTTCATACTTGCATAGGATTCTGTAGAGTGGCTACAAAATAAATAAATATATGAATGTATAGTATAAATATAATATATAGTCTCTATATATGATATATATGTGTGTGCATTTATATATATGTATACATATATACATATGTATATATGTGTGTATATATATATATATATATATATATATATATATGCATGCAATCCTTCATCTCCCAAGTTTGGGGATTACAAGTAAACACTACCATGTGCCTGGCTTCCATCTATAATTTTAATATATTTGCCAACTTGTGCTCCTCAGTGGCTGCACCAGTTGACACGCCCACCAACAGATTCGATGACTTGCCTTGTTGAATTCTATCAACCATTTCTCCTCCTGTGTAAACCAGTCCTTTCGCCCTCATGACTGTCCACAGAGATTTCCCATCCCTTTAAACAATTATAACACTTTTTCTCAGATACTCATCTGCCACCTAATAAATTCTGCCTTGTATTCTGCGTCCTTTATCTGTTTTTTGTCTTCTTTCCTCAAATAGACTTTAAACTTACCCTGAGCATGAGCCTTATTCTATTCATGTTTACATATTCGGGTGTCTGCTTTCCCAGAAATAGAACCAAGCCAGTAGTTAGGGGATAACATCGTGAATGCAGAAATTCATCTGGCTCTCTGAATCTTAAGAAACTTTCTTCTACTTGGAATGCTTGCTGGCATCACAGGGCTGGCAGAACCTTATTGGATCACACTTCAAAGGGATACAGATTCACAGCAGCTCAAAAGGAACACCCCCCCCCCCACTTTGCTGTTGCAATTTTAGTTGATCACACTTGCTGGTCACACCTCCTCCCCTCAGTGCTTCTGCCAATGCAGTGGTAAATACTAGAGCAATAACACCAGTTTCTTATTGACAAGTCAAATATGCAATAAACAGTCCTCTGTATCTCCCCTATGGGTTTTCTATGGCATGCATTGCTAAAGTTTTAGTTCAGCTTGCAGAGTGAAATGAGACATTCTTCTCTCCTAAATCTGAGTCCTCAAAGCTGACTCCAAGTCTGAGACTGGCCTTGTGTACTGGTAGCCTGTACCCAATGAAGGGATCTAGCTTACCAAGCACTGAGCAGCTCTACCCGCTATGAAAAGCAGTTCATAACCAGGTAGAGCTTCTCCAACTGGAGCGGCACAGCCTATGAATTGCAGCCTTCACGGCCTTTTCCCAGTTCACCAGCCTCCCGTCATCATTGTTCAAAGGCCCATAGGTAGTATCAAGAGATACATGCTACCTCTGTGAAGCCAAGGGACACATCCAAAGCAAGAGAAATGGCACATTCCCAGCTCATCTCTAAGGAATATATTTGGGCTCAGTTTAGATAGATCACAGAAACCTCTTCTCCCCACCTCCCACCTCGCTTCCCCACGTAGCTGTGTGGTGGGTGAGGAAGGAAGCATCTGATGTATCTTTTCCAAAATGATGTATCTCGCACGATATACAAAACACTGTGAGCCTTTAAGACTTTTTTTTTTTTTTTTGGTGGGGAGAGTGGTACTGGGGATTGAACCCAGAGGCATTCTACCTTTGAGCTACACCCTCAGCCCTTTTTATTTTTTGTCTGAAACAGGTTCTTGTTTGGTTGCTGAGAGTCTCACTATGCTGCTGAGGCTGTTCTTAAACCTGCAGTCCTCCTGTCTCATCCTCCCAAGTACTGGGATTACAAGTGTGTGCCACCATGCCTGGCTAATTATGGTCTTTTATTTCTGTCCTTGGAGTTAGGATTTTGGAATATAGCATACTGATTTATGTCAATTTTCATGGAAATTTATGTAAAGATATGAAAATAACCCTCTCTTGTCATACTAAGGAGGGGATGGCTGGTGGCTCCTGTTGTCTGTTGACAAGAGAACCTACACAACAGCTTTGAACAGGGGGAGGACAGCAGAGGTAGAGGCTAGCCTCCTTAAGACTTCTCAGGTTAAGGACAGAAATGACAGTCACATACCCACAGTGAAACTAACAGTTTTTCTTCTCTTGTCTATTATAGACACATAAGAAGTGTAGTCTGGGATTATCCTGTAGTTCCAAATTTCTAGTCTTGAAAAAACAAAGCTCACTCTCCCAGATTTCTCCCATAACCTTCTGAAAATAAGCATTGAGCATCTGTTCCTTGATTCTTAACAGGATTACAGGACAGAGAAATAAAATATGATGCATTTGCCTGCAAAAAGATAGTGTCTATTAATGCCACTTCTATAACAACACTAATGGCTGAGAAACTAAATAAAAGAAGAGAAAGAGCTCTTCGGTATTATGCTTGGACCAAAGTGGGCAGATCTTTCAGATGCTAGCATATGGGAACTTGAGATTTGGAGGGTTCACTGACAACCCTGTCTCTCGCCTGTCTGCCCATAGCAGACATCACTAATCAATCCAGGCATTGTTTCTTCTATGCTGCACTCCCAGAGGTCATTTACAAAGGCTTTTACTTGCCCTCTTGAAGTTAGCTCAGAGCTTACTGTAGAATAAATATGTAGATAACAAGTCTATGTATTTTAAGGAACATTCATTTTTATTCATAACATGAATTGGCTGTTCTTTAGGGGACTGAGAGCCTGTGATGGCATTGGAGTCTAGAAGGGAAGAAAGATTCTAAAAGAATGCATTATCATGCCACGGAAGAAGAGATGACTCTAGAACCAGTAGTACTAAGTAGGGTGTTCATTGAGTCTATGGAAGAAGTGTTCCTAGAGCACATGCATATGAAAAGGCAGGGAAGATTTGAGCACAGAAGAGAAGGAAAGGTGTTCAAGAAAAAAGAAATAGCATGAGCAAAGCATGATTGTGTGACAGCAGGATGTGTGTGTGTGTATGTGTGTGTGTGTATGTGCACACGCACATGTGTCCATGCTGTACATGAAGGAAGCATACTATAAAAATTACAGTGTTTCTAGAGGTAAAAAGCTGAGTTGGCGCATTGCTTTAAATGAGATTAGATAATCAGGAGGCCTGCTAGGAAATTTAACTTTATTATCCACATCTACCTCCATTGAAGGAATTTACAGATATAGTTTTATGATGGATATTAGATAGGTAGACAGACAGACATAAGATATATTGATTAATTTGGGGATTATATATCTAAAAGGAAAATCAGAACTTGAGTTGCAGATTGGAGTTGAGGGGTAAGGGAAAAACAGAAGGAATCAGGTAAAGTCAACAGTAGTTACAAGCCACCTAGAGATGAACTAAGAGTGTCCAACAACCATTCGTGATATATTAACCATGAAACCACCCACTCTTCTTCCTGTGGCCCAACACCATCTCTGAGAATCAGCATTTTGGATAAGACATGGGAAACCATTGGTTAAATGAGCTGCCTTATCTGGACAACAGTGAGCTGGCCGTCTGGCTTTGAAAAGGGAGGGGACAAGAGGGAGCAGTTTCAGCCCATTCCATGAATTTGTCTTAGTTGTCTTGCTTGTTGGGTTAATTACCAAGCCAAGGTGTGGTGGAATGATGCTTCGGAAGTAGGATTTGGCAAAAAATGTAAGCAGAAGGGAAGTGGCGATACACAGAGAAATACTTTCAAAAGAGTGGCCATACATGTAAATTTGCTTCTATCTGGGTATAGTGGTGCACGCCTGTAATCCCAGTACTTGGGAGGCTGAGACAGGAGAATTGCAGCTTCAAAGTCAGCCTCAGCAACTTAGCAAGACTCTCTGGAATTTAGAGAGACCTTGTTTCCAAATAAAAAATAAAATAGGGCTAGAGGTAAAGCTTGGAGGTAGAATGCCTCTGGGTTCAATCCTCAGTGCACATGAACACAACATACACACACACACACACACACACACACACACACACGCTCCTAACAATCACTGTCCCTACTTCATAAATGTGAAAACTGTACCTGAAGGCTAACGTCTTGTTCAGAGTCACACAACTGGCAAAAAAATAACCAAGCCAGGGAGACAAGCCTGAAGCTGTCTACCTTTAAAACCAGGTTTCTTAACCTCAACACAATCCAACTATTGGGTGGGCATTTCTTTGTTGTGAGGGGCTATCTTGTGCTCTCCCCCCACACACACCTACTAGATGTCAACAATAACATCTTCTTTGTTGTGGAAACCACAACCAAACAACCAAAAATATTTTCAAGCTGGGCATGGTGATGCACACTATCATCCCACTACTTGGGAGGTGAAACAAGAGGATCACAGGTTCAAGGACTAGTGAGATTATCATCAATCTAGTCAGACTCTGTTTCAAAGTAAAAATAAAAAAAAAAAAGCTGGGGGTGTAGCTTGGAAATAGAATGCCCCTGGGTTCAGTCCCCAGTACTAATAAAAAATATATTTCTAGACATTGCCAAATGTCTCCTGTAGGACAAAATCATCCCCAGTTGAGAACCATTGAGCTCAAGATTCTTCACATTGCAGTAGTTGGGGAGTGAGTTCACTTTGAACATCAATTTGGGAGACATTGAAGATGTCAACTTTGATGGATTATCAGCTACATACTAAAAGTTGTAGAAAATTGTGCTAAATAGATTCCTGAGCATGAACAGAAGCCTGAAGAATGAGATTCAGACACAAGGCAAGCTAGGCAGGCAGGCTCAGAGGCCAACACATGCCACAGACACAATCCTGGGAGCCTGGCAGTATCTGCAGTTCAATACCAGTCACCTTGCCCTGCACAGTGCTCTCGCCTGCTGGAATGGGATGTGGCATGCTGCAACTGGCAGTACCCCACCAGGACGGACGAGGACAGCGATGAATTGACACAAGGGATCATGCTTTGCCACTCCCTTTTTAATTAGTTCTGGGTGTAAGTCAAGAGCTAGCCTAGCTGATTGTCAAGTTCATGCCGCATGTCTGAGTCCTGTCTAAAAGGCTCAATATAGCCGGGTGTGATGGTGTACACCTGTAATCCCAGTACTTGGGAGGCTAAAACAGGAGGATCACAGGTTTGAGGCCAGCCTTGGCAACTTAGGGAGAACCTGTTTCAAAAGAAAAAATCAAAAGGCTAGGAGTGTAGCTAGGGGTAGACTGCCCCTAGGTTCAATCCTTGGTACCCATATAGATAGATAGAGAGAGAGATAGAGAGGATGATGATGATGAATAAGAAAAAAGATAGGAAGGAAGAAGGAAGGAAGGAAGGAAACAAACAAACTGGAATCTCCAATTTTGGGTTTCTATCATGGCAAGTGAGCTCTGAAATATTCCAGTCACAGGAAGGAGGATGAGTTACAGGGAAGTCAAAAAAGAGAAAAATAGCCTGGTGTGGTGGTGCACACTTGTAATCCCAGTACTTGGGAAGCTGAGATAGGAGGATGGTAGGTTCTCAGGCAGCCTCAGCAACTTAGTGAAACCCTGATTCAAAATAAAATAGGGCTGGTGGTATAGCTCAGATGTAGAACACCCATGAGTTCAATCTCCAGTAGAGAGAGAGAGAGAGAGAGAGAGAGAGAGAGAGAGAGAGACACTACAAATTTTACCAGAAAGTGAACATAATTTTTTTTAACAAAAAAACAACATAAGGAACTTTTAGTGTATACGTGCAGATAAATATTAAGCAAGCTGAGAAAATCAAGGGGGGGGGCTACTATATCATAGACATGGAGCATTGTGAGGTTGTTTCTCTTACCCACAGAGCTTGCTAGAAACAGACCCACTAGGAGGCTCTTTGCATGAGGGGACAGAGCGAGAGCGATGGCGGCCAGGACTCCTGAAGGACAATGTCAGGTCCTCCAGTGTCCCACTGGAGCCCTTACCCCTCCCATCCAAGCATCTCTCCCCAACCGTCCCCTGACTCCCTCATCTCACTGTCAGGTGATTTCATTTGTTTAGGCAGACTGACTAGGTTTCTGGCATGCCTGATGAATATCCAAACTGTCTTCAAAGGAATGCAGATTTTCCTCTTATCTCCATATTCCAGGAAGAAGTTTACAGTCCAATTTCCTACCCCTCTTCAAGGGACAGAATCAAGACCTGGAGAACTGAAACCCTCGTCCACTGTGATCTGTGAGATGAAGGTTTAACCGAAAGGAATACATAAAAGACTTGTGTTTCCTGTCTCTGCAAAAGTTCTGAGACAACGTGTTAGCTTTATAATCAATGCTTTCAAGTCGGTTACATCTTGAATCACTAAGAAAAAAAAAAAAAATCCAACCTTGCAAAAGTCCTTTACTGTCAGCTAATTTTCTCTCTTTACTTTCCTTCTGGTTTCTGCTGTACAAATTGTCCCTACCTGTGGCTAGTGATTCAAAGACAAGCTAAATATGTCCTGTCTTCTGCTTATGATACAGACAGCACTTACTCAGGCTAGAAATTTTCCTGTGATCACCAAAAGGTCCTTCCAACTCATTCTACTGAGTGTGTCCCGTAAAAAATAGAAACCGATCTATTGGTTGGTCCTTGAATCCAGTTGCCTCCAAAAGCATTTTCCTTCCATTAGAAGAAAAAAAATAGAGAGGGGGAAGAATAATGAAGATAATGGACCGATTTAGAAATAGCAAAGGAATGATCAGACCAATAAGCTGTAGGAGGCAAAAGTTATTTCTCCTTCCCTCTAGCAAAGAAATCAATATATATTTGGTTGAACCAACAACTCTGCACACTATTTTCTTCGGATGATTTTTCTCAGCTTTTAAATCAATTATCTGAATGGATTAGGAGAAGTAAGAGAGAGAAATGCCTTATAATACATATTTACTTTTACCTCTCAAAGACAATAAGCTTTCTGGTTGAAAATTTCTCTTTCCTCCTGGTGGGTTTAAGGACCAAATATATTACATAGATTATTTGGGGTGCTTTTAGCTACAAGTAACAGAGACCTCAAATCAAGTGGGCTTAAATGCCTAAAATGTTGTTCTCTGCTATAAAAGGAAATCCCAAGATAGTATGACCCTCCAAACATACTTGATTTAACAACCAAGATCCAAGATTCAAGGACCAACCAATAGATCAGTTTCTATTTTTTACGGGACACACTCAATAGAATAAGTTGGAAGGACCTTTTGGTGATCACAGGAAAATTTCTATCCTGAGAAAGTGCTGTCTGTATCATAAGCAGAAGACAGGACATATTTAGCTTGTCTTTGAATCACTAGCTGTTCTTTCACCTACCAGGCTTAGAAATGGTTTCACTTTCAGGCTGGTTGTGAGAGAGCAGTCCAAGGTGAGCAATATACATGCCACATAATCCAATGAAAAAGGGCGTGTCTCATTTACAATCTTCTTGAATGTAAAGAAACTATTCCTAGCTGTTCATCAATGGGATTGTGTTTACTTCCTTTTTGTGAGGAGAGGGGTGGGTACTAGAGTTTGAACTAAGAGGTATTCTACCTCGGAACTATACCCCCAGACTTATTTTAGTTTTTAACTTTGAAACAGGGTCTCACTAACTTGCTGAGGCTGGCCCTTAACCCATGATCTTCTTGTCTCAGCTTCTCAAGTACTGGCATTATAGGCATGTGCCACTGCACCCTGCTTCTTTACTTCTTTTGGGGGGGGTACTGGGGATTGAACCCCAGGAGCATTCTACCTCTGAGCTATACCCTCAGCCCCTCCCCCTTCTTTTGGAAACAGGGTCTTGCTAAGTTGCCGAGGGTCTCACTGTGTTGCCAAAGCTGACCTCTAACCTGTGATCCTCCTGTCTTGGCTTCCCAAGTACTGGGATTACAAGTGTGCATCACTGTACCTGACTTTCTTTACTTCTTAAAAATAGAACTTAAAAACATACCTACTGCAAATGCTTGGGCTACTAATAAAAAGTTAGACAATAATACCATTTTAGTTATAATAACGACTGATTCTACTGATAGTAGGATTACCTAGACTGCTAAGTGTTCAACAACAGGTGGAGAGCCAGACACAAAGGAGAATGGTACTATCTGAAACATCAAGAGACTCCTTTTTCCCACCATAAATGCTGCCCTGGAGTGAGTCTGGCATTCTTTGGATCAGGGAGTGGTTTTAGCTTTCCTTTAGACTCATGACTACAAAGTAGATACCTAAAGTTTAAATACATATTTCTGTTAAGAAGAAAAATTACAAACTGGGCATGGTGGTTCATATGTGTAATTCCAGTACCTGGGAGGCTGAGACAGGAGCGTCACAGGTTCATGGCCAGCCTCAATAATTTAGTGATGCTCTCTGCAATTTAGTGAGACTCTTTCAAAATAAAATAGGGATGGGGGGGGGTTCTCAGAGGTAAAATGCCCCTGGGGTTCAATCCTCAGTATCAAAAAAAGAAGAGGAGGAGGAGGAGGAAGAAAGGGAGGGAGGGAGGGAGAAAAATTGAGGCAATTGATTCTGGATAGGAAACCAATAGAGTTCACAACATTACAGTATCATTAAGAGTGAAGTTATTTGTTCACTTGTTTTATTAAATTATCTCGCATTGAAAAAAAATGCCTAGGATTTCTAGCAGCTTTCGAGGACCAGTTAAGAGGCTGTTGCAAGAACCTGGGCTTGAAATGACATGAATATGAACTAAGGCGGTAGCAGAGGCAGTGGAGAGACTTCTCACACTCTTTGGAAGGAAATCAGTAGCTCTCAGAAAATAACTAAATTTAAGAAATTCTGGATGATTTCTTGGTTCATGGAAGATTTAAGTTGTCTACACACCCAGTCTCTCTGTCAGAGCCTCTGAAAAATACCACATGGCTTCCTATCTTCCTCTGTGCTGCCATACCTACCATCTCTCTGATGACATCAATAATCCCCAAAGATGGTACATTCAACTATGACCAATTAATATTTTTACTTTGCCGCCACCAATTTTGTCTGCCATGATATCTTTGTCACGCATTCCCACACTTACAACCTACATTTTATTACTGACAACTGTACTACTTTTGGGGGGGAGGGGGTAATGGAGGTTGAGTCCAGAAGTATTCTACCTCTGAGCTATACCCCCAGCTCTTTTTATTTTTTTTATTTTGAACCAGGGTCTCACTAAGTTTCTAAAACTGTCCTTGAACCTGTGATCCTCCTGTCTCAGCATCCCAAGTACTGATATTACAGTCGTACATCACCATGCCCAGCTAACAACTGAACTACTTCTAAAACAAAAATTTCAAACTTCCTTATACTTTCAGCTCATTAACTTTGGTATCTTAATTCTAACAATTACTCAGTTTCACCAACTTCAACTTCTAATCTAATTATTATGCCCTTTGCTGTCCACAATTTAATTCTTACCTAAATGAGATTTGATGACCTATCAAGGAAATTATGCCTTTGCATACGAATTTAGCTCATCTTGCATCTTCTATAGCCATGGTTATATCCAAATCTTTGCCTGCTTTTTAACTGAAACAGTGAGTGAAAAATTGTGTTATGTTGCTTCTTTGTTTACTAATTTGTTAGTGATGATAGTTATGCTGAGGTCTCAGTCTGATTAGTAATACTATACCTCAGTAGTTTCTGAGTCATATGCTTCGGTGGATAACGGTACCGTTGAGTAAATGCATGAAGGAGAAGGAAAGAGATTCTCAAGGTGAAGTCAAGTGGCAACCTGCTGAAATTCATGACTTTGGGACATCCACATGGAAGAAACTGTAGATATATTAAATTGTATTGTGTATCTATAAGGCATATATACATACATATGTGTATATATATATATTTATACACACATTATTAATATGACAATCATATTTATAATAAATATAAATGGCAATTTATATAATAAACATTATATTTATTATAGTAAATATAAATAATATATGTAAATATATACCGAAACTGGGAGACAGTAAGATAAAGAGAAGGGAATTGGAAAGAATTGTTTGACAGTCATTATGTAGACCTTGTATGAAAGCCACAGGAGTGGACGGGATGGATCATCTAGAGACATTACAGCCCTACAGGTAGCTGTCTTGTTTCCATGACCACTTATTTTAACTATAGAAATTTTCCATTTAAAACAAATATTTATCAAGCCATTAGTATCTGCTGGACACCCTTCTAGGCCATTGGAACATACACCAGTAAACAATGCAAAGTCAATAACCCTCAACTAATGGAGATTGTATTCAAGTGAGAAGAAAGACAAAAATAAACATTCTAGATCCATAAATTATAGTTATTTTGGCAGTTGATACATGCTATGCCAAGGGAAAGAAAGGTAGAGCAGAATGAGGAGATGGAAACTCGAGAGGAGGGTGGGACAGGAATAGACCACATCATGAAAAGGCTAGTCAGGATAGATAGCATTCAGAAAAGGAGATTTGAGCAAAGACTCAAAGAGAAGAAAATGCGAACATTATTTAAGTGACTATTGGGTGGAAGATCGTCCCAAGTGGAGGAATCAAGTAAGCAAGGGTGCCAAGGGAGGGGTGCCCCTGGTATGTTTGCTGAACAGCAAGAAAGTGGCATGGCTGGAAAGGAGTGAGCAATGGGGGGAAGGGTTGTAGGAGAGGATGCTGCAAACTCAGAAGAGGGGAGAAAGCAGTTTAGGGAACCATACAAAGTTTTCGGTAGTGATATGAAAAGATATGACTTGTACTTTAAAAAATCTCTACATCTGCTGTGTTGAGAATAATACTTGGGGAAGCAAGGGGAGAAAGTAAGTGACCAGTTGGAGAGTTATCACAGAAATCCCGGGGAGAGACGATGAAATGGGTCAGGCCAGGAAGGGGGCTGTGCAGGTGGTGAGGCTTACGGAGATTCCGAGTAATTTTTGGAAATAAAGCCAACAGATATTAAAAGCATTGGTCATGGAGTATGAGAAAAAGGGGAGTCCAGGATAACACTAAGGACTAGCCTCTAACCTTTTAGCCCAAACAAATGCAAAGACGGAGTTGTCTTCAACTGAAATGGAGAAAGCTAAATCTGCTTCTGTAGAATACTTAAGAATTCAATTTTGAACATTTTAAGTTAAATAAGACACTGAGATATCCACAGAGTGATATATTGAACAGACAGTGGATATTTAACTCTGCACTGGATCTATAACCTAAGGGGAGCTGTTGACGGGTCAATGGTGTTTAAGGTCCCTGGGAAGGCTTGTCTCAGGGTTGCAGGAAATCCTCCAATGAGCCTCACGATCAATTGGCAGACCTTGCACATTCTAGTCTCTTCACAGGTAGGAAGAAATGATGCAGAGTTGGCAATGGTGCAGAGTATAGCAAAATTTGTCTCATCCTTGGTTAATGCCAAAATCTTACTCTATTGGAGAAGACACTGCAGAAGGTGCAACTTGGACCCAAAACCTAGAATATTATCAATCCAAGTAAGATGTACTTAGGCAACTCCTAACACAGCACAGAGGAACGATAATGATGAAAATAACATTAGGGAGAGGAATTGTATAAGTGATGTCAGTCAGATATTGAGCATGTAAAACATCACCATCACCATAAAAAGCACTTTACAGCATCAACCCATTGAATCCTTACAACACTGCAACAAATGTACTATTTCTCCCATTTTACATATGGAGGAACTAAGGCCCCCAGAGAGGGTAAGAAACTTGCCTGCTCTAAAAAACAATAGTCTAAAGAAGAGTCTAGATTTTAACTCTACTATGAACTGTGTGACCTTTAGTAAATCATGCCCCTTTTTGGGTCTCAATTTCATAAAATTATAAAGCGAAATCAGTTGGCCAGATGACACGTGTGTGCATGTGTGTGCATGTACTGGGGATTGAACTCAGGGACACTCTACCTCTGAGCTACTACAACCCCCCTCCCCCCCGGCCCTGTTATATTTTTTATTTTGAAACAGGATCTCATTAAGTTGTGGAGGGCCTTGCTAAGCTATTGAGGCTAGCGGCGACCCTACCATCCTTCTGTCTTCGGCCTCCCAAGTACTGGGATTGCAAGCATGCACCACCAAGCCCAGCTGATCAGATGACTTTTAAAGACCCTCCATTTTTGGTGCCTGGAAATACTTTGTTCTCTCAAGTCTGAATCTAGGTGTTTTAATACTATCTCCTGCAATCTTAATTATAATGGTGTATGGCATAATATCAGCATTGGCAAAAGTTGAATAAAGGCTCTTTGTGAACTAAGGTCAGTGTCAAATGCTTACATTTGCTTTGGTTTAACCTTCATAATCAATGAATAGAATATGATGGAAATGGTGCCGCCAATTGGGAGCCTACTTATTAACTGGCTTGAAGGCTGATGGATTGATTACTCCAGGACTGTTCCTTGGTAGAACTTAGATACTGTTGCAGCAGACATGTGGAGAACTTAGGACCCCAATCCCTAGATCTGAGTCCCCAGACTAGGCACCACGTGAATGCAGATTTTCTAGCACCCCAACTGATACCACATGATGGAAAAAATAAAATGAAACACTCAATCCACAGAACTGTGTAACAAGTTGCTTTTTAAGCCACTAAGTTTTGTGGTGTTTTGTTTCATAATAACCAGTAACTGATATAGTTACTACTAATATGCCCATTTTACAGATGTAGAATCTGAAACTTATGGAAGTTTGTTTGTAGATCACAAGGCAATTATACGACAAAATAAACGTCTGCAGAGAGATCTGTCAAATCCCCAAGTCCACACTTGACAACATTATGCCAAACTGCCTATCTCCTTCATGTCCAATTATCTTGCCCTATCTTTCTGCTTCCTCTGAGTCTGGGCACTATCTTCTCTTATAGGGAGAGCTGCTAAGCTTATATGTGATTTCAAAAAAAGATGTTCGGTTTGTTTATTCTAAAATTCCTAGAAGTGTTTAACAAATACTATGACCTAAACATACTTCTGGGATCCTTCATATGGATTATAAATGGATAGCCAGAAACCTGGGGGGAACTTCTTCTCTCACAGGGTTCTTTAATTTCCTGAAGCCCAAGGCTGTTCCTTCCAGCCTTTAAATTCCCTAGTCCATCTGGCGAGCAGTGTCTTGGACACCTGTGCATTAAATTACTGCAATATTGCTTTCAGTGTGCACTCAGCATTTCCAAATTTTTATCATCTAGAAAAAGGCATCCATACATCATGACTAAGTTCTCAGCAGATGGTGGCAAATTCTATTTACTCGATACTTTATTTATTTATTTTTATGACGCTAAAGAAAAGAATGCGTGCAGCAAATGCAGCTCTCAGAAAATAATTAGAGGACAATAAACAAAGGACCTCACGCAGCAGAAATGAAAATGCTAAGTATTCTACATGAGATAAGGCAAGGCAGTGATTAAGAGAGTCCAATATACACTTGCCCTTCTGCTGCACCCCTGAACACTCCCCACACGACCCACTCTGTCAAAATATGGGTTCAATGAAGATTGAAGGGCATTTCTCTGTAGACGATTTCTGAAGATTAGGGTGAATGGAAGCATGTTGTCGTGTGAAGCAAGGGCGAGAAAAATATGTAATAGCCACTTGTAAATACATTAAAACTTTTAGATGAGATTAGTCAACATCACCGTAGGAGGATATAGTATGTTTAATTAACATATTACACCATAGCATTCCTAGCCTTCTTACAGCATAAAGGTAAAAACTCTGCTGTTCCCATATTAATTTAGATCATAGTGATGACATTAATAGTAAATATTAATGCACTGCTTTATGATTTACAGGGTAATGGTACTTGACTTGATCCTTAGAACAACCCCTGATAATGGTACTGTTATATGCAAGGTCATGAAAATAATTAACCGGCAGTTAAGAGTCTAAAATATCACAACTTCAGGTTGAAATCTTTTTTTTTTTTTTTTTTTTTTTTTTTTTTGCGGTACTGGGGATTGAACTCAGGGGCGTTCTACCTCCGAGCTATACCCCCAAGCCCTATTTTTTATTCTTTATTTTGAAACCAAGTCTCAGTAAGTTGCGGAGTGCCTCACTAGGTAGCTGAGGCTGGCCGTGAACCCAGATCCTCTGGTCTCAGCCTCCCGAATGCTGGGATTACAAGCGTGCGCCACCACGCCCGTCTCAGGTTGAAATCTTTGACTCAAACTTTCTTTAGAAAAAGGAAGGGAAGATTTAATTGTTTTTATGGCATATACCTGTTCTAATCTGATATTGCTAGTCATGTTAAATAGAGAATACACTTCTTATTAGATATGACTTTAAATATTCTCAGTATAGCCAATGACAAAATACCTAGTGTCTGTTCACTAGAAAATCATATGGCATTTCCTGGACTCCAGTATTGCCAAGAAAGTAGATGTGGTTTTGTAAGTGATGTGAATACTGTCTGTCACCATTGACCTTCCCACCTGTAGCCATTTCTCAGACTCTTATGATAACTTCACCTCTCAAATCCAATTTATTTATTGTCACTGAGGCAGAATGAAAATTCATTAAAATGCACAAATCCTAGCCAGGCATGGTGGCACATGCCTATAATCCCAGTACTTGAGAGGCTGAGACAGGAGGATCACAGGTTCAAGGCGAGTCTCGGCAATTCAGTGAGACTCTGTTCCAAAATGAAAAATAAAATATGCCACGGCAAAGAATTTTTATATATATGTTGTAAACTTAATTGGTGGGGATTAACTTTTAGAAAAACAAGTCTGTGGAGAAGCAGTTCCAGCCTAGAGTGCAGGCTCTATCTGAAAGCAGATGAAGGTTGGATACTATGTTGCTGAAAACTTGGCAAACCAAGTACAGAAGAAGGCACACTTTCTTTGCAGTGACTTAGTGTTCTGCCAGAATTTGTTCTCAGGAGAGCAGCTTCTTGGTTTGGTAAATTGTGTCCTTGCCTTCTAAAATATTTGGGACAAGGAAACTTAGAACAAAGAGGTTTATAGATTAAGACTTTATCTCATTCATTCAGGTTCTGTACAAACTATCTTATAACTTTATGAAAGAGAGCCTGTCTATTGTTTTCTCTGTCTGTAAGTAATCAAGCTAAGATTTCTCAGTGAGCGAGCAGCAGCAGCAGCAGGGGCAGAAAGCTTGCCTGCATCTTCAGCTAAAGAGAAATAAACAGATGCGCTTCTTCACTGCATGGGTGTGAGCGTATTCTTGTGACCTCGTCTCATTCCACACCAATCGAGGGACCCCTCACCCTGTTGCCAAGAGGGCTGGACCCCAGCAAAAATAGATCTGGGACTCTAGCTCAGAGGTAGGATACCCCTGGGTCCAATCCATCCATCCTCCCTCCCTCCCTCCCTTCCTTCCTTCCTTCCTTCCTTCCTTCCTTCCTTCGTACCACCAAAACCAAAAAGTGAACAAACAAAAAACCCACAAATCCTAAATGTATAATTCTATCCTTCTGGAAAGTTAACATGTGCCCCTTGCCAAGCAGCAAGCACTCTTCCACTCTTCTGTTACTTTTCACCAAATATTTGCTTTGCCTGTAAAACTTTATATAAATGTACTATTTTGTGCAAGTGCACCTGGCTTCTTTTGCTCAGCATATTGTTTTAGAGATCTATCCGTGCTGCTACATGTGTAAGGATGTAGTGCATTCTTTCATATTGCAGAGTAACATCCCATGTAGACATGCACCAGTTTCTTTATTCATTCCCCTATTGGTGGACTTCTGGATTTTTTTTTTCTACTTTTGTACACCTTCATTTTAAGAACTAAATTGTCAGTTCTTACAGTGGATCTATAAAATAAGAAATGCACATTTTGCTCTGTGTATGTGCATGTTCAACTGGACACCACCTTTCAAATCAATGTAGGAATGTTAAATAATTTGCTTTTGAAATATAGAACGATGCCGGGCGTGGTGGCGCATGCTTGTAATCCCAGCATTTGGGAGGCTGAGACCGGAGGATCCGGGTTCGCGGCCAGCCTCAGCTACCTAGTGAGGCACTCCTCAATCTAGCGAGACCTGGTTTCAAAATAAAGAATAAAAAATTGGGCTGGGGGTATAGTTCGGAGGTAGAACGCCCCTGAGTTCCATCCCCAGTACCAAAAAAAAAAGAAAAAGAAATATAGAACGGATAGGCTTGGCTCCTCGACTTCATGGTTGAAGGACAGACAGTATGGAGGCAGGGAGATGATGTGCTAAAAGAGAACATCTCCAAGGAACCGAGAAGCCTTCTGCCCGGGCTAAATGGTAGGAGCCAGCCTCTCAGAAAGAGCTGGAGATTCAGCTCTAGCTGACATTGTTAGGTGCTAACTTTGGCTGCTAAAATTATTCTCCCCCCCAAAAAAATTATTCCTTCTTTCCTTCCTTCCTCCCTTCCTTCCTCCCTCCTCTTTCTTGTACTGAGTATTAAACCCAGGAGAATTCTACCTCGGAACTACACCCCTTTTTTATTTATTTATTTTTATTCTGAAACAGGGCCTCACTAAGTTGCAGAGGGTCTCACTAAGTTACTGAGGCTGGCCACAAACCTGCAATCCTCCTGTCTCAGCCTCCCAAGTACTGGGATTACAGGCATGCATCATCACACCTGGTTTAAAACGCTTCTATAATATTTACCACTAAGATTCTAGAATTGTGTGTGTAAAGAGATCACAGGTTCTGATCATTTATAATCCCAGTTTCAACTGCCTCCCTCCCTCCGTCCCTCCAAAGCACTGAGACTCATTATGGTTTGCCTATTAAAGCACAGGACTAACAACTCTCGGCCTTGTGTGTGCAGCTAATTCGACCTTTGGGAGATGCAGTAAATGAGTCAATTAACATTCACTAGCATGCATTTATCTAGCACCTGCTGTGTGCCAAACACTGCATAATGCTAGCTGGGTTTCCTAACAGACTGCAGAGAGGTGGGATGCGGTATGTTAAGCACGGTTAGTGTCACAAAGTCTAAGTTCAAGTCCTAATTTTTCCCTTAACTCTTTATGAGACCTTGGGCAATTCACTTCAACCTGGGACCTCAGTGATATTAATGTACAGGCGGTTCCAATTTTTCAGGTCAAAAACTAACTCATGAAAACATATATCTTAATTTTCCCACCATTCGACTACTTGGGATCCTTCAGGATAGCAGAAATTTAACCTTTGTGAATTTAGGTGACCTTACTTATGTCAGAGATTTTCCATCAATTTGAGATTTGTACCATTTCTCCCCAGCAGTGTCTCAGAGTTGGGGTTTATACAGTGCTCATGGGGGAACAGAGAGCTTTCAGGTACCACTCTGTACCCACCTGCCCTTAACTCACCCATTCTCACCTGCTCCTGGCTCTCAGTTCCTCACTCCTGTAGATGACTTGTACTCTTGATCAAAGCCTTTCCAGGTCTCTGGCTTCAATAGTACCTCAGCATTGCTCTGGACTTTGAGAGGAGACATTCTAGGCCTCTTGGCCCTGTGCTGGTCCTATAGGACCTGATGTGAGCCGGGCATGGTGGCGCATGCCTGTAATCCCAGTACTTGGGAGGAGGCTGAGGCAGAAAGATCTCAGAGATAGTGTCCCTGGGTTCAATCCCCTGTACCACCAAAAAGAAAAAAAAGTCACACACACACACACAGACACACACACACACACACACACACACACACACACACACATACACACACAGATGTGGATCTTTCAGGCCCATGATTGTAAACACTGTACCTGACATTTATCCTCTCCATAACCATGCATTGGTTGGGTAGAGCAGCTTCTGAGACTTTGTGATTTCCACAGGCTCCATGCAGAAATCAGCATACCCACTGGGCCTTGTAAGTATACAAGGAAATTGTGAATTAGAAAGATGTGCCCTTGCTTATGGACAAATTGCCAACTAGAAGATGCTTTTGTTCTTTTCCTTCTCTTCTCTTCTCTTTTCTTTCTTCTTCTTCTTCTTCTTCTTCTTCTTCTTATTCTTCTTCTTCTTCTTCTTTTTCTCCTTCTCTTTCTTCTCCTTCTCCTCTTCCTCCTCCTCCTCCTCCTCCTCCTCCTCCTAGTTCAATATTAGGGATTGAAGCCA
>PVLC010000070.1:0-31333 GCA_004027655.1 Graphiurus murinus
ACTAAACTGACCAGGAGATAGGGGGAGGGTGGGTGGGAATTGGGGAAGGGTTAATGAGAAATATGTGCATGGATGTCTTTACCTGTACTAGTTTGTACCCAACAAAAATGTGTAATTAACCCTGTTGTACCCAAGAAATGTATAAAATTCCATGCTAAAAAATTAAAAAAAGAAATAAAAAATTTAAAAAAAAAAAAAATTGCACTGCTATAAACATGGATCTATATGTATCACTATAGTATTTTAATTTCAACTCCTTTAAAAAGATCCCCAGAAGTGAAGTGTTTCATGCTCTAATGACTAAGCTAGCCAGGCTGTCCCAAGTCTTTAAATCTATTGAAATAAATTATCAGTGGCCAGATTGACCAAAAAAATATACATGCCTTTATGTGTCCTTGGAGCATTACAGGGAGGTAAGTAGCCAATAATCCAGTGAAGTTCAGAAATATATTAGGGAAGAAGAAAATAGGGAGTGTGGATAATTTATAGGTGTGGTAAATGATTATTAGGGAGAAGACTGGGCTGAAGAATAGACAACAGACTGAGAAAAAGTTGGGGCATTAGGTGTGGTCTTTGACTTTCAGTTTCTTCCTCTGTGATACAAATTTAATCATCCTTGGGCAATGAAATTTCAGTAAGAGGATTGAAGGCAGTTCTATTCTTTGTTGATGGATCTGGTCTTTAGGCAGATAAGAGAACTTCAAAGAAAAGCCTGTCCCTGTTCTTGAGAAGAGGGTGAGGAAAGACAAGGTCAGCAGGACCTTGGTTTACAGGCAGCATCTTAAACCTTCTAATTACTTCAGTTCAAAGTGCTGAGTATGCTGAGAGGCCATGTTTGGGGCATCATTTTCTGAGCCCCAACAGGATCAACTTCTGTATGGTATTAAAGGAAGTGGAAATGAGCAGGATGAGAAATTAAAATGTAATTCAACTATACCAAGACCTTGGCTGTTACCATACAAAGTTCTGGAGCTGGGGCCCTCTTTCAAAGTTGTCACAAATCAAGACAAGGGAAATGAAGAGCAGTTTGATTTGGGCTGCCCTAATGAGGGTTGGACCTTGGGCAAGAGAGTTCCCAAACCAAGAGCAGTTACCAGAGAGTATCACAACTTCTTCAGTTCTTAAGGAAGGACCCAGGTGCGTGCCATAGCCTCAGCCACACTGTCTGAGATCACCACATATTTTTCTCTCTTATTAATATCACAGCTTTATAGTATATGATTTTGTTATGGCACTAATCATGAAAAAGAAGGGAGATGAAGCAAGAAAAAGATGAAGACTAAGATGAGGAGGAGGCAAAAAAGAAAGAGGAGGAAGAGATGAAGGAAGAGGATGAGGAGGAAAGGAGAAGAAAAAGGAGTAGAGAGTGGGAAAAGGAAAAGTAAGAAGGAGAGAAGAGACAGAGGAAGAAGTGGAAAGGGAGAAGGAATAAGTGGGAGAAAAGCAATGAAAATAACAATAACAATGTCCACCACCAAATTAATGGACATGCATCTTAATAACTGGAAGCAGGATGAAAATTAAATAGTTTCACCTTCCCTAGTGAGGGGTCAATAGACTGTGTCTAATATTGAGAAATGAACAATAAAACTATAATGTATTACTTGGAGCTAAGGATATGACCACTAGAAAAACTAAAAAACTCTAAAAGGTAAATGGGTAAAATACATAAGAGTTTATAATCAACATAAATAGATTATTGGGTCTTCATACACACAATCCAACTCTCCAGGAGCAAATACTTTTAGCTCACTCTTGTGGCAATATTTCACTATGCTTAATAATATGTTTGCACATCTATTTCTTGACTAATGTGCTCTATTCAAAATGTATTGATCTGCCATTATGAAATACAATGATCTAGTTCAGTTAGGTCATCTCCACATTTCTCTCTCTTCTCTCTTTTCTCTCTCTCTCTCTCTCTCTCTCTCAATAATTTGAATTTAATTGGAAGTTTGTCTGCAGTAAAAATACTCAAGTTATAACCTATGCCATAAGGCTAAACAGCATAACTTTAAAAATACCTGAACAAGAACTGCAAATTTCACAGGAATTCTGACATAAGCTAATAAACTAACTACAAACATATGTTTCACCCAAGTATGAGATCCAATAAATAGCAGTAGAAGAATTTGTAATAGAACTGATTCATAAAGGAGATAGGATAAGAAAGACCATCATTAGCATATGCAAATTAAAATGAATTTCTGAACAATGAAAAAAAAGTGTGTAAAAGCATTTTTTATTTAAAACCAAAAAGAGGAAGTCACATTTCAAATATACATGCTAGAAAATAGAGGGGATAATTCAAGACTTGTATTTGAAACTGCAGTGCCAGTCACCTAACCACACCCACCACAGCAGAGTGACAAGCAGTGAGCAATGTGACTCAAATGAATGAATGAAATCAAAAGAAAAAAGGCCCTTTTCCTAGGAAAATAAACAAAATGCTCCTGGAAAGCAGCAATTACAATTCAACCCTCCTCCTTCTGATATTGTGGAGACCTTCAGCTCCTAGCTCACTCCCACAAAACCAAAACCCAATCAACTAGCAGATTAATGAGAAAATATGGATTATCATAGGAAATCAACCAGCAAACAAATAAAGGAAAGATAGAGAGAGAGGAGAAAGAGAGAGAGAGAGAGAGAGAGAGAGAGAGAGAGAGAGAGAAAGAGAAGGATTGAGAGATTTTCTTAGACTGGCTAATATCACTTAGCATAATAATGTTCTCCAGTTCCATCTATTTTCCTACAAATGACATCATTTTCTTCTTTATGGCTGAATAAAACCCCATTGTCTATATATACCACATTTTCTTTATCCATTTGTTTGTTATAAACACCTAAGTTGACTCCATAATTTGGCTATTGTGAATTCAGCTGCTATAAACATGGTTATGTTCATGTCTCTATAGTACTCTAACTTTAATTCTTTTGAAACAATGCCAAGAAGCTGTAGAGCTGAGTCATAGAATGATTTCATTTCTAGTCTTTGGAGGAAATTCTCTATTGATTTCCATAGTGGTTGTACTAATTTGCAATCTCACCAATACTGTATAGGAGTTTCTATTTCCCTTGTTTATCATTGTTTGTATTCTCAATGATTGCCATTTTTAACTGGAATTAGATGGAATCTCAGTGTTGTTTTTATTTGATGTTTCCTGGTCACTAGTAATGTTAACATTTTTTCATATACTTGATGACCGTTTGCATTTTTCTTTTGAGAAGTTTCTATTTAGTTCAATTGTCCACTTTTTATTGTTTTTTTTGTTTTGTTTTGTTTTGTTGGTGTTAAGTTTTTTTTAGTTCTTTATATATTTCAGGTATTAGTTTTCTATGAGAGGAGTAGTTGGCAAAGACTTTCTCACATTTTCTAGACTCTCTCTTCTTACTCTTGATTGTTTCTTTTGCTGTGCAGAACCTTTTTAATGTGATACCATCCCATTTGTTGATAGTTAGTTTCATTACATGAGTTTTAGGAGTCTTATTGAGGAAGTATCGATCAATGCCTATATGTTATAAAGTTGATTCTATATTTTCTTCCAATAATTGTGATATGACTAGTCTAATTTTTAGGTCTCTGATTCATCTTCTGTTCACTTTTGTGGAAGTTGAAAGATAGGGGTCTAGTTTCATTTTTCTACATATGGTAATCCAGTTCATAACTGATATATTTTAAAAGTCCAAATAGAAATGTTGAAGGAAAAGTTATGAAAGTCTTCAAGAATATGAATCAAAAGGTAAGACTAGAAAAAAATGACAGCAAAAATAATATGCAGGGTGAGAAAGTATCAAATAAACAATAATCAAAAATTTCCACAAACTGCAGAATTACAAGAATATTTGGAAGAAAAGGAATAGAGGTTAAAGAAAAACAGACCTAGGCTCATTAATGTGTAAATTTCAGGCCATCAAATGTATAGGAATCAATAATGGGATGCAGAATCGGGTGCTACTTGGTAGCATAAAAGTCCTTTCAGGATCCTGAGTGGACAAAATTGTTAACCTGGAGCCCTATGTGCAAACAAAATATCAATGCATGAGTGTAAAATAGAGACATTTAAACCTGTAAAACCCAGAAATCTTCACATGCTTTCATAACATTTGAAGAAGTACTTAAAATAAGTTCAAAAATGAGGTGGAAAACATACATGGGATATAAACTTCAAGAAGGAAATTAGTGTCAGTCCCAGGAGGAGAGCTGTGTTGTGGGCTAAGGGAGGAACCAGCACATGCTCCCAGGGGCATTAGATGCCTATTAAATCATATCTTCAAGAAACAAGTCAGGTCTATAAAACAGATCACTTGTTTAAAAGCTCATTAAATTCAGGGATATGGCAAAATGTACATTTCTTTTTGTTAGGAAGAAAATTTTTACAATTATGATGGAAAACAATATGGTAGTCCCTTAAAAAATTAAAAAATAGAACTACCATATGATCCAGCAATCCCACTACTGGGTATATAAACAAAATGAAATTAGTATCTCAAAGATGTATCTACATTTCCAAGTTCATTCACAGTGGCCAAATATGTAAACAATCTAAATGACCATCTGTGGATGGATGGATAAAGAAACTGCAGTATATATGCACACTTAATCAGCTATAAAAATAAGGAAATGGTGCCATTTGTGACAACTTTGACAAACCTGGAGGGCATATGCTAAGTTAGATAAATCAGGCACCGAAAAGCAAATACTATATAATCTCACTTATATGTAAAATCTAAAAAAGTCAAACTCACAGAGATGGAGAATAAAACAGTGGTTTCCAAAGGCTGAGGAGTGGAGGAAATGGGGACGTGTTGGTCAAAAGGTGCAAATTTTTATATACCACATTTTGTTTATCCATTTATCCATTAATGGACAACTGTGTTGCTTACACCTGTCAGCTACTGTAAATAGCATTGCTGTGAACATCCATAAACAAGCCCTTGAGTAACTACTTTCAATTCTCTGAGGTCTGTACCTAGGAGTAGAATTGCTAAGTAAATAGTAATTTGATTAATAGTAATAGTTAATACTTGATAATTAATTGCAATTTGATAACTTTTCAGGAAGCCTCTGAACCATTTTCCAAAGCAGTTACACCCTACCAGATATGTTTGAGAATTCAAATGTCTCACTAACTTATTTTCCTTAGTCATTCTAGTGGGTATAAAATATTATGTCATTGTGGTTTTGGTTTGCATTTCCCTTAATGACTTGTGCTGTAAAGAATCTTTTCTAATTCTTGGTTGTAAGAGTTCTTTATCTAGCCTTGATATAGATAGCCTTATCCAATATATGACTTATAAATATTTTTTCTCCTATTCTGTAGATCATATTTTTGTTTTGTAATAGCCTTCAATGCACAAAGTTTTTAATTGTTTTTTTTTTTTTTTTTTTTTTTTTGCGGTACTGGGGATTGAACTCAGTGTCATTCTACCTCTGAGCTACACCCCCAGCCCTATTTTTTATTCTTTATTTTGAAACCGGGTCTCACTAAGTTGCAGAGTATCTCAGAGTATCTCACTAGGTAGCTGAGGCTGGCCGCGAACCTGGATCCTCCAGTCTCAACCTCCCGAATGCTGGGATTACAAGCGTGCGCCACCACGCCCAGCTCAAAGTTTTTAATTTTGATATGATTTAGTTTTTCATTTGCTGATTGTGCTTTGGGCATCATACCTAAAAATTCCCTGTCGAATTCATGTCAGTGAAGATACATCTATATATACTCTCTTAATAGTTTTATAGTTATAGCTGTTATATTAAGGACCTCTATCCATGTTGAGATATTAGGGATATATGGTGTGAGATAGGGATCAAAATCTATTATTTCACTTGTGGCTATTCAGTCGCCATGGCCTCATTTGTTGAAAATCCCCTTCTTAACCTTTTATCCAAAAAGAATTGGCTATATATGTTTCATTTTACTTCTGATCTCAATACTATTCCATTGATCTATGTGTCTATTATTTTGCCAATACACACTATATTGCTTATAGTTGCTTTGTATCGACTTTTAAAAATCAACATATTTGACTACTCCCCACCCCCAAGGTTGTTTTAGCTATTCTGAGCCTCTCAGAACTCCATACAAGTTTTAGAATCAGCTTGTCAATTTCTGTTAAGAAGTATCTGACATTCTTACAGTAATTAAAGTGAACCTGTAGAACAATTGGAAAAGTATTGATATCCTTATGAATAAGTCTTTGGATCCCTATTTTCCCATCTATTTAGATCATCTTTAATTACTTTCAATATTATTTTGTAGGTATATTTTACATTTCTTTTGTTGAACTTACTCCTAAGTAGGCAATTCCTTTTTTACCTGTTTTAAACAAAATATTTTTCTACTTTAATTTTCAGATTATCAGAAATGTAAAGAAATCCAATTTTATTTTGTATATTGAGCTTACATACTGTAATTGCACTTAACTGATTTATTAGTTTTAATAGATTTTTAAGGGATTCGTCAGAATTTTCTACCATATAATAGCATGTCATCTGTGAATAGAGATAATGTTTCTTATTTTCCACTCTGAATATCTTTTATTCCTTTTTGTTCCCTAGTCTTCTTAAACTGTATATTGGGGCACTCCTTTTTTGTGTGTGTGCGATACTGGGAATTGAACTCAGGGGCATTCTACCTCCGAGCTATACCCTCAGCCCAATTTTTTATTCTTTATTTTGAAACCGAGTCTCACTAAGTTGTGGAGTGCCTCGCTAGGTAGCTGAGGCTGGCCGCGAACCCAGATCCTCAGGTCTCAGCCTCCTGAATGCTGGGATTACAAGCGTGCGCCACCACCACGCCCGGCTTGGGGCACTCCTTTAATGCACAGTTTTCTTAGGACTCTTCTGAGCATACCATCTGCCCTGAGCTTCTGTGTGCTTTTCTAAGTCTCCAGATATATACAGGTGATTTTTGTTTTCCTTTACTAATTTTCTAAAGAAACACTTTTCCTAGCTTTTCCTCCCAGGTCTCCAGCATGTTTATTATTTTCGTGGACTGTACTCTTTAGCCCCAGATGGTAACTGGTTGTTTATTTGCCTTACAATAGTTTCAAGAAATGCTCAGGCCTAAGTGTTCCCCTACCATGTAGGTGTTCTAAATTAGGTAAAGCAAATGTAATTACTTCATATCTATCCTTCAGGTAGTCCCCAAACAGGTCAAAACAAACCTAGAAAAAGGTCTTTGAGAATAAGGTCTGTTTTGGCTCTGCTTTCTCCAAGGCCAGAATTAAGAACTCACACTGGGAATACAAGCTTCTGTCTACAGGAGACTTCCAAGAAGTAGAGCAGGTAAAGGTGGAGACAGCCAAGGAGTAGAGCAGGTAAAACTTCCACATAGCCTTCCTATAATTTTTGTGCTGACTTCTTTTTTCATTTACTATTCCTGTAAACTTTTGACTATTTTTCAGAGTAATGACAAAGATGATTCTTACAAGTTTTGCTCAGTTACTGTTTCTGGAGCCACCTACTCTGCCATTTTCACTGACACCTGAAAACTCACTGTAATTTTACTCAGTCTTGATGTGGCTTCCCCATGTTTTGCCTTTGCTTCCCAGGTTAGGGAACTTTTCAGCAATTTGACATTTTAGGTAGGATCCTCTGACTCTGCATCTGAGTGCTGCCACTTAAGGAGGTGTGCAGGTGTGGGACCTTCAGTAAGCCACTCCAGGGAACTTGCTTTCAGCATTTGTAAATTAAAGTGAATAATGATAACAACCACCTCCAGCTCTGAGGGGGTGTTAAGAGCTCAAAATGAATTAACTTATTTGAAGCCCTTTTTAAAACTATAACATGACAGCTGGGTGTGGTGGTGCCTGCCTATAATCCCAGTATTTGGAAAGCTAAGACAGGAGGATCACAGGTGTGAGGCCAACCTCAGCAATTTAGCAAGGCGCTCAGCAACTCAGCAAGACCCTATTTAAAAATAAATAAAATAAAATAGAATAGGAGCCGGGCGTGGTGGCGCACGCTTGTAATCCCAGCATTCAGGAGTCTGAGACCTGAGGATCCGGGTTCTCGGCCAGCCTCAGCTACCTAGTGAGTCACTCCGCAACTTAGTGAGACCTGGTTTCAAAATAAAGAATAAAAAATAGGGCTGGGGGTGTAGCTCAGAGGTAGAATGACACTGAGTTCAATCCCCAGTACCGAAAATAAATAAATAAATAAAATAGGGCTGGGGTTATAGCTCGAAAGTAGAGTGCCCCTGGGTTCAGTCTCCAGTAACCCCTCCCCACCCCCCCACACACAACTATAGCATGATGAAAATGGCAATTATTTTAAAATGCAAAATTTTTAAAGCAGTATTTTACTTCCCCTTCCCGCTGCCATTCAATTCTACACAAAATCTTCCCAAGCATTTGACTCTTGCTTAATGACTTCTGTCAATCTCTCCAGTCAATCCTAGAAATTATAATACTTCTGCTGCTTAATCATAAAAAAATTTAAATGAGAATGTATTTATAAAAAACATAAGCCAAAATATTCCACAAAGTTATAAAACAATTAGATAATACCATTATCTATTATAAGAGACAAATATATAGCAATAAAATGAGATGATAACATGTCAATATTAATGAGGGGAAATACACCTCTTGCTGCTCATGGTATTTGCTCCCAGTGGTGTCCAAGTGAAGGTCTCTGGTGCCTCAGGAGCATGACCACCCAAGCTTCTAGGAATTTCCTTTCTCCAAGTGAATTTTGAGAGTTTAAAGTTTTGTTTTCAGAATCATACATGAGAATCACTTTTGGAGGGTTTGTTTTCTTTTTTTTAATACAGGCCTCTTCTGAAATTGGAGAATTAGGAGAAAGCATGTACTTCTCTGTAGGAAATTATCATAAACAGTCAGGATGGAGAACCATTGATTTGAGTGTGCCTACATGATTAGACTAAGAGAAGCAAGAATGAGACAGGCATAAGAACATTCCAGAGGCCCTGTCTTGAATATACATAAAACATTCTCACACCTGTTATCTCACTAGAGTCTGATACTGATGAATGCCACAGATAAGTAAAGGTGTTCATTTTACCACTCACCTGAGCTCAGAAGCAATGTGTGAGTCATTCAGCTCAACAGGCTAAGAAATGAGAGAATCACAAGTCAGATCTTAGTTTGATACTAAGCCCAGTTCTCTTTCCATAGCACCAGATACTAACTTTGATATTGTTCTTCCCATATGCTTTTTTCATCTCTTATCCCCCAACACTCCTACAATTGACAGCTTTTGGAAACTCACATCTTTTAAGTTTTCTGTATTTGGGGGCCATGGTGTAGTAACAGATTCGTGTTTTCTTCCTATCCAGTGTAAATATTATGATTTAATATACCAAACACACTCTCACCACAGCAATTCTATCCTTTTCTTTATTTAAGATTCCTGCCCTTAAAATCTTTCTCTTTAGACCACAGGATCTTTTCTACCCTGGTTATTTTTCTGGGTATCTGTAGGCAATGAGAGAAAACCTACACATGGTGTGAAATGCTGCTTACAGTCTCCATACCCATCAAGAATCTATGCCACTCAGCACCATTTCAGGGTTTACACCTTACCCACTCCTCGTTGCCTGGCACTTTTACACTCTCTCACTTTCCCATCACTTTTCGACTCAATATTATCAGATATCTGTCCCAATCATTGCAAGAAACTGCTCTTGCAAGGAGCCCCTGACCAGTGCATTGGTGCCAGTTCTGGCATCTTTCAGCTCTCTGTGAAGTGTGATGCTAGACCATTCCCTTTTGCTTGAGATTGCTCCTTTCCTTTATACTATTCTTAACAGTTGTCCGATTTCCTTCTTAGAAAAAGAGGGAAAAAGATCTTCTGGGGATTGAACCCAGGGGCATTCTACCTCCAAACTACACTTTCAACCCTATTTTATTTTTTATCTTAAAACAGGGTTTCAATAGGTTGCTGAATTGCTGAAGCTGTCCTTAAACCCTGTCTCAGCCTCCCAAGTACAGGGATTACAGGCATGTATCACTGTGCTCGGCTTTTAGAATTTTTTAAAATTATCTCATCTTTTCCTGGTCATAGTGTAATGTTTTCTGAACAATCTCTAAAGCTTTGTCTATAGAGACAAGACCACCTTTTCTTATTCTATACGCTCTCTCTCAGAAAAATCACCATTTCTTTTGACATCAAACATCCCATAAATGCTAATGAAGTTTACTTGTAGGTCTAGGAAGTTCAGAGGATTTGGGAACTGATGGAGGAAAAACATATGACCACGAAGGGGCAGTAGTACGCACAAGCTTTACTTAGATACCAGTTTTGAAAGGTTTGCACTTGGGGGCAAGTCCCCAACAGCAGGAGGCCATTGTGAAGGAGGGCCAGGGAATTCTTAGGAAAGAGGAGAGTCAAAGAGGGGCTTGTGTGTAGAAGTGATGTCTCTCAGCAGCACAGCAAAGTGGAGTGTCTGGATCAGAAAGCTCCAAAGGGCAGCAGTAATTTGGGTATTAATAACCCAGAATTTTCTTTGCTTTCTAGCAGATGTTGGCTGCAGTTTCATGGAGTATGCAGAAATAGGAAGGCTCTAAATTGATAGAAATCTGCTTCCTTAAACTATCTTTGAAACAATTGCATGTATAAAAATTAGAGTCTGGCACTAACAGGCTTTTGAGCTAATGCATCTTAGCCTTCTGTGAAGAAATAAACCACCAAAAGGCCAGTATATAGAGGCCATCCTTGACTTACTTATGTCATAGTGACTCAGATTTCTGGATGAATCCCAGGAATCTCAAAATTAAACTCAATATATTTCTACTAAATGTAGTCCCCCCGCACCTCCCCCCAGCCCAGTGATAGGAATACAATATATTGTGTCAGTGAAGTCAACATGCACTTTCTCCCTGACTGATAGGCTAACTAATCCCTAACTACTTTATTAATTGTACACTCTGTACATTTCTTACTCCATCTCTTGTATATCATTTCCAACATCAATACCTTCCATCATGGCTTCTTTTTATCTTAGCTAGATTATTGTCAAAGTCTCTTAACTCATTTTCTTCTTCCTAGTCCTGCCATTGCCTGGTACCATCACAGTAATTTTCCTAAACTCACATATGATAATGTCATTTTCGTGATGAAAGCTCTTTCTTAACTCTCCTTGGTGTATAACAGGAAGCTGCAGGCCAAGCTTAGCATGCTGCCTGGTTTTGTAAACAAAGTTGCTGGAATGCTGGCATTTCCATCCAATCTTCATATTGTCTGTGGCTGTTGTATGGTTTGGATATGAAGTGTCTCCCAGAGACTCATGTGTTCAAGGCCTGGTCCCTAGTGCAGCAATGTTCAGGGGCAGGATTTTGAGATATGATTGGATCAGGAGGGCTGTGGCTTCTTCAGCGGATTAATCCATTGAGGGTTCATAATTTAAACTATTGGGAGGTAGTAGAAACTGTAGGAGGTGGGGTTTAATTGGAGGGAGTACGTCCTTGGGGGTGTGCTCTTGAGTACTATATCTTGTCCCCCTCCCCTCTTTATTTTCTGGTCACCATGAGGTGAGCAGCTTTGTTCTGCCAACACCCTTCCACCATAATATCCTGCCTCACTACAGGGGCAGAAACAGTGGAGCCATCTGACCATGAACTGAAACCCCGAAACCATGAGCCAAAATAAAAGCTTTCCTCCTCTAAGCTGATGTCCCCATATATTTTCTCATGGCAATGAAAAGCTAACAGTTATTTTCTTACTACAGAAGCTAAGTTGAATGGCTGCAAAGAAAACGTAAGTTTTCACAAAGTTGCAGGTATTTATCACATACATTGAAAGTTTGTCAGCCCATGGCAAAACTACAGTTCACAAACTTGGATAATATGCAGAGTCTTTCATGAAGTGGCCTCTCTGTGTTCTTATTTACCCTACACTATATTCTCCACTACTGCTAGAAATCACAGCCATGAGAAACTACTGGTAGTTTCCAGAATGGTCCAGGATGCTTTATTCTTGATGCCATTCCTCCTTCCTCTCTTTCTGCCTAGAAAACTCTTCTACTCTTTCTTACTTAACCATTTCTCAGTCACCTACTTATTTTTAAGATCCAAGGAATACTTGTTCTAAACCTCTCTTACAAAGTAACATTGATTTCTTTCTTCCTCACTGTATAGACTTATCATAGCACCAATAATTATTTTTATGTTAAAAAATAATGTTATCTACCTACACCTACATGACAAGTATACATTTCTACATTTGAAATCATGGTCTCTCAATTTTTTTTTTTTTTTTTTTTGCGGTACTGGGGATTGAACTCAGGGGCATTCTACCTCCGAGCTACACCCCCAGCCCTATTTTTTATTCTTTATTTTGAAACCGAGTCTCACTAAGTTGCAGAGTGCCTCACTAGGTAGCTGAGGCTGGCCGCCAACCCGGATCCTCTGGTCTCAGCCTCCCGAATGCTGGGATTACAAGCTTGCACCACCACGCCCGGCTGGTCTCTCAATTTTTAAAGCAATAAACTATTGCTTTTGAGATATCGGATACTAGTCTGATTCTTGATACTTTGGATTCAACTGTCTTTTATAACTTTTTAAAGATCTTTTTATCCCGGATAATTTTTTAATTAACAGCTTTGGGTTTTTTAGAGCACATTTAGGTTTACAGAAGAGTCTAACTGAGCAAAAAGTATGGGAGAGATGCCTTCCCTTTACCCTCCACACACCCACACACATACATAAATTCTCCTGTTATTATTGACTTGCATTAGTGGGGTTCCTTTGTTACAATTGATGAATCAATATTAACAGATGACTGTTAACTACAGTTCATAGTTTGCACTAGGGCTTACTTTCTGTGTTTCACATTCTATGGGTTTTAACAAACGTTAAATGTATTTATTCACCATTACAGTATTACAAAACAATTTCTCTGTCCTAGAAATCCTCTGCGCTTCACATATTCATCTTTCCTTCTTCCCACTTCTTCCTTGGAAACTACTGATCATTTTACTGTCCTCATAGTTTTGCCTTTTCCAAAATGTCATGGAGGAAGAATAACGGTGTCTACAGCCTTTTTGGATGAGCTTTCTTCACTTATTGATATATACTTAAGGTGTCCCCACATCTTGGTGTGGCTTCATAACTCATTTGTTTTTATCACTGAATAAAGCTCCATTGTCTCAAAACACTATCACCAGGTATATCACACATCACATGATTTTTTCTCCCCTTCACTATTCACCTGTTGAAGGACATCTTGGTTACTTCTAGGTTTGAGTGATTATGAACAAAGCTGCTACAAACATTCATGAGTAGATTTGTGTGTGTGTACATAAATGTTTGGCTAATTTGAGGAAATACCAAGGAGTGCAATTACTGAATCATCTGGTAAGCATATGTTTAGCTTTGTAAGAAATGGCCAAGGTATCTTTCTCATTTTGCATGCCCACTAGTAATTAATGAGAGTTCTTTTTGCTCCATATTGTCACCAGTATTTGGTGTTATCAGTGTTTAAATTTTAGCCATTCCAATAGGTGTATAGTGGTATATCATTTCTATTTTAATTTGCATTTCCTTGGTGACATATAATGTTGAGAATTTTTTCCATATGCTTTTTTCCCATCTGTACATCTTCCTTGGGTATTTGTATAGTCTTTTGTACATTTTTAATTGGGTTGTTTACTTGTCATTTAAGGTTGCCAATAACCTTTTACCACTGTTATAATTATTATCATCAGTATTACTGATAATGAGCTCAAACATTTATGAATGTTTAGCAAAGACCAGATACTGAAAAAAGCAATTTACACACATTATTTCATGTCCTACTCATAACACTTATTTTATCTACTTTTATCCATGAATGAGTGGCTTAAGAAGGATAAATAACTTATCTACGATCACACAGCAAGTAATCAATAAGACCAGTCTTTGGATCTCCAGGACCAGAACCTTAACCAGTGTACAACTGATCTTCCCTTTCTTCTGCTGATGTGTGGCAGACTTTATTCTTCTGACAAAGTTAGATCGAAATGATAGGAGGAAGGGTATATTGAATCAAAATCTTTATCAATCTAAATCCAATTAGAATCAAGACAAGAAATACATCTCCTTCTAAAGAGAAAACGAAAAGCCTCAGAAACAATTCTCAATTTTTTCAACTTTGAATGGAATACATTTTTTTTTCATTTTATACAAATTAAATTTTCTCCTACAATCAAATAAAGGAAAGTGTGAAGCACTTTATTCTCCCCTCTCAAGTTACTAATGGAACAATGAGCAATTTCTAATTTGGTCTGTTATGGGTTGGATCTAGAACTCCTCCCCGCAAAGCTCATGTATTAAGCAATGTTCAGAGGTGAAAAGACTGGATCTTGAGAGTGCTGATCTCATTGATGGATTAATACACTTGATGGATTAATAAATTAAATTTGAAAGAATTACTGGGAGATAGGACCTAACACAAGGGAGTAAATCACTGGGTGCTTGCTCTGAAAGGGTTTATCTTGTCCTGTCCCTTTACCTCCTCTTCTTTAATTTCTTTTTCTTCTTCTTCTTCTTCTTCTTCTTCTTCTTCTTCTTCTTCTTCTTCCTCTTCTTCTTCTTCCTCTTCTTCCTCTTCTCTCTCTCTCCCCTCTCCCTCCCTCCCTTCCTGGCTGCCATGAGCTCATGAGCTGGGCAGCTTTCCTCCACCACCCTTTTCCGCCATGATATTCTGCCTCACTTCAGGCTCAAAGCAATGGAGCTGCCAATCATGAACTGAGACCTGTGTAACTGTGAGCCAAAATAACTATTTCCTCTTCTAAGTTGTTCTTGTCAGGTGTTTTGGTCACAGCAACAAGAAACTGACAATACAGTCTACTGCTCCTTTCCATCTAAATCAACTTCTAATGAAATAAGGCAATCACAATAAACCACTTAGTATAGTGAGGGTGTCTTCTTTTAGAGACATGTATGTATCTCTGGACATTATAGTAACTCAAAAAATTATACATGTTACACAAATGTTATGGAAAAGATGAAAATTAGGCAGTTTATTAAACTGAGTCAAGCTCTCATACTTATACTAATGCCTCTTAATTAGAAATTCCCTTACTGGGATGAAATAATTCAAACCTTCCTGCTAACCCTGTAGCTCTCTGGCTTCTCTCAGGTCTTCAGTTTCTTATCTTCTAGCTGCTCCTTGTGGTTTTACATAATTATTAAAATTCCACTTCTATAACAGAAACCCAATTCCATCCAACTTCCTCAGGAATGAAAGAGTGTGTTTAGGACTCAAAGAGAAGTTTCCAACCTTCTCCTGCCATCTCAGGGCCCCCAACAGGCCAGGGCCTGGGCACCAGGGGTCACTGGGGCACATGTTGGTCCCACTTGATTTAGTTTCTTCCCTGAGCTTCAGGCATTTGGACACCATTCTCTATCTCCACCTGTCTTTCCCGCTCATTTCCCTTATTCTTAGTCTTAAACTACCCTTCCCTCTTTTAGTCTTCCCTCTATACCAACCCATCCTTCTTCCTAGTTCGGAAATACAGTCTATGGAATTTTATTATTCAAAATCATTCACTGCTCCTCTGTCTGAGAAGAAGATGGAGAAAAGAAAATGTAGAAAACCAACCCAGGGAAATAGCAAAGTTCCTGGAAATCCATGCCCATGGTGTGTTGGAATTTCCATTCCTGAGCTGCAGTCTAATGAGAGCATGATCCCATGTACAGATAGCCTGGTGGCCTTTTGGTCCTCTGGCTTGAATAAGATCATAGCTCTCCTAAATTTCCCTTATCCAGACATCAGACCTTTTTCAGCCCCACTATAACAAAAACCTCTATGCATTGCTCACAGTCTGGGAGTGAGACATTGAGATATTGCTTTTTTGAGATCTTATTTCAGCTCTTTGCAGTATCTCCATTTCAAGAATGAGAAAACTGAGGTTCACAGACATTAGTCATCCATCCCTATACTACATAACTTGGATTTGAGGTCATGTCTTTCTGATTCCTGAATCCACCCTGCTTACTGCATTGTCCCTTCTCTCCAGAAATTGTTAGACTATTAGATAACAATAAATGACATTCAGTGTTTGTAAACCCTAAATGGGTCATTTATTCTGTGGCTAGGTTAATAATGGCATCACTCCCTACTATGCCTTAATAGTCTCTCTCCCATAAGTAGATAAGAATGGGGGGCATGCACTTTTCTGGAATTCTATTTCAGTAAGGGAATGAAGATATTTCCTTATCTACACTATGGAATACAAAAATCTCTAAAGTCCCATCTGCTAAATCTCCCTGGAAGAGAACCCATGCCTAATACATCACTCTATATATACACTCTCTATGTGGAGCACATAAAGGATGCTGGATGCCTACCAGATGCTCGGGCATTTTTATTAAAATGCTGAACTGAACTATTCATGTCTATAATTCAAGGATACTGTGTTTCATCATTTTCACAGTCAATAATAATAAAAACAATAACTGGAAAACACATCCCAAATTTAAGTGGCATCTAATTTAATGCAGGTTTTATGGAGCACTTCAAATAAAATTTCTCATTAATTCCTCTTCCAGCCTGTCAGTTAGCAAATAAGGAAATATTGAAGGAATGGAGGTCTTATTGAATTGTCCAAAATTATGAAGTTCTGTAATATAGATTCAAATACATGACTTGGTTTCCTTTTAATTTTTTTCAATTCAACAAATAAAATTCTATTACCCTGCCTCTGGGTAGCATTAATAGGAAGTAAACAGAAATATCAATGCAAATATATTTCATATTACTTTAAGTACTAAAAATTCTGGTGATAGCAGTATAAACTCCAGATTTATCACAAAATCCAAAAAACTAAGTACTCAAGTATGTCCTCACTACAAATATGCCCTTAATCTAAAATATCCCTTGGAAATGAAAAATTGAATTGTCAAAAGTCATCGATGAAGGGACTGTTCACTCTCTCCTGGTTAAACTTTTCTATTCAATGGTATTTCTTAGAATTACCAAAAATATATGTGATTTAAAAGCAGTCAGAGAAGGCAGTCACAAAACTCATGTCAGGGAGGGGTCTTGCAACTTCTCAGGTGTGATGAATTCCCATTTTTTATGTCAGAGTAGCAGGAAAAGTACAAAAGATGGACATGCCATGTATCCAAATTTGTAAGTACATCCCAATAGTATATGAAGAATAACATCAACATTGCTATTTCATACAGTAGGTTTATATTTTTATTATTTTGACTTTTTAATTCCCTTTTATCTCTCACTTTAAAAGACCCCAAATTCATTTTATGAAGCTGTACAATGATGTCAACATACAGACTGCTCAGCTCCAAGAAAATACTTTCAGCCTTTATCTTTGCTAGGGATGAAAGGACAACATAATTACCTGTCTTTGAAATATTTGTTTGCCCTGTACAACACCTCCTCCATCTCTCAGGTCTGCAGTGGGCTGTCCAACTCAGACTGCTGTGGTCCATTGAACAGGGTGGCAGCAAGCTCTGTGCTTATCAAGGACAGGTGCAACCAATCCATCATTAGTGCAGGAATGAAGGGATCAGAGAATCCCTGAAGGTGCTTCACATCTGATCCTCCTGACTTTGCTGTGGGCAGAGCTGTGAACTACAGTCAACCCGGATACCGTGGCTGTAATTAGCAATGTGGGCATTGTGGAGCCCCATCCAGAGGGACCCCAGAAAAAAAATTTAAAAGTCTAACATGACCAAGTTCACATGTGTGTTCAGTGCCCCGGTGGGAGAAGCCAGCCTCAGGACACAGGAGGGGAATAATGGGATGCTGTTTTATCAGATACTATACACATATGCCCATATTTTTCAAATATGACATCTTTTAACCCATCTTCTTCATTTAAACAATGTATTGTTAAGTGTGCTGTATTTCTGTAATAGCAGTTTAAATGTTTACATGACATTGTATCATATAGGTATATCCTTAGATTTAACCAATCTCAGCATTTGATAATTTAAATATTTTCAGTTTGGAATTATTTTTAAATGCTGTGAGGAATAGATATGGAGGAGATGTACCCAGGCGTGGTGGCACACGCCTGTAACCCCAGCACTTGGGAGGCTAAGACAGGAGGATCACAGGTTTGAAAACAGTCTCCCCAATTTACCGATGCCCTCAGCAACTTAGTGAGACCCTGTTTCTAAATAAAAGATAATAAGGGCTTGGGCGTATAGATCAGAGGTAGGACACCCCTGGGTTAAATCTTTAATATGAAAGGAGAGGAGAGAAGAGGAGATGGCGTGGGGAGAAGTTTGCACACTTTTCACATCATTTCCTTACATAGAATTTGTAGAAGTGGAATTACTTATGAGAAAGACATATGCATATGTAGACAATTGTTAACACACTGCCAGGATGCTCTCTGGAAAAGACTACACTCAGCAGAGAAGATGATCACATTGGATTCAAGAAAACTTTGTTCAATGTGTTGAAATCTAGAATATATTGGAATTAATCAAATTAATTGAACTTGAACGAGAGTGAAAATGAATGAGACTTAGAGTATTGAACGAGAATTCAGAGTATTTGCATCTCACTTTTTGTTAATTACTTAATTGGACTATTACTAATTTTCCTTTGGACTTTAGTATTTTATTGACTGATAAAGACTTTTATGAGACTTAAAAACTAGTCCCTCATCAAAGATTTTACAATAGTATTTGGCCAGTTTGTAGTTTGTCCCAAGCATTAATTATGGTGAGGCCATATGGATTTCTATGTGATCAAATGTAATAATAATTTATGTAGGACATATGATATATTTTCTTCCTCTAATTTTAGACTTACAATTCCTCTACCATCAAGAACACACATAAATAAATACATTAGGCCTTTGTTTCATATGGAATGGATTAGCCAATAAAGAATTTTTTTCAAGACATAAAATATGACTTTCCAGAATTCAGACAGGAGATTTCTCTAGATTTTTTTTATGCAACGAATTAGTGTTTGGTTTTATACCATATAGTTTTAGAGCATTTTCTGTTAGATTTGTTCCTAGGAGAGACAGAGAGCAGGCAATATATTTGTAAATACTTCCAGTCCTTTTATTCATAAATGAGTTTCTTGCTCCTTGCACTCCATCTATCATTAATTTAGTTTTGAGTCTGGATTTAGTGACTTGGAAAAACAAAAATAGATAATAAAAGAAACTGAGAGAAAAATAATGCCATCCCTTTTGACCCCAATTAGATTCTATAAAGATGAAATAAACAGGGAGAACAAGAGGTGAGAAGGCATTTCTCGTGGCCTCTACTACCACACAAAGGTGGTGAAGGTGAGGAACTAGAGGAAGCTGCTGAGCACTGACTACATGGGACGCCTGTGGGCCACAAGAAGCCTAGATTCAAACACACCTCCAAGATGTGGGGAATTTGATACCAAAGGGAAATGATGATGACTGTGGACCACAGTGGAGAATGCCACTACACCTCCTCACAAAGCCAGTAAGGCCACAGTCCAGAGCAAGTCCAGAGCAAGGAGCCCTCTGTCTTGATTGGTCACTCCATGGCAGTCACACAAAATAACCCAAAGGACATGGCGTAGACTCGAGGAACCCACCTCTTTTGTCATCACACAATCATGTCATTTGTATTATCCCTGCTCCACAAAACCAGGGTAAAAAGGCAAGCCAACAAGGACCATTTGCCTGAAATAGCCAAGCAGAGAAAAATCTTAAAAAGGTAGGTTAAACTACTGGAAATAACAGAGATTACAAATTCAGAAAAAATATAGTTCTTCTTCTTCTTACATCTCCCTCCCATCCATCCATGTAGGGGAGTTGAAGTGAGCCCATGCAGAAAATCAGACCATTATAAAGGAATAAATATTAAATTGCTTTATACATCCCAGTTAATGAGATTGAATGTTATACTCACATGTGTGCATATGTGTGGACATACACGTACACACTCTTCCTTCCTTTTTATTTTTCCAGTTGTTTTATGATGATAGCACATTACATATTCTTGGAAGAGAAGAAGCATTCAGTTTTGAGAGCTTAACTAGTTGTCTTGAAAATTCCCAAGCAACTATGTATTTCAATGCACTTCAAAAGTAGCTGCACATTTTACCTAAAACATTACTCCTACATTTTTATTCAGAACCTACTTGGCAAATATGAGTTTAACCAATATAAATAGTCTTGCATCTTGGGGCTACATTATTTATAATTCATACCTAAGAAGGTTTTCCCTACATTTTCCATCTTAAAATTGTATTCAGAAATGAATTGGACAAGAGAATAGAGGTAGAAACATTTACCTTACATCTGAGCATAGTCTAATTCTATTTTTAAGAGAACAAGTATGCTTTTGAAAGAGACAACAAAACCTAATAAATTATTTCAAAGGACTTGAGAATACAACACAACTTTTCCAGGTGCATTTTTAGTCATTCTTTAATGTATTTATTTCACCTTGAATTGGACTCAAAGTTGTCTTCAGATATAAATAAGAATAAAAGTAAGAATAGTGAAGTGGAAGTGTTCACATTTATTAAGCACTTACTGTGTTCCAGGCACTTTAAATACTGTATAGGACTTAGTTCTTCCAGCATTGCTACAGTTATTCATATTTTAACAGATTAACAAATTGGGACTCAGAAAGGAAAATTAGCTGGTTCAGGTCTGCACCTGGAGAGCAGTAGATCTGATATTCAGTCTTAAGTGCTAAAAGCCATAGCCCGCATCTTTCCTCCTGCTTTCATCCTTGGACTCTATTTGAATTTATTTAGCTGTGAAGGCAAAGGCAGGGCTCTTAGTAACTAGACCCAGGCTCACATTGAACCTCTGCTGGGTCTTTGTCACATTATTCTAAGAAAACAGTTTGTCACATGCTTCAAGACATAAGGGTTATCATGGAAATTAAATGAACCTCACTTTCCTCTTCTATTAAAAAAAAAAGTACAATTTTTATGTCACAGAGTCTTTTTAAGGGTTTCCCTAGGTAATATCAAGAGACCACCAAGGACAACACATTCCATATACAGCCAGGCCTTCATAAATTATAGCAGTTATTAATAGTTCTGTATATTTAAATCCACTTTAATTTTAAAGCACCGCATAGGTGTAAGATGATGCCAGTCTTTCAGAAGTGAGATGTAAAATAATGACTACACCCTTCCTGGGGACTCTTAAGTGCATAGATGACCATAGATAAATGCATAAGGCTGCCCAGGAGAAGAGTCCATCCTGTCTGTCCAACCTTACTCTCAGTGGCTTCCTAAGAGACAAGTTCCATAGGTACTTCAGAAACTGCAGGTCGCCCTGCACCATCTGTCCATCTGCTTCTCTCCTCACCCATCTGCAAAGGCTCCTGTTCTCCAGGTCAAAGCTTCTCACAGCATGAGTCTCAGCACTTTGAGAATGGAGGTGGCCTGAGCTCAGGACACCAGGCTAAGGGCACCTCTGCTTGTGTCTCTTGTGTTTTTTGTGTGTAGTGGTTCGCGCACATAATCCCAGTATTTGGGAGGCTGAGATAGGAGGATCACACATTCAAGGCCAGACTCGGCAATGTAGCAAGACCTTCAGCAACTTAGCAAGACCCTATTTCAAAATAAAATATATCAGGGGATGGGGGATCTTCCTCAGAGGTAGAATTCCCCCGGGTTCAATCCCCTATACCACAGAGGGGAGGGGGCGTGTTGGGAGATTTATGTATACCATTTAGGTTTGTGTAACTACATTCTATAATGTTCACATAATCATGCAATTATTTATGCATATCTCAGAATATATCCTAGTGATTAAGTGAAACTCAACTGGATAAGGTGATGTCTTCATTTCCAGAGATTGGGATGTGGACATATTTTAGGGCTGTTTAGGGCTGAAACCGATCATAGCAAGTTTCCATCATGATTGCATACCATCCTGCCACTTTGTACCCATGAATTATCCAAGAGACATTCGGGACTGATCTCTTCATTCTCAATCACAACTGAGCAATATCTAGAACTAGCAGAGTTGGGAAGTCCTGGAGACCCGCTCACTGGAGCCATCTTCCTCTCCCACGTGCACTACAATGTATCTATAAATGCCTGCATTGTCCTTTTGATGGGGAACCAAGACCCATTTCTCCACTAGCTTTTAGATTCAAAGGAAACATGGAAGCCACCCAGCACATGTCTCAGAAAACATTCTTGAAAGTATGGATTTATATAAAAGGAAAAGCACAGTGTATGGGTTTGGGTGCAGCAAGTGATCCAGTGTGAACAGGCCTAATGAGCACATGAGGTGAGTAATTAATCTCGCTGGACCTTAGATCAGGCCAGAAAGTGTAGGTGTTAATTACCTTGCTCAGGGATTTCTGATTTATTCGCAAATCTGTGTGTTTGAGTAAGATACCACTATCTCTAGCAAAAATATGGGGGGGAAAGATTAAAAGAGAGAGATAGGAAAGGCAGTCAAACCACTTACAAGGCCGTTCAATGGCCCATGACCAATACACTGTGGAGCTGAACACATAATTCAATCCTACATTTACCTAAAGAATAATAAAATCCTGTCTTGAACTTGAATTTCTCATAGAAAGAGTACAAAGTACAAATATTTAACACATCAAACACTAAATTTTGTCAATTAACAAAACCATTAAGTACAGGTTTCTACAGAAAACATACTTCCCCAAATTCAAATATGCTGCTCCACTCATCAATCCACACATCCATATGTTTTGCAAAAGAGATAGCAGCCAAGTTTTGTAAATATTTTTAATAAGGGACAGCATCTAGTGGGGCATGACCCAGTTGAGGAACCACTCTGGAAGATTTTTGGAAAAGTTGATTTGCACAATTTCTAAGCACATTCTTAGCACAGAGATCTGACCCTAAAAACATTTGCTGGCAACTCTCATCAATACACTCATTGGCAGTAGCACATACACGTGAAATGATGACTAAGTTCTAAGAAGATGCGAGACAATAAGAAAAGAAAAAGTAATCAAATATATAAGGTCATTAGAAATTCATGACTACTCCTTTCAACACTTAGGGAAATACATAGACAAGCTCACCTGGAGAGTGAACTTCTATCTGGTTGATAAGACATGCAGCAATGTCAAGGCAAATGTTTTACTTGCCCTTTTACTTATGGGGTAATTTTTTAAAATGTAATCTCTAGCCAGGTGTGATGGCATATGCCCATAATCCTAGTAGTTGAGATGTTAAGTCAAGAAAATCGCAGGTTCGAGGCCAGCCTCAGCAACTTAAAGAGGCCCTGTTTCAAAATAAAAAATAAAATAGGGCTAGAGCTGTAGCTTAGAGGTAAAATTCCCCTTGATTAAACCTCCAGTAACACACACACACACACACACACACACACACACACACACACACACACACCAATCTCCATCCAGTGACCTCCCCAAAATAACAAAATAGTTTTATTGGTGATTGTCTTATGATTATTCAGTCTCTTCCCATATGCCATTGGCTACTTTGTCATGAGAAAGACTTCTATTAAAAGATTCTCCATGCTAGCTGAGCTCTCTTGGCATATAGATATACTTTTTGTACATGATTCCAACCATAGTATCATGTTTCATAAACATTTACAGCCAATTTGAATTGTAATTAGTTTATTCAAATGTTCAAACTACATCAACATGAAATGACTCTCACAGTTTTAATTTTTTTCAAAGTATTGTAAGTTAATATGGCAGAAAATTGACATATTTGTACCAGCAATGGTGTTCTAGTATCAGATACTCCCACCAAGTTTATAAGACCTTCTAATATTTCACTAAACAAAGTGTTCACATTTGTCATCTAATTTACATAGTAATTCTTTTACATCTTGTTGTGAATAATCTATGCCTAAAATAAGCTTGCATTATTAATGCTCTAGAAAATTATTGTATAAGTATTCACTTACTCATTCAATCATGTCACAAGTGTTACTGGGTACCCACTGTCTACCTGCTCTGGCACTGGGGTAGTTGAACAAAAGTAGTAAGCTCAGTTCTCAGTCTTTATAACAAATTACATATAAAATTAAATTATATGTATGCATTCACTGATTTGAGCTTAATGAATTGAATGTTGAATAATGTAATTCAAACCTGTTGGTTACCAGTCTCATTTTTTTAGTGTGTTTACAAAATTGCCTACTCAAGACATTTGTTATTACAAGGGTAACTGGGTAAAAACAACTCAAAATCTCCCATAGAAAACAAAGAGTTATATCAACAGAAATTCTACCCCAATGAGCATTTTTTGTTTGTGGGTTTTTTGCATTTTATGGGTGTATTATTATTATTACATATAACAATGAGATTGATTGCAACATATTTGTACATGCACAGCACATAATTTGGTCTATTTCATTCCCTCCCACGCCCCTCTCCTCCTCCTGAGCCCCTTCCTCTACTCTACTGGTCTCCTATTTTCACAAGATCCCTTATCTTTCCTTTTTTCTATCTAGCTTCTGAATTTGAGAGAAAACATAGGACCCTTGAATTTCCAAGTCTAGCTAATCTCACTTACCACAATGTTCTCCAGTTCCATTCAATTTCCTGCAAATGACGTAATTTCATTCTTCTTCATGGCTAAGACTTCATTGTGTATATGTACCACATTTCTTTATCCAATCATCTTTTAATGGACACCTAGGTTGTTTCCATAATTTGGCTATTGTGAATTGTGCTATAAATATGAATATGCATGTATCACTAAAGTATCCTGACTTTAGTTCTTTGGGATAAATATTGAGGAGTGGTATACCATTGTCATACAGTGCTTCCATTCCTAGTCTTTTGAGGAACTTCCCTACTAATTTCTATAGAGGTTGTACTAATTTATAATTCCACCAACAATACATAAGCATTCCCCCCCAACGTCCTCACCAGCATTTTTTATTGTATTCTTCATGACTGCCTTTCTAATAACTCTTAGGTCTGGAAAGTAACCACCAAAGCTACCTGTGTCTCATTTTTTTGAAGGTGAGTTGGAAGTTAGGAGGCTCGGGGTCCAGTCACAAGGGAGTAGTGACTTATTCATTGTTAAACTTGGGCATGCATGAGTTGCAGACAGATTTCTTGGAGGACTAGTTAGTTGTCCTGTGGTAAGGACCGCAGTAATGGGAAATAGGAGATAGAGGGAATGGGACAGATAGATTAATCTTTTCCCCCTTCATAGACTGCTGCAAAGTATGGCTGTTCTGTGGAAGTTTTCTAGAGAAGTCCCATGGTAGTGTGAATGCTCCTCACAGCAGTCCGTGTGTCTTTTGCAACTGGTGTTGAGGCAGTATCCAGTGTAGTGATGCTCAGACAGCAGTACTTTGCTCTACACCTCTCCTGGCCCCATGTCCCTCTTTTTCACAAGCCCACTGCCCTGAACACTCACTTCCAGTAAAGTATTAGCACATTCATCTTTGCCTTAGGTTTTGTTTTTGACAAGATCAATGCTAATAACATAAACTCTCTAAAGTCACTTTATTTTTATAGTACGATATTCCAGAATCACTTACTCTTAAAAAAAAAAAACCCTGGTGACTGTTTAATGTGGAGTATAAAAAGGTCCAGCCTGTTAGCATTTCCAGGCACCTCCACTTATACTGGTGAGTTCAAGTACAGGCAGAAATTCATGTAACAGTCGTGAGCCTACCAAGGCAGGATGTGCTGAATATTGGTACCCAAAAACTCACATGAATACAATTTCCCCAGCATTCCATGACACAATGTGAAAGAACTGGGCATCTTTGGTTTGAATGTCCCTTATGTGAGGTTCATAGTAGAACATTCCAAAAACAATGGAGATGTGGAGTGCAGGCTGTAGTGTGCACTGTTTTTGCAGCCTGCCTGGCTTTGACTAGACCAGGGTTTCTCAGCTCAGCACTATTGTCATTTGAAATCAGATAATAATTGTTTTTGTGGGGATTGTACTGTGCATTATATGATTTTAGCAGAATCTCTGACCTTTGCTCACTACATGCCATAACATCATCTCCCCATTGTCACAATCATGTCTCCAGACATTCCTCTTGTTCTCTGGGGGATGGAAGCATACTTAACTGAGAACCATCAGATTTGGAGACTAACTCCAGCTTCACATTGCTGACAGTAACTGGGGAAATGTCGTTAGTGACATTTCTGCTGTGTAATGTTGCGTACAGAGATGCCACCACCTAGTGACAATAGGAGACAACTTCCTCCATTCCAGCTGCCAGGTTTCCCAGAGTTAGGCCTAGGAAAACAGCTTGAACCACTTCAACATTTTTCTTGCACACAGAGCAGGAGAGCAGAGGTTATGTGTGAGCTTTTAGGCCAGGAGCAGTGGTATGCTGAAGCCAGCTCATACTCCCAAGAGCCAATCGTGAGGACCTCTTACTGACTCCATGTTCAGAGGCACCTCGCTGACAGCTTGAAATCAGCCATGGTGAGAGAATCGATGACACAGAGAATGGAAAATGCTATAAATGGGGAATTTCTGTTGGTATGTTTTGGTTTGGTGTTCCTCCCAGAGAGCCCATTGTTAAACATTTACTAGCACACCACTGTCAAGATGAATTTGCCACATACCCGAGCATGATGGGAGCTGTGGAAAAGAGGGGCAGCTGGATCCAGTTTTATAGGACTTATATACCTTAGAACTTTCAAGAGGAGCTCTTCAAGAAGGATTGCTCTGTCACTGATTCATGATTATAGAGATGATATTAAATAACTTTTAATCAATAGTTTTATAGCTGAATCTCAGAAGCCCTATGTATCTTCTGTCATGGAGGTGCAGCAAATAGAAAGCAAAATTAGAATTGGTGTAGATCATTGTAGGCAGAATAATTATATTAGGGTAGATCAATAGCTGCCCATGGAATGTAGGCTGCACTGGTGGTTTATGAAGGGAATCAATCGTATTCAGAATTGGATGCTAAGACTGTGTACCTTCAGACACCCATGGAGGAGGAGGACAGGAAGATGCTTGTTAGACCAATTGAACAGGAGGCCTCAGAGTGGGACCAGAGCCCTAGCCCCTTTCCAGAGGCTAAAAATGAAAAGGAAAGGAAGTATGTAGGGAAGGAGGCTGGAAGAAAGGAGAAAAAAGAAGCAGAATTTATATTTAAACTTGTATCTCAAAAGTATTTTCCTGAAATAAGAGAATATCTGTGTCTTAATTTTAAATGAGTATGCAGGGATGGGAAAAGCTGATCCAGAATGGTGACTATGGGGCACCCATTAATAAAATTAGTTTAGCCTTTTAAAATGCAGACAGCATTATAGGCTTATGCCATTGATTGTCCTCCAAAATGCCAACCTTTCTCTAACTTGATTAAAGGTTAGCATTCCTTCTTGGAAAGACACAGTTCCAGCTACCTCTTGAATAAGAGTTGGTTGGGTTGTATCTGCAAGCAGGCATGGAGAACATTCCTGAGCTGAGCAGTGCCTCATGCCTGGCTTTCCCACCCCAGAATTAGTTTATGTCACATATTCACCCAGTCTGGGACTTAGAATCAGATTTTTTCAGAGCTTATCAAATAGGAAGCCATGGGATTTACTCTTGACTGTGGTTCTTAGCAAATCAAATTATCCTAAATAAATTTAAGGAACATGTATATGAGGTTCCATCTCATCTATGTGCTCATCAGTGAATAGCAAAACCAAAACAAAACAAGAAGTGGATGTCACAGCATCCTTTCCTGAATCTATTGCCTACAGAGTTGGAGATACTTTCATGAACCCAGCCTTACAGCACCAAGGCTCTCCCTTGGAATATGCACCTTTGTTTGCAGGGAAGTAAGAGGAATATTCTTTAATATTTCACAATGTGGGCCTTTCTCAATGTGTGACTCAAAGAAGATAAGCCACTCCTATTCAGAATCAAATGCATCTATAAAACAAGTCTTATACCATTTCCAAAGTTTATATTGTCAAACATGAAATAGTGCTTTTGAAATACCTATTGTATAAATAAAATTTCATGGTTTAACTCAATTAGATTACCCTTTCAGTAACTATGTGAAGTGATAGATGTAAAAATTAACTTGATAACTTAACAATGCATATGTACATCAAATCATCATATTGGACATCTTGAATATATACAATTTTCCTTTGTCAATTATATCTCAATAAAACTGAAAAAAGCTTTAAAAATGTATCCAACCAGTTGAACAGTAATCTTTTTTAAAATATATATACACATATATGCTCATATATAATGTAATCACAAAACATACATACATGTATGTGTACTATATAACATGCACATAATTGATCTGTATGACTGAAGATTATAAATATGTCAGAACATTTTCTCATTACTGGGGCTTTTCCCCCACAAAGTAAAACTTTGTAGGTTATTGATATTAAAACTTGTTAAGTTCAAAGCAACTGAGGTTCTTCTGCTATTTAAAAAACAGCGTGTCAGCCCATCCCAGATAACTCAAAATCCATTTTTCCCCAGGTGCCTTGCATTACGAACTAACAATTCCTATTGTATTTCACACTGGGAGATTCTTTGTTACACGCCATTAGCTAAGCTATTTGTTCTCCTTCGAGGTTTGACATAAACATTAGTATAGCTATTATTGCAACCATGAGATACATACATGATTTATCTGCTTTTTATCTGTCAAAGAGAACTACCGTCTCTTGACTAACATGATATTTGTATGTGTTTTGAATTTTAACCATATCTATCTGGAGAATAGCCATATTTAAAATCTGTGATGCAGAAATCATATCACGAGATTGGGAGTGGGAAATGAGAGTCTAAATTCTGGCCAGCCACATGAATCTGTAGCATGAGAGCAGAAAATGTGTCTCCTGGGCCTTCAGGAGGTCCCCACAGCAGCACGGCAGTGGTTCTTTAGTTTCCTAAGCAAACAGCATCTAAGAAGACACAGTGAAAAATAAAAGCCAAGTGTTATCAACAAACTTGTCTCCCACCATAAAAACCATACATGAACATTTCCTTTTTTTTTTTTTTTTTTTTTTTCTTGCGGTACTGAGGATTGAACTCAGGGGCATTCTAACTCTGAGCTACACCCCCAGCCCTATTTTTTACTTTTTTTTATTTTGAAACAAGGTCTCACTAAGTTGCAGGGCCAGTAGCTGAGGCTGGCCATGAACCCGGATCCTCCAGTGTCAGCTTCCCAAGTACTAGGATTACAAGCATGCACCACCATACCGGGCTGAGGGACATTTCCAAAGGGTAGAGTCACAGCCCTGAAAATGAAAGTAGAGCTTGGTGGAAAAACTATGCAGAGCCCACCTGATTGGAACCCCCACATTGGTCATTATTGGCAGGTATATATATCCAAAGAAGAATATAATTTCAGAAATGTAAGTGAAACAGGAATTGTGACAGCTACTACTTTCTGGAAAAACACCACAATATTGTTCATAGACTGGGTGTACAGGGTCAAACTCCGCAATTACACTGGAGTCTTTACTCTGCTTTGTCTCATCTCTCCTACCCTGTGGAGCCACTGAAATCCCCCTAGCAGTCTTATCCCTCCTCCATGCTCCATGTCCCACACTCCCCAACTAATGAGGGACCTGAAGAATGCTAGTTCAGTTTAGATTTGACCTCAGTCCACAGCCATTGAAAATGACTCTTGTTCTTATACCAATAAAGGGGTGGGGTACTAAATAGTCCCCTCTAGTGTGGGTTCCTCTGCATTACTTCCCACAAGACTGGACTACACTGTCTTACTCTTACCATGATTTCCAACCATCTCTCTAATGATGGGATTGGAGAGATGTCATTCCTTGTCTTATTAGACTTCTTCATGACTGATGGACAGCCATACAATCATTTCACTCCTGCCACCAGGCTTCCCAGCCATGTCAGCTCTCATCCTCCCCGCTGCAGTTAGGTCTTTCCCATCCCCTGCAAAATGCCATTATTACATGGAGGATACAAGTAAACTATGGGCCACAGCATCAACTCTGTCCTTTACTTCAGTACCATATGTCTCAGTCAACATTTCACTGCTATACTCCAAAAAGACTGACCATACAACTTAAAGGAAGGAAGATTTATTTGCTTACAGTTTTCTTGGAGGTTTCTGGTTCAGTCTATGTGAGACTGGGTTCTGTGGAGCTCAAGACATGGCGGCAGGAAGCAGAAAGAATGTGCACAAAGCTCCGCTCTCATGTTGTGGAGGCCTGAAGCAGAAAGCAAGCAGGGAAAGGAGAAAGGATATATAGTCTCCAAGGCCACACCCCCAGGGGCTCTCTTTAGCAACCAAACCCCACTTTAAAATTGCTACCTTGCTTCTGTGAGGGCTAGAGGGACATTCCAAATCAAAACCATCACACCATATAAATGCTTGACCCAAGGATTGTGTGAAAAGACATCTCACGTAACCCTCCTCCCAACTCAATAAGATGTCTATATTACCCTGGTTTCAAATATGGGAAACAGAGGATCAGCCTTACTGATAATGTGCTCAGTCTTACTGACAGCCATGTCCTGCTCAACAAACCTAACCACTGCACCACCCTGCTGCAGAGATCATGAGCTTGGATCCTGTCCAGGAAAAATCATATTCTCCAGACACCAGGCTGCTGCTCTGATTTCCCCGTCTTCTCCACCAACATGGTGTTGTGGTGTTTCTGTGACAAGGAACAGATGAATTCCTCTCCTGCCTCTACATGATAAAATCCTGGTCAAAATATCTCTGATAAAATGTAAGAAGACAGGTGAGTGTTGAGGGTGATAGCTGGGAAGCAGAGGGAGTCTCTGCTTTTTATAATGCCATGGGGCTTTGCTCAAGGGCTGCAGTTTTGAATTGGCAGCTGTTTCCTCTCAGTGTGGAAATATCAACTAGAGGCAGGAGACCCATATCTCAACATGTACCAGTGGTATTCTGGTATTCTGATCAGATCTTCTCCTTGGACAAATATAGATTTATTCTTTTCTACAAGTAGTCATTGGCCCAGGGGGGGAAAAGATATGTCACTAAGATAAAAAAATATATATTTAGCAGCCTCATAGTCGAAAACAATGCCTTAGAGGATTATTTTTTCTATCTCTCTTTAACATACAATATCCACAACCTCCTTAAGCCTTAGTTTCATCACTCATACAATGAGTTCCTTCCCATTAAGTGCTTATAACACTACGCACCAATGGTCTTCTGATTGTCACCCCTTAATGTAGTAACAGCTCCAAGAAATCCACGAATAATACCAAGATAAAATTATTTACCAAGAATATATATATATTGAATAATATATATTCTATATATTAATATATATAACATATATTAATATATATATTGATTAATGTATATTAATATATATAACATATATTTATATATATTGATTAATATATATAATGTATATTAATATATATATTGAACCCTGGGGTATTCTACCTCTGAGCTGTACCCCCCGGCTTTTTTTATTTTTTATTTATTTTTTATTTTTTATTTATTTATTTTTGCGG
>PVLC010000070.1:31433-56250 GCA_004027655.1 Graphiurus murinus
TTTTTGCGGTACTGGGGATTGAACTCAGGGGCATTCTACCTCCGAGCTACACCCCCAGCCCTATTTTTTTATTCTTTATTGAAACCGAGTCTCACTAAGTTGCGGAGTGCCTCACTAGGTAGCTGAGGCTGGCCGCGAACCTGGATCCTCCGGTCTCAGCCTCCCGAATGCTGGGATTACAAGCGTGCGCCACCACGCCTGGCTCCCAGGCTTTTGTTAATTTAACATTTTTTTGTTTTGTTTTGTTTTGTTTTTTGAAACAAGGTCTCACTAGATTGCTGAGAGTCTTACTACTGCTGAGTCTGAGTCTGTTCTCAAACCTGTGTCAATTTCTCAAGTACTGGAATTATAGGCATTTGCTACCATACCCATCTCAAGAATATAATTTAATAAAATCATCTTAAATTCTTTGAGCCCAAGCCAACATTCAAGGAGAGCCCCATGCCCCTTTACTTCTTTACCCTTATTTCCCATTGGGTTTTAGTTTGGATCTTTTCTCTTGGCATGTGTTGGAGGTGGGAGGTTTGGATGAAGTTATTCTAGTGAGTATTTGAATAGAATTGAGGTTTGGGGTTGCTAGGTTACCATCTGTGCTCCATAGATCCACAATGGTCAGGCTTACCCTTATGGTCTTGGGGGGGGGGTCTCTAAGCATGCTTACCCCACTTTTACCCTTCAGTTGTCCCTAACTGCGGACACTGGGTCTCTTCTGTAGCCCTGACTAGCCATAATGCCTGCTGCTAGTTACCTGGTCATGTTGGAGAAGGAATCCCCAGGTGTGGCTCAGACTCTGGCAGACCAAGGTAGGCCGTTCTCAACATCCCCGCCCTTGCTCTGACCAGGCAGGAGAAAGTGTCCTGTCAGATTCCTGGTTCCCCAGTACAGACAATTTGACTCCCTTACCTCCCACCAAAGTGATGGTCTTAGCTCTGGCGCTGGAGCTGGTCCGCTTCCTCCCTTCCACTTGTGGCTTTGGGTCCTGCTTCCTAGAAGATCCGCCTCGCAGGTGCACAGGTTGCTGGTCTTTGTGCCGCCCACAGCTGCCTACCTCCGCTCCTGCCCATAACATCCTTCTGTGAAGCCCAGGGACAAGAGCAGCTGAGTGACAGCAGATGTCCCTTACCTCTGGGAGCCCCAGGTTTCTAAACTGCCACACAGGTCCACACGTGGTCTTTGTTTCAGCTCTTTTCTTTTTGCCCAATTGTGTAGTGGCCTCATCTTCCTGCCATGAGCTCCCAAGTGAAAGAAGGCATGTGTCTGTCTTTCTTCAGAAGAACTTTGTCCTGGTTCTGTGCTCCTGGTTGACCTGGGACATGAGCTCTTGAAGGAACTCAGGAAAACCTTGTAGGGGATGTGACTTTTCCTTTCATTAAGGATGGTCTTACTGATTTCTGTATCATCATATAAGAAAGCAGAATTCAGCTGGGTGTAGTGGCGCATGCTTGTAATCACAGTACTTGGGAGGCTGAGACAGGAGGATCTCGGGCTAGCGGTCAGCATCAGCTACTTAGAGAGGCCCTCCAGGCTGGAGGTGTAGCTCCGAGGTAGGAAAAAAAGAAAAGAAAAGAAAAGAAAAGAAAAGAAAAGAAAAGAAAAGAAAACAGAATTCCTCTATTTTTTTTTTCCACTTACATTTTAAAGTAGCCCTCGTCCTACCATGTTTGTTTTGTTTTGTTTTGTTTTGTTTTGTTTTGTTTTGTTTTGTTTTGTTTTGTTAATCCCCCTTCCATTCCTCCAGGAGAAGTTCCTTAAGAAACAAAGACCCAGGATCCTGTGCTTTCTAGTATAGTCTTTTGATCTTTGAGTACTTCCCTTCTTAGAATTCTCAAAACCTCAGCTCCAGGTGATGGTGGAACATTATTACAAGAGCAGCATTTTCTACAGTGTGTTACAGAATCTACTCCCTATGAATTGTTATAGTGTGTTACTCTTTTTTTTCTTTAAGGAGTACTAATAATTCAATGTATAAATACAATGTGTAATGACCAAATGAGGGTAATTAGCATTTATATATCTTTATCATTTCTTTATCATTGAAGCCTTCAAACTTCTCTCCTCTATTTCTTTTAAAAATATATAATACGAGCCAGGTGTGGTGGCGCACGCTTTTAATCACAGTACTTGAGAGACTGAGACAGGAGTATCTATCTGGGTTCACAGTCAGCCTCAACTATTTAGTGAGGCCCTCAGCAACTTAATGAGACCCTGTTTCAAAATAAAGAATAAAAAATAGGGCTGGGGGTGTAGCTCGGAGGTAGAATGCCCCTGGGTTCAATCCCTAGTACTGCAAATATATGTATATATCAGTTGTTATAAATTATAGCCATCCTACTGTGCATGGGACATATCTAATTGGATTTTGAATTGATTTTACTCTTAAAGTGGGATTCAGTGGTCAAAATTTAGCAAGTGCAGCCAGGCATGGTGGTGCACGCTTGTAAACCCAGTACTTGGGGAGGAGGATCCGGGTTCACAGCCAGCCTCAGCTACTTAATGAGGCCCTCCTCAACTTAGTGAGACCCTGTTTCAAAAATAAAGAATACAAAATAGGGCTGGGGCTGTAGCTCAGAGGTAGAATGCCCCTGAGTTCAGTTCCCAGTACTGCAAAAAAAAAAAAAAAAAAAAATTAGTAAGTGCTAAAAAAAATGCTGAAAATGTTTCTTTCCTACACAGTCCCTTAGAGCCTTGTATATACTATGTCCAATTCTTTTCAAGTAAAAAACTACTGCAACATACTTACATGTAAATCTCTGTATCTGTCACATGCAAATCAGTAGGTCAAGAAAGTCTTAATGGAATTGTTTTTATGAATGGCATGTGCCTTATAAATTTGTAATTCAAAAATTCACACTTTGTGTTTTAACAAAAAAGTATACCTCTACAAATGGTTCATTAAGACTCCTACTTTCTTATATATTCTTAGTAACTCTGCATGCTCACTAATATCTTCCTAATATTTGCCATTATGTAAAATAGATAATGTCTCATAGTTCTCATTTGCAAATTGGGGTGTGTGTATGTGTGTGTGTGTGTGTGTGTGTGTGTGTGTGTGTGTGTGTGTGTGTGTGTTAGAAATACTTAGTTTATGCTCAATTTTCTATTGGGTCAATCTATTTGGAAAAGTTCTTTATATTTTAAAGAAGTTTAATCTTTTTCGGTGAATAACAATTTCTGCCTGTCTTGCCATTTGTCTTCTAACATTGTTCATGAGGTTGGTTCTTGTTCATAAACATTAATATGAATGTAGTCAAATTTAGCAATCATTCTTTCATGCTTTCCAAGTTTTCATGGCATGCTTTAAAAGACCTTTTCCACTCTAAATTTCATATTAAAAATCACTAAGCTGTTATGTTATTAAAGCAAATTCTATTCAACTGTCAAAAACAGTAAGATGAATCTACATGTACTATCAAAGAAATAGGTAGCTAGTGTGTTAAGTTAAAAAAAATTTTCTTGTGTTATTTCATGGAATTCTCTCAATACTCCATAAAGTTGGCACTGCTATTTTCCCAAGTTTGCTAATAAGGAAACTGAGTTACAGAGAGGTTAAGTACCTTCTCACTGAACTAAAGTCTGATAGTAAGTGGAGGAACTAGGATTTGCTCTAGGCTGACTGACTCCAAAACTATAACAAAACACCTGAGTTGATCAGTTTGGGAGGATGGAAGTAAAACAGCATTGCACCATGAGGGCCCACAGTGAGATGGAAAGATGTGGAAGGCAGAAGTCAACATCTTGAACAGGAAGCAGGAGAGCTGGGACCAGACTCACACCCTCTCTCATGATCTACTAAGAGGTCACACAAAAACTATTTCGATCCCTGCCAAAGACAGCACTCTTGATTAACCCAAGGAACTTTCACTAAGCCCCACCTGTTAAAGGTTCTTACCACCTGCCAATACCTCCACCCTGGGGACCAAGCTCCCAATGCACGCCATCCTTACCACACGTGTGGAATATATGTGGTCTACATATAGAATAAAAGACCTAGTATAGATCTTCTCAGCCATTTCTCTTGCTAGGTAGAATTTGGCAATTGGGAAGAATTGAAGTCTTGTAAAGATATCTTAGAAGTCTGTCCTTCATGAGTTGGTTAGTTGGTGTTTTTGTCCTCACACCTCACCTCACCCCCAAAATTAGTCTGTGTTGATTTTACAATAACACTTTTTTTTTTTCAAAAACGCTTGTAATCCCAGTACTTGGGAGGCTGAGACAGGAGGATCACAGGTTTGCAGCCAGCCTCAGCTACTTAGTGAGACCCTCTGCAACTTTAGAGAGACATTGTTTCAAAATAAAGAATTAAAAAATAGGGCTGAGGGTATAGCTCAGAGGTAGAATGCCCTTGGGCTCAATGCTCAGAACTATAAACAAACAAACAAAAAATCCATTGAACTTTAGCAAAAAATTCATGTGTTTCTCTAAAAGGACAGTTTAATATTAAAATTCTCCAACTTCTTTGAACCTAAAATACAGTTTAGAAGCACATTTTGAAGAAGTAGTGTTCTTTTAAGAATAAATTGGAGTCTGAGTGGGGGAGAAGGAAAAGATGGGAAAATTTTGATCAAAGCACTAAGTTATAGTTAGAGAGGAGAATAAGTTCTGGGTTCTATTGCACAATAGAGTGACTATTCACATCAATAATGTACTATTTATTTCCAAAAAGATAAAAGAAAAGATTGGATGTTTTCACCACAAAAAAGATAAATACTTGAAGAGATACATATGTTTTCCTTCATTTGAACACTGTACAATGTATAAATGTATGGGAACATCATATTGGTACCCCATAAATATGTATAACTTTTGCATATTTATTAAAAGCAAATAAATAAATAAATAAGAATTCAGGGCAAGGGAATAAAATAGTAGACTTTTCTTTCCCAGTTTCCTTCAATTTGCTGACTTCTGTATTGCCAGGAACCCTTCCTCAGTAAATAATGCTAACTTTATTATTCAGTGAGAATATAACATGTTTTAATTAATATTTTGACCTTGGTTCTTTTCAGCTAATTGTGAAAAACGAGAGGTTTTGTTGATGCAATTTATTTTTAATGAATTAATGATTGTCTGGCTTTTCCTAATATTTCTATTTAAGCAGTAAAAATAGTCCTCATTTCATTACCAAGCCCTGACTTGTATAGTTTGTAGGGGATGGGGGTACTATTTTGCCTTATCTAATGCTCTTTGTCTGTTATTAATGTACATCACTGTGAACCAGAGCCTTCTCTCTGAGAGTCCCCACACAACCCCCCAAAATATCATATATGATAACTGTCACAGAAGAGTTCGTGCCTACTAAATCCAGAGCATAGGTTAATTATTGGGGCAAGTCCCTTTCCCTGGGCAATCTTAACATCTATTAAAAATCCCTATGATAGTTCACGCAAGCCTGGGCTTTTGCATGTTTAGATAAAGGGCTTATTGCTCTCCATTGATTCAACTCTACATAATTAGACTCATCTCAAGGTCACTAACTATAGCAATAGGTTTCTACAAAAACACTCATATTTTTCCACCTACCATCCCTTTCATTTCTTCTTTTTTCCATTTTTTCCAATTTTTCAAATTAACAATTGTTGCATGTCCTCTGGATTGGAGATAATTCATAGCAGTGTCAATAATTCCAAGAATAAGCACCATTTAAAAATCTGTGACTCACCAACATCCACAATGAATTATCCAAGATGAAGTATTCTTTCTTAAGTGCCAAAGTCTTTCCAGACATTTAGAAGATGCCAAAGTAAATTTGAATGTTTTGGAGTGATGAACAGAGAAAAAGTCAGATCGATGGGAATGAATTTCCAGATCCAGTTCAAAGACACATATTCAGCAATCTAAATGTAATGGGATGTTTTAAGTTTCAAAATGTCAAGAAATAAAATCATAATGACCTACCCAACTAAAAAAAATAAAAATAAAAATCTGTGACTCAAATAATTATCAGGAACCTACTAGGCATTGTCTTGAGAATGGTTTTAAGTAATAATAAGTGAGACATAATATCTTCCCAAAGCAACCTTTAGAACCATAAAAATATCACAGGTTGAATATCCTTGATTAGAATGTTTGGGAACAGCAATGCTTTAGATTTTAGATTTGTTGGGCTTTAGAACTCTTGCGTACATATAATGCGATATCTGGGGACAGGACCAAAGACTAAACACAGAATTCATTCATGTTTCATATATACCTCATACACAGTCTGCTAGTAATTCTATACATTATTTTTAGCATGCCTGCCTTTTGACTGTGAACCACCACTTGAGGTTGAGTATGTAATTTCCTACTTGTGACATCATGCCAGTGCTCAAAAAGTTTTATATTTTAGAGTATTTTGAATTTTGGATTTGGGGACTAGGAATTCTCAACCTGTATTTCAGTGAAGAACAACTGGTGCTATAATGGAATTATAAACCAAAGTGGAACCACAGGAAACAGAAGAGAGTCTGCGAAACTTTCTTCACATAAACTTCACACTCCATGATAAGGAATCTATCAAAAAACCTTTCACTCCATAGGAAAGCCTGTGAGAAAGATTGGTCCCCTGGACAACTTCAGTCTTCTCTATTCATTCATACTCAGATGCAGATTTTACTGTATTTTTGTGCTAGGCCCTGTACTGTATACAGAGCCACACATTTCACATTATTTAAAGTTCATGCCCTTGAGGTAAGTACTACTCTGTTTTAATACAGAAAATATACTCACAGAGATTATTTTCCTGAAACGCATACAAGTGGTAAGAAACAGGATTATAATTTGAAGCTAATTTCCCTTGCAAGAGCACCATGATTATGCATATACTACTGAACATCTCTTGTAGAAATGTTGTCAGGTTGACATCTCTTGTTGTCAGGCTGGGAGAACATAAAAGTTACAACTAGAAGATATCCCAAGAGCCAGTTTCCTTCCTATTCCAGTCTCCTGATGTATATACACTCCAAAGATAGTATTCATATTTACTTTTACTTATATGTAGTAAAATTCTCTTCCTAGTTCCTCAATGCTGCAGAATAGTCATTCTTCAGAGATAAGCCAATTTCCCAAATGATAAAAGTTTAATTACTATTAGAATATAAATCAATAGTGCTCTTCATTATCTTAATTTGCTTCAGTTTCTCATGCACACATCTCAATCATGATCCCTTTAGGAAAGTAGACCTCAATATACTTGAAGACAAAGGACTTGTCTACACTTTTTATTAAATGTTCTACTTCTCTTTTCTTTTACATTCATCCTTATTTTTAATCCTAAAACTGCCATACCAATTTGGCATAAATAAATGGTGTAGTCAGTATTCAAAAACTATATTAAGGTATCACAAGGTAAGTGAAATTATTGAAAATCATGACTGCATACTAAAATGATAAATTAGCCACTTAGAGAAATGGTCTACACTAAAATGGTTTAACAGGTATCCGTATTAGCTTGGCACTTCTCTCACATCAAAAGAACATCAGAAAGAAACTAAAATCTAATGTAATTGACTAGACTGCAACAATAGTGTCTATGATTTATTAAATACCTTGATGCTATATTAGTTATCTATTACCACATTACAGATTACCCCAAATTGCAGCTTTAAACAACCAGCAGTCATTATCTCATAGTTTCTGTACATTTGAAATTCAGGAGCAGCTTAGTTGGGAGTTCTTGCTTAGAATCTTTCATATGATCACAGTCAAAATGTCAGCCTGGAGCCTCGGCATCTGAAAGGACTGATGGGAGCTGGAGGCTCCATTACAAGATGGCTCACTGACATGGTTATTGGTGGGAGAAATCAGTTCCCATCCATGGGCCTCTCCATAAGGGCTATTGACTATCTGCTCTCTTTTTTGTATGTAATACAAGAAAGCAGGTTGGAAGACACAAGGTCTTTTATGATCCAGCCTCAGAAGGCACACCCTGCCATTACAGCAAAGTTTACACTTATCAGTTCTCTTGACTGTGAGAGGACACTGTATAAGGACAGGAATAACAGGATGTGAGGTTCACGGGGGGCCCGTAAGACAACCTACTCTACATACATAGTACTTTTAGGTACAATTTTTTAATCCCATAGTAGCCTCACGGGATAATATAGTTACTAATATGACATCCATTTATACATGTGGCAACTAGGACTCAGAAAGACCATGTAATAATGAACCCCAAACTGACAGGCAGAATGTGTCAGAAGAGGTCAATCAAGTTTCTTTTCTGAGCACTTAAGTATGGACTTTTGGCCTTGAAGAATACAAACCCAGAAAACATGAAAATGGTGTTACTGATGAAAAGCTGAAAACTACACTTCAGGTTGCAGAGTAATTGTGGAGTGTGTGCATGACAGAAGTTAAATGGAGGGGAGTGGTGCCCTCACTGTGGTGAGGGACCATTGACCCGGTCAATGGAGAAAACCATTTGCTTTGCCCACATTCTGCAAGGATGGCCCAGCCTTCACTTGCAAACCAGTCCATCAAGCTCTAACTACTGACTTCTTTACTAGGTGGAGCCACACTTCAGAAATCAACGCTCAAGACAATGGGCTTAAGTGTTCTAGAATCCATAAAAGAGAATCCCCACTATAAATTAATACATCAAGATTAGGTTTACAAATCTCTCTCCTTGGGAAACACTGGGTGGCACAAAACTAAGGAGATCTTGCTGGTTTTCTTGGCCAAGGTCCTTCTCTAAGTCAGTTATCCAGATTTTAAAACTCCACCCTCCATTTTAATAAAAACAGATCGCTCACCAGGCATAGTGGCACATGTCTATAACCCCAGTACTTGGGAGGCTGAGACAAAGCCAGCCTCTTTACCAACTAGAGAGGCCCTTGGGAACTTGGCAAAATCCTCTTTCAAAATTTAAAAAAGGGGGGCTGGGAGTATAGCTCAGAGGTAGAATGTCCCTGGATTCAGTCCCCAGTACATACATACATACATAGATACATACATACATACATACAACAAAACAGATAGCTCTAGAAATACTTGTCCACCTTTAATCGTTTTATAACTGTGGCTCCAAAGTGATGCTTCTGATTTCATGGAGCCACAGTACTCACAAAACTGGAGAGTAATGACCATAATCAAGGATGTGCGGAAAAAATGTTCCAGCCTCCGACCAAGGCAGCATCCTCCCAGGAGCAATTCCCCCTTGTTTGGGCTTATTAGAGAAATTTCATTTTTGAAAAGTAGTTATAACCTCCAGCACCAAGTCCAACTTTTCTCTGAAACCTAATCTCTGCCACTTTATAAATAATAACCAAATGAGTAATACAAATGCAAATTAAACCGCAGCGAAGAACTGGTGGCTGGAGGGGAAGAAATCCTTAGAGAATTGGTTTGTCTCCTAGGTAATGAAGATGACAGACTGGTGTGCATATTAGTTTGTTCTCTCCTAAGCCATGGGGAAAGAAATGATGAGAAGCGAGGGCACAGCTGTGGAATGCATCCTGAAACTCATCCATTTGGGTTCCCAAGGTTGTTCCCAAGCTTTCTCACAATAATGTTTGATTACTCTAGTAACTGATGACTGTTTTTGTTTGTGTTTCCCACAATGCTGCTACAGTGTGCATCCTCAGCTTGGGGCTGCTGAAAATCTTTAATGCTTAACTGCTACTTTCCATAAGAATGAAGCTAAAGTCCCAGGGATCACGTCTTGGAAAAGTAGATTTGCAGCAGCAATCCAATATTTTCACAGCACTGGCCTCCCTGCACAGCTCTTTGTATAGATTAGGGAGGGAGCTCCAGAGTGCCTGGCATGGACTTGGAGTATGAACTACACAGTGTAGTTCATTCTCTAAGCAACAAAAAGCAGCAAGGATCCCCTCTCATTTCTCTATGCATACACCTCAATAGAGAGAAAATGCTGGTCCTTTGGACTTGCTAAGCTAAGTTTCCCTAGATATCAACAAGGTTAAATATGCAAAGTTCAAAAATAAAATTTTGTTCTTAATACCCTGTGCCTGCAAAAAAAAAAAAAAAAAAAATGTTTAAGTAAAACGTGAGCAATGGGTCATTCACAGGGTATTTTAGAACAACAACAACAAAGAAAATTAACATAAATGTAGGTCAGCCGCTTGTGACTAACAAAAAACATGTCAAAAACACTGAGCAGAGCCTCCTGCCCATGGAGAGAGACAAGTCCATGCTCAGAAACCTCCATTCACCTACACCCTGGGTATTGATCTGCCTACCTCAATTTAGCAAAAACAGGGATGGCATAATTGACTGTCCCCCTCCCTCTCCCTCTTTCTCTTCCCCTCTCTATGTAACTTTCAGGACGACCTTTGCACATGAAAATTCCTGAGACCTTGAGGATCCCCAAAACACCTTTCTTTTTTTCTGCTTACCCTAATAGGATATACAGTACTAACTTAATTTCCTTTCCCTAAGAGATTACAAGTGTTTTTTCAGTATCTTCTTATATTCGTTGTTATTGGCCACAAGTCTGATGTTCTATATAACTCAAAAAAAAAAAAAAAGATTGCTAAATTTAATTACATAAAAAGTTGAAACAAAAAGGTAATGGGAAGATTGGTATCATTTTACATTTTACAGTTTTTTTAAGTGCCTGTTTTAATAAAAGACATCTGTTTCTGGATTCAATCTGTTGCATGTAGCTTGTGGAAAATTCTACTGAACACTCATGAGACAAATGACCATGAGAAGGCAAATACTACCTTAATATCATCATAAAAATAGTTTTCATCCTACACACCCCTGAGAGAGTCTTGAGCAACTCCAAGGCTCCCTGGATCATACTTTCTGAGCTACTGGTATAAAGAGCTTCTAAAAATAGAGGAGAATTGCTATTTTTAACAAGGTTAGTGAAATTAATACATTCAGAATTAGCCCTTGGACATGTGAAACGGTGCACAAGCATATCAGATTAAAAGAAACACAAACTAAATTATGCCAGGACACCATTTATTGAAAACAGAATAATTTTTCAAAAATTGGCCATCTGCTTTGTTAGCAAAACTATGAAGAAATTCAGTAACAGAAAGGGCCTTACACTTAGACTAATGGGTTCAAAGTACCATTTCCCCCTGAAGGAAACCAGGGTTCCTTGAAAAATAGCTGATTTCCAGTCTGAGACAGAAATGTTTAGGATGAGCCTAGGATATCTTGTTATACTTAATAATAAGGATGTTGTCAAAGACTACTAGAATTGTCACTAAAAGGCTCAAAAGCCAGTTTAAGAAGGTTCCCACTTATCAGATATGGTACAATTTCAACATCGGTAAGAATAATAACTACAGAGGACTAAAATTCTGTGAAAATAATGAAGAAATGTTCTTAACACGTGTAATGTTACACATTACACTTGTAGTCATAACAACAGGTCAACATTGAAGGTTGACAGTAAAGCAACCCATTTGAAAACTAATAAAGAAAAATATATTGGAAGGCTGAGATAAGAAGATTGCAGGTTCAAGGGCAGGCTCAACAACTTAGTGAAACCCTGCTTCAAAATTAAAAATAAAAGAGGCTGGGCGTGTAGTTCGGAGACACAATGCCCCTGGGTTCAACCCCCAGCATCAAAAAAAGAAAATGCTCAAGTATTTATCCTGCCTTTCCTATAACAACTATTCCAATGACTCTCCCAATAGCCGATGAAGGGAAATTTCTCTTTATAAAAATATTTTAGCAAATACACAAAGAAATGATAGAATTCTACTACTATGCAAACCATAAGGAATTAGTCAATTAGGCAGTCATCTTTCAGTCACTACAAAAAATATCTGAGGTAACCAGCTTATAGAAAGAAAAAGCTTATCTTGACTCACAGTCTTGAAATTTCAGCCCATTATCCCCTGGCACCATTGCTTTGGTGAAGCCGCTCATCATGGACATCATTAGGACTCCATCCTACTCCTGCCTTGGACTTCTCTCCATGGCTCTTGGCAATACTCTCTGAGTCACCTTTCATTTTTTTAAAAGGTGACTTCTGTTTGCAGCTCGTATCATTCAGATCTTGATGGTTCCCCAAGAGGCCCATGTGTTAAAGGCTTGGTCCTCAACCCATGGAAAGTAGTGGACTCTTTAAGGGCCTAGTGAGAGGTCTTTAAGTCACTGGGAGTATACCCTAGAAGAGGACTGTGGGACCCTGGTCTCTTCCTCTCTCTTGATTCTTGAGGGAGAAAATGGCAAGACTTGGTGAAGTTAAAGTTGTTCATAACCTACAACCTTAGCCATCCTTTTCCTTGGTAGAGAAACTCTCACACGGGAACATAAATAAGCACTCATGAAGATGTGCATTAAAATTTTGGTTCTGATACCTGTTAGAAGCAATCTAGATACTATTGCTACAATAATTAATAACTAAAATGTAGCATGGACATTTGGTAGAAGATGATGGAATGTAACAGTCAGAAGAAGTTAGAAATTTACAAGCTACAACATTATTAAATCTGCTTTTGAGTAGGGTTGAATAAATCGATGAAACAAAATGAGTTCTGTAATGTAGTGCCACTTATATAAATTAAAAATATGCATTTGCCAGATAGAACTTTTTCACTGAGAGAAGTGCAAGTACAGATATTAAATGCTCTGCAGTGATGTCTATAAGAAGGTAGTAAATAGGGCTAGAAAGTGGAGTGCTTGCCTAGCATGGCTCAATATTGCCCTGGGTTCAATCCAGTGCTGAAAAAAAAAAAGGAAAAAGTGAAGTGAATAATGAATATAAATATGGGCAATAAAGGAAAAAAGATAAAAATAATTCATCAAATCTCCCTTCCCCCATCCACCTCCTTTCCTTAGTCCTTCTCCATCACTCCACTGGGGTTTTCCTTCCTTTGTCTATAGCCCCTTTTGTGTCCCAAGTTCTCCCTAGTTTCTACATATGAAGAAAAACCTATGACCCTTCATTTTTTATGTCTGGCTCATGTCAGCATAATATTCTCTAGTTCCATTCATTTTCCTGCAAATGACATAATTTTGTTCTTTATGGCTGAATAGAATTCCATTGTTTGTGTAGACCACATTTTCTTTATCCGTTCATCTGTTGATGAACACCTAGGCTGGTTCCATACTTTAGCTATTGTGAATTGTGCTGCTTCAATATCACATATGGGGAAAGGGAAGGAGTGGGATGGAAACCAGGGGAAGCTCACCAAGTGCTGTGTGTATGTATGTTTTTGTCATTCTGAACTTCATTATGATGTATGATTACAGTGCATCAATACAAATTAAAAAAAAAATTCACACTAATGAATCAAACTGAGGCATACAATCACCTCAACTCTCAATGATGTCCAGGAAAATAAGACTGGGTATAGATAAAGGAAGAAATGAACTAATCAAAAGACAAAAAGAGGGCAGAGAGAGGAAGGGGGGAAAGGAGGAAGACAGGAAGAAGGACAAATAAGCTAAGAAGTGTGTAGTACTTTAGTACTTAGTTCAACAACTTGCGGGGGGTGGGTCATTGGAAACCATTAGCCTATTAGCAACTGTAGACTCTCACTAACACCTTTTCCCTGTTTGACAATATGCTGGATCTTTTTCAGCCTTTTTCCTCTTTTTTTTTTTTTTGGTACTGGGGATTGATTGAAACTAGTTGCATTCTTCTACCTCTGAGCTACACCCAGCCCTTTTTTTTTTTTTTTTTTTTTTTTTTTTGCGGTACTGGGGATTGAACTCAGGGGCATTCTACCTCCGAGCTATACCCCCAGCCCTATTTTTTATTCTTTATTTTGAAACTGAGTCTCACTAAGTTGCAGAGTGTCTCACTAGGTAGCTGAGGCTGGCCGTGAACCTGGATCCTCCGATCTCAGCCTCTCGAATGCTGGGATTACAAGCGTGTGCCACCACGCCCGGCCTACCCATCCCTTTTTAAATTTTTTTTATTTTGAAACAGAGTCTCACTGAGTTGTTGAGGCTGGCCTCAAAACTTCAACTCTCCTATCTCAGCTTCCCAAGTACTGGGATCACAGGCATGTGCCACCACACTTGGCTTTTTTCAGACTTTATGACTTGCTGCACCATAAGAAAAGTATCAGGGATTACAAATAACTCAAGCTAATAGTGGTGGTGGTTTTCCTGGCTCATGGACCAAAGGGAATAAATGGTGATATAGGTGTCTGAGGTACTGCTTTAAGGGGGGGGGGGGATAATTGAGAACTGTTTCTGCCCAGTCAAGTCTGCAGTCTTGAGTCTCCTGGAAAATTGAGCAACTTGGGGTCTCTGGCTTCTGAATCTCTTTTCAGAGTATCAAATTTCCTTTCAACATAGGTCCGAGGGCATTCTAAAAGCTACTAATTAGGTAAGATTCATGTCACAGTCTGAAATTGTGTTTCATTAATGCAATATAAAAATGCTGCTATTAGCCACAGTTATGTCTTATTAACAGTGTAAAAGCATTAAGGTGACATGCTTGGGTAGCCAGTGGTACTGCTAGCCTCTTTGTTGCCCAAATTAATTATAAAGCTATCTTTGAAAGGGCAGCATGATAAGGTTGGCTGGAGATGAATAGAAATATGCTACTATGATTTTCTATCTCTCTTGATCCATTCTCCAGTGAAACCTTGATGGTGCTTGGGTAAATCATATTCAAGAGTCGCCAGTTCTAAGACCCTTAATGAGACCATTAAAACCAGAAAGGGAGAGACTGTTATGTGTTATGAAAAGCAGGCCAGCAGAGATGGCTCATGTCCAAGGAAAAAATCAAATATGCATTGCTTGCTCAGAAAGCCAGGTGTGAAGAAGGAATTTTCTATCCACCTAGACACTTAAATCTTAAAGTAGTATGGGGGGAGGGGGGTTGATAGAATTGAAAATGAAGAAGAGAGCAGCAGATGTGAGGCAGGGGGGGAGAGAGGGGAAGTGGGTAAGACTGACTGTCCTAGCCTATAAATAATGAAAATATCCCTAGATTGTAATGTCGGGAACGACTGAAACAAGGGTTGCATTTTGCACATACGTTAATTGTGCTGATTTTTATTGTTCATCAAACTTTTCCATTAGTGAATATCAGGAAATCTAAGGCAGACCCATGAGGACTGAACATAAAACTAAGCAAGGATCATGTTGAGAGCTTTTTAAAAAGGGAAATCATACCTGGGCATGGTGGCGCACGCTTGTAATCCCAGCATTTGGGAGGCTGAGACTGGAGAATCTGGGTTCGTGGCCAATCTCAGCTACCTAGTGAGGCCCTCTGCAACTTAGTGAGACTCTGTTTCAAAATAAAGAATAAAAAATAGGGCTGAGGGTATAGCTTGGAGGTAGAATGCCCCTTGGTTCAATCCCCGGTACTGCAAAAAAAAAAAAAAAAAAAAAAAAGGGAAATCATGATTCAGCTATACCACTTCTGGGTATCTTTCCAAATCAGAATATTATAGTAATACATGCATATCCATATTTATAGCAACACAATTCATAGTAGCCAAATTATGGATCCAAGCTAGGTGTTCATCAACAGATGAGTGAATTACAAAATTATGGATGCATGTGCAATGAAATTCTACTCAGCCATAAAGAAGAATAAATCATGTCATTTGCAGGAAAATAAATAGACCTGGAGAATATTATGTTAAATGAGATTAGTCAGTCACAGAAAGTGAAGAGTCATATGTTTTCTCTCATATGTGGAAGTAATTGGGATACCAGAAGAACTTTAGATAATGGAGAGGACACCCCAGTGGAGTGAGGGAGGTAGTCTAGGGGAGGGTGGTGGTGAGGGTGGGAAATTAATGAAGAAAACACTTCCATAGACATTATATACATATGTGAGAATATCAATGCCAGCTTCAATATCCTGTATGGAGAAGGTGGGGATGAGAGGGACCTGGGGAAAAACTCTCCAAGTGCTATGTGCATATATGTCATGACCACTATGAGCTACATTTTGATGTGAAATTATAATGTACCAATAAAAGAATTTCAAAAATAAAAATAAAGGGGAAATCATGCATTTGCAGAGTAAATCATAAGGCATACTCACCTAAGTTCTATTCGTCAAAGTGAAAGTCAACCATCACAAATGGGAAGCTTCCAGGAGAGCAGAGGGAGTGACAGAAGGAGATTTCTTGCCTACGCTTTGTGGACTGGAATTCAGATGGCTGTGCCCTACTAAGATAAGTCAATTTATAAAAGAAAGAAAAAACCTCACTATTGCACTAAGCACAAATAATTAAACTATCTTTTAGAAAACCAAAGTTATATTACAGTGGAATATATTCTTTGCATCTCTGGAAAAGATAACTGTAGTCTTTCTTGGAAGACGAAAATCAGCAGAGTAAATGGAATGGGTTAGAGAGGTAGCATTCAGTCCAGGACACTGAATCCAAGAGGTCAGTGAAAAATATTCCATGACTACAGACAGATGGCAAACTTTCCTCACTACCAGAAAAGGTAGACATCACTAAAAACTCTCCAGTGACTTCTCTGCCTCAGAGTTCACCAGGAGGAAGGGGGTGAGCAGATGCTATAACAATATGCATTCCCCATGGGTGGAAGGGACAAAATACTTAAGGAGTCAGAATCACAGCACCAGAGGTGATTAAGAAATTTATCGTGAGCAGATGGATAGAACAATGACTGCAAAGGGCAAAGGAGCAGATTTTTACAGACATAAGAAAGAAGACTCTATGGTTCTCTGATGCTCTGATCTATATGCATGAGGTTCCAAAACCAGGTCTGTTTGATACTTGATAAACTGTACCATCCCTATCTATCAAGAGCAAAGGATAAAATGCAGGCTTTTAGATCCTTGATCCTAAATTGTTTGGATTGCTTTTTTTTGTTTTATTTTGTTTTTGTTGTGCAATTTATGAAAACATTAGCTTTCTCTACAGAATAAGGATAGCAATGGAAATGTAGCAAGAACTTAACCCAGTGCCTGGTGCATAATGTCACCTCCACAAACTGTCTCTATCTTCTTATTATGACCATCATCAGCCTTCAGTAGTCATATGCTGATGCTCCTATAAAATGCTGGGCAGGACTCTCAGAGATCACCTCTTGGGATCAATGGTGACATTACTTGCACTTTTGATTTGAATAATGCACTTTTTAAAAGGCAAGCGTCACCATATTCTGAGAGAACTATTTATATTTTGGGATAACACCATCAGAATTTGAGATGATCTCAACAAGAAAAAAAATGGTCAAAATCAGGTTAAAGGAAAAAAACCTGAGAAGCATATCTAAAGAAGGGAAAATCAGCTATGAATATTATTTACATGCTCCAAACTTCCAAAATTAAACCATGAGCTTTGTGAACCACTATAAAATTAGAAAGCATATGAAGCTCCTCCAAACAGCATTTCTCTCAACACTGGATAAGATTTATCTGGTGTATTCAGCAAAAGGTCTGAATGCAATTGTGCAGTTTGAGCCTTTACAATGAGGCAGACATAGATCTAAAGTTTTGCAACAATGTACAGCAAGCAAAAAGGGGTAAAAAAGAGAAAAAGACCCAAAAGAGCAATAGAGGTTATTGATAATGAGAAAAATGAAGCTGGAGAACACAAAATAAATACCCTGAGACACAATAATGAAAATGTCCCTAAAGTGGAGGGGAAAGTGCATGCTCTTTCCTGGTGGAGCTTTTTCAGTGCTATCGCCCTAAATGAAGAAACACCTTTCTCTACACATCCTCATTTTTGTCTTACAAGACTTTGGCAGAAAGTAAACTACTCTTATTTTCATTTTACATGTGAGAAAAATTGTCACAGTCAATAATTACAATGTAAACGGAGGCTCAGCCAGCTGGGTTAATTGCCCCTACATAGGAGACTCTTGTTTGAAGCTGGGACTTTCTGACCCACTGCCCATTCAGTCTGTCTCTGCTATCCCACCCTCTCTACCCCCCAGAGACCCAATGGACTCTCTTTATCTTGGGAATTTCAAGAATAGATTTTATCCTGAGAGATGTAATTCTCTCTGGAGAGAGAATTAATGATTTCTTTCCCCATCGAGATTCCCTCCAGCCTTTGATTCCTCCGCTTCTCCTTCTCTGAGCCTGGGCTAGTGGCTGACCTACTTTGGAAGCTGAAGGAGGCGGCAATGGAATGCCATCAGTACTTCTGGTTTTAATGAGGCAGACATAGATCCAAAGTTGTGACTATGACAACATCATACCACACTGCCTCAGGGTTATAAAACACGAAGGCTGATTGACAATATTGTCAAATACAAACTTAAAAATAGAAAGCATATACCTATATGTCAATAATAGCTTTGAAAAAGGCTGGATCTTGATGCTCAGCAGCAGCCTGTGAAATGGTTTGGCCGATATGAATTCTTCATAAATACCTTTGGAAACTAAATATCTACACACAAATTGGAGTTTTCAGGGAGGTCTGTCCCTGATGTCTGCCATTCGTACTCCCCTAAGTTCAAATCAGTCTTCAGCTATTTTTTAACCTCATTGTTCCCTGGTTTCTTTATCTACAAACCATAAAAATACAGACTAACTCATGAGATGTTTTCAGGGATAAATAAAATCACATAAGTCTAGCACTTGGAGGACGTCAGACACATTTTATAATTACCACTAAGTGTCAACTGTTAGATTTGCCCACGGGTGTCATTTCTCAGATTTTGCCAAATCCAAACCCATGAAATTCTCTTCTCTTCTCAGCTTAATTACTCCATTCTTTACCTACCATATCAATCAAATCCCAGTTTCTAAAAATAAACTTGGCTTTGGGTAACACTGCCCTTCACCTAGAAATTAGTACCATCTGTTGCTGGTTTGGCTATAACCTTTTGCACCAGCTCTGTTTTCTAGAGCTGCCCTAATAAAGTATTACAAACTGGGTGGCAACCAGTTTGTAATATCATAATTCATTGAACAACCATAATTCATTCATTCAAACAACCATAATTCATTGTCTTGCAGTTGTGGAGGCCTAAAGTCTGAAATCAAGGTCAGTAAAGCCATGTTCCCTCTGAAAGTGAGTATAATCCTTCTTTCCTCTTCCTAGCTTCTGCTCCTGGCCATGGTCTATGGTATCTCTCTGATCTCTTCTTCTGTTACTGCCTAGTGCTCCTCCCTGTGTGTTTCTGTTTTCATGTGACATATTCCTCTTCTTACATGGAGGCCAACCTTGACGACTTAATTGTAACTTCATTGCCACTACAAGACACTATTTCCAAATAAGGTCACATTCATAGTTATTAGGAGCATGTGATCAACACATCTTTTGGTGGGGGGAGGTCAACCTATAATACTAGATTTCTGCCTCATTGATTTATTCATGCAATTAACTTTTTCCTTATCATGGGCCATGCAACATGATTGTAAACAAAACAAATAATGGTCCCCAACCTTGTGGAAATTAACCCATGGAGGAAGACAGACATTAAAGAATAACACCCTATATTGGTAGTGAGTGACAAAAGATGTTGCAAGAGCATATATGGTAAACTTAACCTAATCCTTGGAAAAGAGAAAGTGTGTTAGTCAACTTTTCATCACTGTAACCAAAACACCTGACAAGAACAACTTGGAGGAAGAAAGATTTATTTTGACTCATGATTTCAGAGGTTCTGTCATACTCAGCCAGCTCCATTGCTTTGGACCTGAGGTGAAGCAGAACATCATGGCAAGATGTGGCAAAAGAAAGCTTCTCAGCTCACAACAACCAGAAATCAGAGAAAGAGAGAGAACGAGGACCTGGGATAAGATAAACCCTTCCAGGACATGCCCCCAGTGACCTACTCCTTCTAACTTGGTCCCACCTCCCAGTAGTCCTTCAACCATCAGTGGGTTGATGGACTAATCCATCAAAAAGATCAGAGCCCACATGATCCAGCCATTGCCTAAAAGCCCCACCTCAACACAGGAGACTTCAGGGACAGTTCATATCAAAACCATGACAGAAGGCTTCTCTGCAGAACTGGAAATGAGCAAGAAAAAAACTAGGTAATGGGGTTACATGGGGCAAAGCACCAATCCAGACACACAGTATGTGAGGAGCAGAAAGTATGGCTAAGAGCAGAAAGGAGATAAATACTTGGGATAAATTAAAAGAAAGTAAGGGCTGGGGGTATAGCTGAGAGACAAAGCAATTATGTGCAGCCATAGGTTCAATCCCCAGCACTTTAAAACAAAACAACAAAGTAATTATGGCTGATGCAGAGAGAGCAAGAGACCAAGACACAAGAATCTGCCAAACTTTTCAAACCATAAAATCTCAGGAAGAATTTGATCCAAAGACTAATGGCATATGTGGAAGACCTTTAGGTAGAGAAGGTTGTTGTCAGTTACCATCCCTGCTGAATCAAACCTGTAATGCATTTTTGTAGCTTTGTAATCCCATGTAGAAGTAGATCCTGGGTCTCTTAGCTAAAGCTCCCCTAGATTCTGACCCAGTTTTCTTTTCTATTTCATTGTCATCAACATCATGGTCAGTGCCTGCTCAGCCTTTGCATTCTGCCTTTATTTTTTTTCTATGGAGTTCTCATCCATGTTAGCCAGAGTCCATCACCAGGACGCTACCTGGACCTCAAGTAAGAAAAGGCACGGAGCACTTGATTCAAAGTTATTACATTTCCACATGACTGACCTCACCAAAGACAGTGTAAATAACAACCCAACTAAAAGAACTTGGAGAAAATGCATATTGCAAATACATATGTGTTACATGTAATATATACAGTTGTTCCTCTTAAATGGTTCTGCATCTTTGGATTCAACCAACCACAGATCAAAAATATTCTAGAAAAAAATTAAAACAGCCTCTATACTGAACATGTACAGACTTTTTTGTTATTATTCCCTAAATAATACAATATAACAATTACTTATATATAATTTACATTTTATTAGATATTATAGGTAGAGATTATTTAAGTATATGAGAGAATATATATAAGTTATACATTTTGCACAAGGGACTTAAGTATCTGCATATTTGGGGAAAACTATGTGTGTATGTGTATGTGTGTGTGCAGGATTGTGTTGTGTTGTGTGTATGTGTACAAAAGTTAACTTGGAATTAACCATTTAGAAGAGTTTGAATGAAAAATATAAAGAACTAGAGAATTATGTTAAACCTTATGGTTGAAAATAAACTTTTCCTACCTAATTAGAAATATCACAGAATCCTGCCTGCCTGTAAATCCTACAAAACTTATTTTTTAACTTAATAATCTGGTAACACTAACTATACACATTTGCAGTATGATGTTCATTTTCCTTAAGTTCATTTTTATTGGCTTGGAGACCTAACAAAGTGAAATCTACTTCATTTGTAATTGTCAGGCTAATGAAAGAGAAATTGCCATGGTCTAGCCAAACATTTGGTTCATTCTAAGATTCGTTAAATGTTGCAAGTGCAGTGGGATCATATTAAATTCTAGGCTCTAAAGAAAAAAAGCCATAATATTACTTTATTCCACTCTGCAGTCTAATGCACAGTATTTCTCGTTTAATCAGGAATCATAAATACCAGGGATTTAGCTTGAGTTTGAGACCACCCAGTGCCTCCAGGATTAATGCCTCCTGGCATTAAGCAGGAATATTAAATTAAGGAAAATGCCAGTCTTATAGCTTTACTAAATGTAATTTATAGTTTAACCATCACATTAAATCCTTTAATTGAAATTTGTAAAACAAACGGCAGCATTAGTAATTCCTTTATCAGCTTCCAGTTCTCTGCCTACTTAGCATCAGCCTCTAACCCAAGGGAAATATAGTTCCCAAATGTAATTCTTGAACTTGGGAAAACGTCATTGAATCTTCACATTGCCTAACCTTCATGTTCACTATTCCTGCAAGATAACACATTTTCATTTATCATACAAATGTGCTCATTTTCTCTTGGTGGAACAAACGCATATTCACAAAGGCTTTCCAGCTTATTGTTATCTGGACTTCCGGCTTATGCTGTAATTATCCATCAGGAAGAACAACAGTGCAAACAGAACGAGGAACACAGGAGCAGAACCAAAATGGTAACTAAAGTGGTAGGAAGTCAAAAAATGAGTGGGAAACAATAACAAGGCTAAGACATAAGAGAGAAACACAGAGTGACAGAGATGGCGAGAGAACACTGGAATTATCAAAATGTCACTGCCCTTTCCTGCAACGCATTGCTCTTTGCCAAGTCAGTTTTTCATTTTTATAACTGGTGCTTTCCATGCTTTCTCTGCTACCCTGTCCCTATATATTTGCAATTTCTCCTTATCTAGAAGAGAAAAAATTATAAAGGGGAAAAGTATAACATTTAGAAAAATATATCTAAGCCGGGCATGGTGGCGCACGCTTGTAATCCCAGCATTTGGGAGGCTGAGACCAGAGGATCCAGGTTCGCGGCCAGCCTCAGCTACCTAGTGAGGCATTCCACAACTTAGTGAGACCTGGTTTCAAAATAAAAGAATAAAAAATAGGGCTGGGGGTATAGCTCGAAGGTAGAATGCCCCTGAGTTCAATCCCCAGTACCACAAAAAAAAAAAGAAAGAAAAATATATCTAAATGTTTAAAGATAAACACATCCTCTTACATCCTTAGGCCATGAACCAGAAATACCTATTAATTCTTTTTGATAGAGTACAAGTAGAATCAGTGTGCTAGTCAGCTTTCTGATGTTGTACCAAACCTGAGAGAAACGATTCAAAGGCAGAAAGGCTTATTTTGAATTACAGTTTCAGAGGTCTCAGTCTGCCTGTGGGAGGCAGAACACTGTGGCAGAAAGCACATCGTGGAGCAAGGCTGCTTACTTTGTGGTGATTAAGAAGCAAAGAGAGAGGGCCCAATTTTATAACAAAGTTCCTCTCCTTCAACTCATTATGGTAGGAATCTATCAGTGGATTAATTCACTGGTGAGATCAGAGCTCTCGTGATCCAATGCCCTCTCTCTCAACACTGCTGCATCACGGACCAAGCCCTCAACATAAGAACTTTGGGGGGACATTTCAGAACCAAGCCACAACAGAAGGGTTAGCCAGACCACAGCATAGGAAAGAAAGGAGCCAGAAGAACCCAACTTGATCAGAGAAGGCAGACCAGGAGCATATCAGCAACCCAAAGGGGTGGAGTGAAGTGGTAAGAGGATTCATGTTTGACCCTGACCCTTGGGAGGCCTTCAGGATGTGCACCAAACACGAGTGCCTATCTTCAAGGAAGAACTATGTGGGTTCAGTGCCAATCCACTTTAAGAGGGGAGCAGGTGCAGCCAAGAGAACTCACCACCTCAGGGCTGCCCACCAGCCAAAGCTCCACATAGAGAAGGGATGCAGTTCCAGGCATGAGATAGTCAAGCTGCCCACTGCAGGTGTGTGGGGCTTCTCAGCCTGCAACATGGCCCAGGAGTGTGCATGCTGACTGCCTTCCTTCTCACCTGAGGCCAGGGTCCCACAAAATCTCTGATAAGACACATCCTACTGCCCCTGTATATTTGTGCAAATAAGGTGTTTCCACCCCAGTGGCATGCAGACTGTTCTGGACTGTTGTTATTATTTTGTTAACAGCGACTATTTCCCCTGAATCAGCCACTGACACACTGCTCTCCTCCAGCTTCCCAACCTCTGGAGAAGCAAAGCCTGGGTCTCTTAGGTAATGTCCTCCCGGCTTGAGACCTAGTTTTCTTTGCTGTTGTATTGTCACCAGCGTCACTGTTGGTATCCGATCGGTCTCTCCACCCTGCTTTCATTTCCTCTCTAGAGTATTCTCATCCAGATAAGCTGGGTCTCAACCACCAGGACACTTCTTAGACCCCGGTAAGAAGGCATGGAACTATTCTACTGGCCTCTCTCCTCCTCGTTTATCTCGTCTCTTTTGTCTCCTATTTTCTCTCCATAGGAACTATGAGAGAAAACACAGGACCCTTGACTTTCTGAGACTGGCTGATCTCACTGAGTAGAATATTCTCTAGTTCCATCCACTTTCCTGCAAATGACATAACTTTGTATTTCTTTTATGGCTGAGTAAAACTCCATTGTGTGTATATACCATATTTTCTCTATCCATTCATCTGGTGACAGACTTCTCAGTTCCTTAATTTAGCTATTATGAACTGTGCTACTGTAAACATGGGTATGCATGTATCACCATAGTATTCTGACTTTAATTCTTTTGGAAAAATGCTGAGGAGTGGCATAGCTAGGTCATAGGGTGGTTCCATTCCTAGACTTTTGAGGAACCTCCATGCTGGTCTCCAGTGTGATTTCACTAATTTACAATCCCACCAACAGTGTTTAAGAGTTCCTATTTCCCAGCTGGGCATGGTGGTGCATGTTTGTAATCCCAGCATTTGGGAGGCTGAGACTGGAGGATCCGGGTTCGCGGTCAGCCTCAGCTACCTAGTGAGGCACTCCGCAATTTAGTGAGACCCTGTTTCAAAATAAAGAATAAAAAATAGGGCCGGGGGTGTAGCTTGGAGGTAGAATGCCCCTGGGTTCAATCCCCAGTATCCTTGACAGTGTATTTTGTTGTTTGTATTCTTCATGATTGTCATTCTAAACTGGAGTTAGACGTAATCTCAGTGTAGTTTTGAGAGAGATTAATAGAATAGTAGTATAGGAGTTTGGGGGAGGGAGGAAGGGAGGGGAAAAAGAATTGATGAAGGAAACAGTTCTGATAATGTTATGTCCAAATACAAAGGCATCGCTACCAATCTCACTAACATGTATGAGGAAGGGTGGGAGCAGGGTGGGATCTCGAAGGAAACACACCAAGTGCCTTGTGCAAATATATTCTTATTGTTTTGAATCTCACTGTGATGTATAATGATAATGCACACGTTATTTTCTTTAAAAAAAAAAATAAGAAGGCATGAAACAATTGATGTAAGCATGTGAAGAATCAATTAAAAACTCACATAGAAACCGGGCGTGGTGGTGCACACTTGTAATCCCAGCATTCAGGAGGCTGAGACCGGAGGAT
>PVLC010000070.1:56350-96582 GCA_004027655.1 Graphiurus murinus
AAAAAAAAAAAAAAAAAAAAAAAAAAAAAAAAAAAAAAAAAAAAAAAAAAAAAAAAAAAAAAAAAAAAAAAAAAAAAAACCCACATAGATATCGTGAAAAAAAAAAATAGACAATGCTGTTAAAAATTCTCCTGAAACCAAAGGAATGTCTCCTCAGAAATGATGGCCACCAGCACCCCCTCACCCCAGCAACCTCTGTTCTTATGCATGATACTTGTGGGAAGGTTCCAGAACTGGTAGGGCAACTACCCTTCCCTGTACAACTCTCCATACATTGGCCTCTTCTCATGCCCCACTGTTACTGGTCCTCCTTGGGTTGCTCTGCAGTTCTCCCTAACCTCCATCTTGGACATTTTGTGAACATGCTGTACCTTGGTGCAATGACAAGGGACAGCCCCAGAATCCACAAAAGCCCTTTGTCCTGCTGCCATCTGCTGTATATCTGCAAAAAAAAAAATGGTGCCACAGCACCTCCCTCGACAGCCTCCAGCTCCTATCCCTTGACTTGCTCTAGCACCCTAGAAAGGACCTGCCATCCTTCCTCATTGGGAAAGTCTTTAAATCTGTTAAAAAAAAAAAAAAAAAAAAGCCACTGCAGCTGCTAATCCCACCTGACATGCTAATTTCTGCCTCTAATCTGAGAGAGCATTCTTTCCATAACATATGGCCTGCCTTTATCTAGAGCCCTTTCTCCTTGGAAAGTCTGAGTTCTCCTCTTCTTAATTCCCATGAGACACTGCTTTCTTCTGGAAAGACCTCAGAGTCACCCTCCAGGTCCTTCTTATCTTCCAGTCCACCTGCTGTGCAGCTCCTGCTGACAGCTGACCAACCCTTTCTCTAACTGAAAACACATTTGTGCTTCCTTAGTTGTCTGGGCCAGGGTCAGGGAGCAGGGATGGGAGGCATATGTCTTGATTTCTGCTGCTTTGTTTCCTATTGATTTTGATTTTCTATCTTGATTTCTCACAGTCCTTCTTTCAAGGATGGAGACTATTTTCCCCAGAAGTGAGACACCATGGCTGGGGTCTCCCTGACTCTACAATCAGTGCAGGGCAGGCTTAATCATTATTGGCCAAGTATGAGCTGGCTCATCAGAGATCATTTCAATGACTTCAACAAGCAGCATGCTGAACTCCACGCCTCCCTTCTGACAACCAAGAATCACCACCAAGTAAAACACAAGAACCTTTTTCTGCATTTTCAAAAAGAATTTTCTGTGCACTGATATCAACTCCTAAATCGAAAATTACTAATGCCTCAAACTAAGTGGTCTGGGGCTATCCAGAGCTTTCTGTATCATTTCTTGGGTCAACATATAAAGCTAGACCCCTAGCAACCCTTCCTGGCAAGCCAAAGTCTCCAAGATGACTTTCCAGAGTAAGAAAAACCAGTACTACAACTCTTTACTTAATTTAATAGGTTAGGAAAGGAAGGAATAAAAGAGAAAAAAATAGAGATAGCTCAAGGTAAAAGTTATTTCCAATAAGAATTATTTCTGGGTTTTTTCATTTATTTTTTTGTTTGGTTTTGTCCCATTTCTTTTTTTGTTTGTTCATTTCTTTTCTTTCCTTTTCTGTGTGTGTGAGTGTGCCTGTGTGCAAGTGTGTTGAGGGTTGTAGCCCATACACACATACAGACCCTGTTTTTTTGTTTTGTTTTGTTTTGAAACAGGGTCTTACTAAGTTGCTGCGGACCTCATTTAGTTGCTAAGGCTGACCTCGAATCTGTAATCCTTCTATCTCAGCCTCCCAAGTACTGATTTATAGCCATACCACCCTGAAGGCACCTGATTTCATCTATCCCTTTTCTATCTCCTCATTTTTGGTATCTTTTTAAACAAAGAAGACAGAAGTACCACTTCTCACGAGCCTGCAATGCTTTGGGTCTTGTGTTGACATGTTCCTGGATTTTTTTTTTTTTTTAGCTCTCCTAGGAACCCTTCAAACATTTCAGGTGGTTATACTAAGGCCATAAAAGAATTTACCTAAAATCACATCACAGGTGGTAGATTCAGAATCCAAATTCAGGTGTCTAATCCCATAACCATTGCCCCTTCTTCCACACCACATTTCTCATAAGCTTCATTCCGTTGGAATTCTTCAGTTAACACGTGAATCCATGTATTAATCTATGTAGCCAAATTAAGGATTCATCAGGCTGCTGAGACAGTAATTGTGGCCACCTCAACTCAGGAAAGCTGGGGTTTCCTGGTCCCTCTCACTAATCAGCTATGTGACCTTGGTCTGCTCCTGTGGTCTATCTGCCCCTTTCATTACCTCTATAAATCGATTTCAATAGCTGAATCATTTCTGATGTCTTTTTGCATCTAACATTCTACAATTCCCCTATATAAGTAGATGAAGCTTTCTGAATAAGTTAATATATTGGAAATCAAGACACAATTCTCTCTAACTCTTCCCATGCGATCCCTCCCTCAGAGGACTCAATTTCCAGGCACTGTGTTCTCATCACCATAGACATTACTGCTTTGACAATGCCATTTCATTCACCTTTAGAATTTTAAAATCATCCGCCATGAGTACATTACAAAAATCACTCACAGGCAAAGGTTAAAAAGTGGCTGCAGCATGTAATGAATTTCTGAAGAGAATTCAGTTCCTGCTCCTTCTAATGCAGGTGCTACTTCTCCACAATAAAGGGATGAGAATAATTGGGAGCAGAGTTCTTACAACACACCCCTCATCTTCATCTTTCAGCATTGAGCCATCCTATCAAAACTGAAAAAGCACCTTTCATGCTTAAAGGAAACTCATTTAGCTTCTTCATTCAGATTTGATCTTAAGGAGAAGAAACGATTAATAACCATTTGGTGCCAACCAGTGCCCTCTCTTGCACTCTTGTTAAAGTGTGTGGGTGCCTCAGACAAGGATGGAAGAAATTTGGGGCAGCTATTTCTCCTTATCTACCATACTGTTCTCACTATAAATTAAGCCATTTCCAGTTTTCTTAGTCCTGAGTTTCCATGGCACTAGCATCTTCAATTCCATATTCATTATCATCCCTGGTAAACCTTTCCCAAGGAGAGTGCTTCACAACAGTTATAGCAGAATTTTCTTTGCAGGTACCATTTGAGGAAACTGACATTCCACAACAAAAAGGAAAACATAGCTTGAGTATGACAGAATTAATTTGAAACCCACAACACTATACATTTTCTATAGCTACATTATGAGTTTCACTGAATAGTCAGGAAGAAGAGAGGACAAGCTGGTATTGGGGTTTCCTCTGAGGAGCAGGGAGTTGAAGGGGAGAGGATTCAGGGATGGGTAGGGAGTACATCAAAAAGGGATTTTACCTTGGCCACAAATGTCTTCTCATTTTACAAAGAATATTTAAAAAAACATGTTTTATTTTTTTTTAAACTCTAAAACAAAATAAGTTCAAAGAAAAACAAAAAAGCCCAGTACAGTGGTGCCTACATGTAATACCAACTTGGGAGGCTGAGACAGGAGGATTGCAGGTTCGAGGCCATCCTCAGCAAATTAGCGAGACCCTGCTTCAAAATAAAAAATGAAGCTGGGCATGGTATCACAGCTGTAATTCCAGTACTTGGGAGACTGAGCAGGAAGATTGAAAGTTTGATGTCAGAAGGTGGTAACTTACAGAGACTCTGTTTCAAAATAAGTACAGAGAGAGAGAGAGAGACAGAGAGACAGAGAGAGACAGAGATGGGCTAGGGGGTGTAGCTCAGAGGTTGAATGCTCCTGGGTACAATTCCTAGTACTACAAAAAAAAAAAAAATCTAACTATTCTCCTTTTCTCACAATGGTTAGGATGGTTCTTTGATTTCTGCAGCCCTAATGCCCAAGGAGTAGTTTGTTCAGTTGCCTAGAATTTGGGGTTATGGGGTCATCTACTTCCCATTATACTAGAAAAGCCCAACTGGAGCCCCAGAGAAAGTTCAAAGACTATTTTACTTCACATTTGGTATAATAGAATACAAACAGGGCCAATTCAGAATCTGATTGGGTGGAAGTGAGTAATGGCCTCTTTGTTCTAGACATTCTGTTTTTATACCCTCTTCACAGACAGGAGACCTCCTGCTCAAGCATCAGTGTTTCCTACAAAGACAGCCCTGGAATGGATGAAAGGCCCTAACAGTCCCTACTATGTCTCTCACTGCCGGCTCTCTCACTGACCCTCATGCCCCAACCTAGTCTTTTTTGTTCTTTCTGTCCCATGAAATCTGCAGCACCACTCAATCCTAGGCAGTAGCCATTCTGCCAGCCTCCTCTTTCACTCCTGGGACTCTGCAGAGCTGCCAACCCAGAATGCCGATAGGATAAACAATTGTTAGGTAAAAAAATTTACAACACGCATCTTAACTATTGGGGAAGTATTGAATGTGTTTCTCTGTGGTCAGGAAGATGAGCAAGGAGTACATTTTTCCCATTCTATGTAATATTGTCCTGCAATCATAGCCAGCCCAGTATAACAAGAATAAAACTTATACCATAAGAATAAAAAAGGAGTAAACAAATCTGTCACTATTATAGGAGATATGGTATTTTAAGTAGAAAATTCACACTAACCTACAAATTATTGGAATTAGAGTTTAGCAGATATGAAATAAAGTAAAAATCCATTGCATTTTTATATAGCAGTGCAAAGAGGTTATAAGTTTTTTAAGCTGGGCATGGTGGTGCACACTTGTAACCTCAGTACCTAAGAGGCTGAGAAAGGAAGATTGCAGATTCAAAACCAGTCTCAGCAACTTAGTAAGACCTTTAGCAATTTAATGAGACTGTTTCAACAATAAGAAAATAAGCAAGGCATGGTGGCACATGCCTGTAATGCCAGCACTTGAAAGGCTGAGACAGAAGGATCACAGGTTTGAACAACTCAGTGAGACTCTATTTCCAAATAAAAAATAAAAAGAACCGGGGGTATAACTCAGATAGAATGTCCATGGTGCAATCCCCAACACCACACACACACACACACACACACACACACACACACACACACACACAAATTAAAGTCCATTTTTCTTTAGCATCCAAAAATACAAAACATTTAGTACTTGGGGAAAATGTTTTTAAACAAAATTTTATAAGTCCAAAAAGAAAGGACAAACATAGGCCATTTATTATTTTAATTGATCTAAAGGGGAATTGCAGATGTTGAATGTTTAAGTGAAAGATGCTTCAGGGTTGATGATGAGAATGTATTCTTCACTTTAATAATGATAATAGAATAGTATTAATCAAATAACAGAAATGGCATTAAAATTGTCTACCTGCTAAACTGGATACATTGTTTCACATGAACAACTGCAAAATCTCAAATGGAAAAACAAACACAACCTTGACAACAATGTGTGAGTGATTAGTATAAGTAATGAAATCACATATGAAATAAAGTGGTAATCAAATAAATAAACCAGACAGCAAGCACTATTACACTTTTGCAGATTTGTCACAGTATAGAACAAACACTAAGTTGGGGACTATTTAAACTCAATTTAAGCACAAATAACAGGAAGGAGAAAAAAACTCAGTATGTTTATTCAACAATTTGAAACAAGTTCTGCACAAATGCAATGTGCTGTTGAATAATCATGGGAAGATACTCAGCAACACTGGATACAGGACTGAAGTGCCCTTAAAATGTCCATCAGCAATTCTGTCTCTTAATTCTGACTGCTTCCATAGTTTGTGAAATCACTGTCTACTTTGGTATTTTGCCACAGTTACATTTTTTTTCAAGTTGTCCTTTCTGTAGAGTATTTTAAATATATATGCCAATATAGAGTTTTCTTTAAATAATATAGGAAGCATAATGAGATGCCCATTATAAAACTGTCCAACTTGCAGCAGGAAGACAGTGACATTTCAAGGATTCCAACATATATTATCAGAGACTCAGAAGAGAAACCAAAACAAATGAGGTGCAAAAAAAAATTTTTTTCAAAAAGTTAAATCCAAATATGCCATTTTAACTGTAATTTGGGAAAAAAACATTTTGAAATGTTTCAGTAAAACAAGAGACAAATTACAATCCTCTTATAATCTTTAAATTTATTTTTTAAAACTGAATAGAATTTTTAATAAAAAAATTAATAAGTATACAAAAAGTGATAAAGATGAGTGATGAAATCAATAAAAAAGTATTCTGACATCAAAGAAAGCAAATAGAGCAATAATGTTTAGACTATACCAAGAGCAGTAAATGATTAAGAGAAAGACATGAACTTCAGATAAAAAAAGAAATGGATTCTTGAACATACAATTAAAGAATGAGTAAAATATATGAGCATGTCAAAAAGGATTTAAAATTCTTGCCAATTTAACCAAAATACTTACATTGATTAAGGTGATATAAAATCAATTATATGCCATCACAATCTCAACATAAGAACAAACTGGTGAATAAGGCCTTTAATTTACATATTAATCAGAAAGTCAGAAGTACATGCTTGATCTCAGTACTTGGGAGGCTGGGACAGAAGGATAGCAAATTCAAGGCCAGCCTCAGCAACTTAGTGAGATTCTGTTTAAAAAAAAAAAGTTAAAAGTTAAGATTAATCATTGCCCCAAAAAGCTTGAAATGCTCTGAGATTTTTTTTTTTCTTTTTTTGCAATACTGGAGATTGAACCCAGGGGAATTCTACCTCTGAGCTATACCCCCAGCCCTATTTTTATTCTTTATTTTTAAATAAGGCCTCACTAAGTAACAGGCTGGCCACAAACCCAGATCCTCTGGTTTCAGCCTCCTAAGTACTGGGCTTACAAACATGCGCCACCATGCCCAGCTCTCTGAGATTTTATAATCCATATATAAAAGAAACTTAAAAGAAGCCAGGCATGGTGGCACACGCTTGTAATCTCAGTACTTGGGAGGCTGAGACAGGAGGATGCGGGTTCTTGGCCAGCCTCAGCTACTTAGTGAGGCTTTCTGCAACTTAGTGAGACCCTGTTTCAAAATAAAAATTACAAAATAGGACTGGGGTGTAGGTTGGAGGTAGAATGCCCCTGGGTTCAATCCCCAGTACCGTAAATAAATAAATAAATAAATAAATAAATAAATAAATAAATAAATGAAACTTAAGAGAATTTCTCAAATTTGATAGCAATCCTACAAATGTGCATGACATCACCAGTAATGAATTATGTATGAATCTTAAAGGAGTTTTTCTAAGCCACCAATAATAAAAAAGAATTTCTATCACTCATGCTAGAGACTAAATCATCTTTCTGTTCTCTCTATAAAAAGCTACATTATGAAATAATTGCCAAATAAATAGTCTATTGAAACAGCCAAAGGGGAGGGGTGCAAAGATTCCATCGCTGTTGAATTATACTATTTTCTGAATTTTATGATGTTCCTGATATTTGTCAACTTTTAAAATTTGGAATTTGTCATCATTTCTCTTCAACTTTAATATGCATGTTTGTGTTAATTATATATTTTAATTGTATATTTTTTCCTTCATGAGCTCCTCACCCCAGACTGTATAAACATCAATCCCCCAAAACACAGATCTATCCTGTACCCAGGTGAGGTGAAAGTTGGGGCAGTGAATTCCAGCTTAACTCCTTACCTGCTAGAAGTCAAGACAGCTTATCATGGCCCTAGAACAGGATTGATTTATTTTTGGTTCACCCTTATCCTGAGAATGTGAGATTCTAAGGTGCTGGTTTTCTGGGGAATGTTCTCTTAGACTTTCCCACATGGATGGCACCAGGCTTCTCTCTCCCTCACAAAGCAAGTTCCCCAAACTCCTGTTCAGTTTGACAAATTCATCAAAAATGTCAAGGTGACAGGCAGGGGCTTTGGTGCTCCATTGGACTTCCAGGAATGCCACCTTCACTAAGATTTGACCTGGCCATCTTTACTATCTTATGGATTATTTTTAGGACATTTTTAAATACAGGATTTTGGGATAGTATGTCTGAATTATTAGCAAGCCAAAGCTCTGGTCATAGACCCTTATTTATCTACTTCATACAATATCTAGAGAAGCCCTATATTCTGTCAGGCATGATTTTGTTTTAAAAAAAAAATAGTAAGTTTCCAGGCATAATGGTTCACACCTGTAATCCCAACTACTCAGGAGGCTGAGGCAGAAAGATTACAGGTTTAAGGACAGTAATTTAGCAAGATCCTGTCTCAAAACAAAAAAGGGCTAGGAGTGTAGCTTGGTGGTAGAATGCACCCGGTAGAATGCTCCTCAGTAAAAATGTTCAATTAGATTACATAGAAGGTTTTTTTTTGGGGGGTGGGGGGTACTGGGAGTTGAACTCAAGTGCATTCTACCTTTCTACTTATGAGCTACACCCCAGCCCCATTTTTTATTCTTTATTTTGAAACAGGATCTCACTAAGTTGCAGAGGGCCTCACTAAGTACCTGAGGCTGGCCTAGAACCTGTGATCCTCCTGTCTCAGCCTCCCACCTCCCAAGTACTGGGATTACAAGCATGCACCACCATGTCCGGCTCAGAAGATATTTTAAATTACAAAAAAAAAAAAAAAAAAACCCTCTATCTTACTAAGTAAGTAAAGTCAGTGTCCTCACACATCATCCTTATCCTATGATTTTTTTTTTCACATTTTCGAAATCATCAGCTAGCTAATGCTTTGAACTATGCCTTCTTTTTTGCTTTTGTTCTTAATCTCTTATAGGCATTTTCTCACATCATTAAAAGTGCTTAATGAACATTTTAGTTGGTTGTGCAATAAAAGTATATGTGCTGCTCTAAATTATATAGTAATAATGTGTGCAATTCAGTTCATTAAAGAATAAGCACCTGAGAATAATAAAATATACATATGCTTCACCTAGACTTTGCATTTAATCAAGTTCAACATATTCTCTGCCTGCATTAAACCTTGTTAGGGAACTTGATTTGAGAACAGTCTCTTCTTCCACCCCACCCTCCTCTCTTTCCCCTTTGATCCTTTAGGTGGCTGTGGACTGAGTTTGCTCTTCCAGAAGCCTGGATCATTGGAGCCAACCTGTTCTGAGGTCCCTGCATCTAAATAAGCAACAAAAGAGTAGAGCCTGAAACAACCAGAAATCCTTAAACATTGCTCATTTGAAGGATTCCTGCTGTATACTTTTAAATTGTGGTCTCACAATTTAAAATGTTGGAGGTGGTGGAACCTTTAGGAGGTGCTGCCTAGTGGAGGGAAGCAAGGTCACAGGAATGTGCCCTTGAAGTGCTTATGGGAACCCAATCACTCCCCCACACACACCCCTCACTCTGATTTCTGGGCACAACAATGTGAGCGGCCTTGCTCTACCATAAACTCTTCTCCATGAAATTCTGACTCACCACAAGCCCAAAGTGATGGGACCAAGTGACCATGGATTGAAACTTCAACCTTTGCTCCTTTTTAAGTTGATTGTCTTGGGTATTTTGTCACAGTAATGGAAAGCTGACTAACACATTCCTCTCACTCCCAAATCCCATGGAAATGACAGCAAAGATGTACAGAAGGGAGGAAACCACCACTGCTCTGACAATGAACCTGAAACCCACAAGCAGATGTAGACACCTCAATGACCATCTACAGGAGAGAGGGTGCATCAAAACACAAACCAGACTGCAGGGGGCTCTGACCCAGAATACATCAAGAAGGCCAAGAGGTTCTCTGCTGCTCTGTTCCTCTGCAGCAGTCTCCATATGGTGCTCAAGGTAAATGGAAGCGGGGGGGAGGGGGCATGTAGGAACCTGAGGCACATGCCTTGCATACTGTACAGGCAGACAGACTAGCAGCAGTTAATACCTGTCCTGACACTGGTCAAAAGCCCTGTCGCTAATGAAATTGCCTTATCTTCCTGAAAGGGGCCAGTAATCACCTGTGGGACACAATGCTGCAGGGTGAAGCCCTGATGGTTTTGACACAGAGGAGAAGACTTCCTACCTGCTTCTTGTACACACACCCTGAAATAAAACCACACACACACACCCCAAAAAACTTTTGTTTGATTGACTAGTGCTACTTGACAATTTACCCTAAAATTTTGTGCTTAAAAATATGAGCTGGACATAGTGGTGCATGCCTGTAATCCCAGTACTTGGGAGGCTGAGACAGGAGGATTACAGTTTCAAGACCAGCCTCAGCAACAAAGGGAGACGGGAAAGAAAGAATGAGAGAATGAAAGAAAAAGAAAGAAGGAAGGAAGGAAGGAAGGAAGGAAGGAAGGAAGGAAGGAAGGAAGGAAGGGAGGGAGGGAGGGAGGAAAGAAGGGAGGGAGGGAAGGAGGGAGGGAGGGAGGGAGGAGGGAAGGAAGGAGGGAGGACTGGCATGCAGCTCAGAGCTAGAATGAGCCTGGGTTCAATGCCCAGTACCAAAAGGAAAAAAATCAACCATATTATATCTCGTGATTATAAAGTCAGAAATTCAAACAAAGCTCAGATGGGCAACTGTTCTGCTCCACGTGGCCTTGTCTAGGGTCAGTCAGTGGTTCTCAGATGGAGAATGGCTGGCCTTAGAGGTTCAAGGTAGTTTCATTCATGTCTGACATTTTGGCAGGCATGGCTGGAAGGCTAGGTTCCACTCAGGTGGTCACTGGAGCACCTACAGATAACTCTCCAACAGATAGCACAGGCACTCAGCAATCCCAGAGTAAGTTGTAAAAGACGTAAAGTGAAGCCTCCAGTCTTTGCTGGCTTGTCCCAGGAAGTGGCACAGGGTCAAAGTGTGACCTCCAGTGTCACATTCTATTGGTTCAGCAGAGTCCATCCAGACTTCGGGGAAGGGAACATGAACTCACCTTTATGTTCTAGTGGGGAAAGGAGAGACAAAGATAAACAAAATAAGCCACTAAATATATACTATGTAAAAATTGATTTGAGCCAGGTGTGCTGGTGCACTCCTGTAATCTTAGTACTTGGGAGGCTGAGACAGATGTATGTTCGAGGTCAGGCTTAGCAACTTAGTGAGACCCTCAGCAACTTAGCAAGATCCTGTTTCAAAACAAACAGGTACAGTTCGGAGGTAGAATGCCCCTGGGTTTCCCAATATCAAAAAAAAAAAGAAGAAGAAAGGAGGTGATTTGTGCTATGAAAAAAACTCTGTCAGTGAGGCTGTGGGGAGCCTGGGAGGGGGCGGGATGCCTGACTGGTGGTCATGGCAGCCTCACAGTTCCAATGACTCTGGAGCAGCACCTGGAGGAAATGAAGGGCAGCCTCGTGGGTTTGTCTTTCATTCTGAGTAAAATGCCACATCTTTGGAGTTTCAACAGAGGGTTAACATACTCTACCTTGAACTTTAAATGAGCCCCTCTTAGTGCTGAAGAGAAGACAAAGTGATGGTAGGGTTCTAAACAAAGAAGGTATTTCAACTATCCAGACAGGAAGTTATGGTGGCTTGGACTGTGATAGTACTAAGAAATGGCAATTTTCTAAAGATAGTCTGTTGATAGATGTATCTACAAATATTTTAATCAGGTAAATTGTTCATCTGATCATAGCAAATCGATAGAAACCAGTAATATAAGCAAATAATAATAGTTTTTTGTTTATTGAACTAAAAGGCATTAACTGGCAAGTCTTAAGTCAGCCACTGGGTCAATTTTCCCTTATATAAATACTGAGATAACCACCTGGAAAACTTCCTACTGACTCTTCTTAATAAAATCTCCTCAGATACAACCACCATTCTGACCTCTATCACTAAGAATCTATCTTGTCTGCTTATATTGTAATTCATAGAAACGAAAGAGTACAGTATGTACCTTTAATGTGTGCAATATTTCACTCAGTATTGTCTGTGAGATTCATCCAGATTGTTCCCATAAGCTATGAATTTATTCCTTTTCATTGATGCATACTATTTCATTACATGAATATAGTGTGATTTAATTATATTTCAAAGATATAATTGATAGGATTTTTTGGTGCTTTGGAAATGAGATTTGAGAGAAAGATGAGAATAATTTTTAGAGTGCATTGTTGGAACACTCAGGATTTTCCCTAAAGGAAAGCTATAGGAGGAACAATTATAAGTTAGTGGGGTAGGAAATTGCTCTGTTCAGAACATGTTATATATGTGAAATCAGCTAGATATGGAGTAGAGAGACTGAGACAGCAATTGTATATGCCATCCTGAAGTCATGAGAGAGGGCTAAGCTGAAGTTTCAGTTTGGGCATTAGACAAACCCAGACCGAGAGGGCTAAGCTGAAGTTTCAGTTTGGGCATTAGACAAACCCAGACCTTGAGAATTTATTAGAGGTCAAGGTCACTAGACAATAGCAGAGGCCAAGGACTGAGCCCTTAGCAATTATGAGCACTCAGGGAGAAAGATGAAAACACAAAAGGGGTAGTGAAGGTGTGGCTGAGGAAGTAAGAAAGACCAGTGGCACCCTGCAAGTACAGTAAGAAAGTGTTCAAGGAGGGGACTGTGGCAATAGACCAATAATGCATGGGTCTGGCTTGATAAAAAACGATCCATTGAGGGCTAGAGAAAATGCCTGATTGGACTCGTGAGGAAGCGACAGCTGGTTTCCACCCAAAAGCCATGTGCTGTCTTCCCTTATCAACAAAAACTCTGCATCTATATGGAGTAAAATGCATCCATTCTGCAATCTCTTTTTCTCACCGCTGTGCCTGTGAGACAAGTAAGAAGTATGTGAGGGTTCCTGGCTCCTGAAAGGAAAAGCATGCTGTTCCCATGGCAGGGTTGGAAGCTCCATGGGGCTGGTAAACCTGCCACGACTCCTGGTGCCTCAGTTCAGGCCCTACATGTTCACTTCCACCCACTGGCCAAAGAATTTCCACTTTTGGGCCTAAATTCAAGGAAGATGGTTATTACTCTCTACCCAGTATAAACTATGGCAGAGGAGAGAAGGTAGGGATTGTGAACAAATATAAAACCTGCCACATCTTCCTGTGTTTGTGTTCTCTATGATGGCTGGAACACCAGCAGCCTTTGTGAATCATGTGACCTTGGAAGTACTAAGACGGTTCTGTAGAAAGGTGGATCCCATATGTCCAAGTAACCACTATACTAACCTCATCAGAGGCTAGCCCTCTGACCTCATCTTAGGAGAAAGAGAAAGAATCTCTCTTTTAGTGTTTGTTTGTTTTTCTACTATATGCAATCAGACCTAATACTAATAGACACAAATGGGTTTAAGTAAGAATGGGAGGAGGATAAACAATTCCTTCAAGGAATTTTTCTATACAAATGGGAAGAGAAATGGGATAGTAATAGGGAATGGCAAGGGGGTAAAGTGAGTTGTGGTTTTGTTTTAAGTTGGAAAATACTACAGTATATTATATGATGATGAGCAAAGTCTAGTAAGGAAAAAAAGGTGATTGATATGGAAGAAATGGAGAATTATTGAAGTCCTGTCTTTGAGTAAGCAAGAGGAGAAGGGACCCTGTGCCTACCTACTACTTAAAGGTACATCAGTTTTGCCTTAAAGAGCAATTTGAGCCTATTATATGACATAAACTATTTAAATTCCACAAATTTTTCCCAAGGATTTTTGTCATTGTTTGGTAACTTCTACATATTGAAAGAGTATAGTGTGTATGGTGGGGGGAAGGAGTGTATGGTGCTAGGGATTGAACCCAGGAGCATTCTACCTCCTAGGTACACCCCCACCCCCAACCCTTTTATTTTTAATTTTGAATCAGGGTCTCACTAAGTTGCTGAGAGCCTCACTAAGTTGCTGAGGCTGGCTTCAAATCTGCAATCCTCCAGTCTCAGCCTCCCAAGTACTGAAATTATAGGTATGCATCACCACACCCTGCAAATGGTGTTTGTTTGTTTGTTCGTTCATTTGTTTGTTTGAAAAATAATTGACTCCTAGCTGGACGTGGTGGCACACACTTGTAATCCCAGTACTTGGGAGGCTGAGACCAGAGAATCCAGGTTCGAGGCCAGCCTCAGCTACCTAATGAGGCCCTCTGCAACTTAGTGAGACCCTATTTCAAAATACAGAATAAAAAATGGGGCTGGGGGTGTAGCTCAAAGGTAAAATGCCCCTGGGCTCAATCCCTAGGACCAAAATAAATAAATAAATAAATAAATAAATAAATAAATAAATAATCGACTCCTTTACAAACCCTTACTCCAACCCTCCTTACATTACTTTTCATTTTCAATCAGAAAAGTAGAGGGAGGGTTTGTATCATTTGGGATTTTATAAATAATCAAAAGAAATAGCTCATTAAATGACATAAATCATCTCACAAATAAAAACGTGAGACTGAGAAAGCTAATGAAGCAAGTAAAGAAAAATCCTATTTTTTCCTAAATCCCCGGTTAAAATGGAATTTTTAAACCCACATATATTCAGAGGAAGTAAAAATATATCTCCTTGATAGAATTGTTATAATTCCAAATATATAAATTGACCTATAGTAATAATTAGAGTTTAAAAAATGTTCCCCCTCTGCTGTGAGTAGCATGGTGTTTTTACCTGAATAAGGTATTGCTTTTCTTTCATGCTCTGTAGTGTAAGATCCAGGATCCTCTTAAGTACACATATTTCCCTACAAGATACAGGTTTGGGAAGAAATATCAGGAGCTACTTGTGAGACCTGCTAACTCTGAGATGCCCATTAATCATCCCAATGGGGCTTTTAAGTAACCAGCTGGATATACAGGTCTGGGGTTCAGGGGAAGATCCAGGAAGGAGATAAAATGTTGGGACTCAACAGCCTTTAGTATATTCAGAGTCACAGGACAGATACGATCATCTGGGGATTTGGTGTAATAAACAACAATAAGTACAGGTCCTTGGACTGAGCCCCAGGGCATATTTAGAGGTTAGGGAAATGAGAAAAAAATCAGATAAAAAGGAGATTTAAAAGGAACAGCTGGTAAGAGGGCAGAAAAACAGAAGACAGCTAAGGGAAGTGGTTCTAGGAGGAGATTTATCTACTTTGGTCAGGTAAAATAGAGAACATGGTATTGGAGGGTGCAAAGTGGAGGTCATTCATGATCCTTCTAAGAGTCCTAAGAGGGGAGGGTTGGAGTGGAAGAATTGAAGAGAAATTGAGGACACAGGAATCCACAACTCTTCTGGAGCTTTCCTGCAAGTGGGAAGAGGAACTGATAACAAGGAAGTTTGCTTGCTTTTATTTGTTTGTTTGTTTGTTTGTTTTATAGAGAGAAATAACAGCATGTTGCCACATTTCTGAGAACAATGATCCAGAAGAAAGGGGAAGCTAATGATGCAGAAGAGAGATAGGGTAGCTCCTGGAGGGAGGTCAGGGAGAAAGGGCAAGCCCTGTGCACTGGAAGAAGGCCTGGTTTCAGGTGGGAGCATGGAAAGTTCTAGAAGGACAAAAAAAAGCAGAATTTAGGATCTATAAACCAAATACAGAAAAGGAGTTAGATGTGGTGATGGGAATTGGTGGAAGCTCTTTGATTTATTCACTTATCTTGATACCACCAACTAAGAAAAGATAGGGAGAAAATATGGGAGGTTTAAGGGCAGAAGAGGAAGTAAGAAATATCAATCTATGATAACAGAAATAAAACTAAAACTGAAAAACATGGTTTATCACCTGGCAGCTCTAAAAGTGCACTTGGGGTGACTGCCATGATGTAAAGTGAGAACGGTCAGCATGGGTGCATGTTTTACTACAACCATCTTCAGCTAAGAGTCCAGGCCCAGAGGACTTTGCCCATGGTTTCACAAAGCAGCCGGCTCAAAGGCATCCAGAAAGTTAAGGGTGAAGCATTAAGTAACTGGCGACAGAATGAAAGTTTAGATCACTTGGGAGTGAAGACATGGGGGTGATGGATAGTGAAAGGATGATAAAACCAGCAGACTGAAGTCTGGGTGGAAACTTGAATCACTGAAGTCAGGATAAGCCGGTGCTTGAAAATCGTGATTTGAAAGACATACCGTCTAAGGAGAAGACAGAGGCTTTCCATGAAGGGGAGTGCTGAGAGAAGGAAAAGGACAGGATTCCTAACCAAGAGGTAAAGAACCACAAGTTCAGGGAATCAGAAATATCACCCAAGTGTGTATGTAAGTCACCAAGAATTGCAGTAAGAGTAACACTGGAGAGGGCAATGAAATGGGAGCCAGCACCTCCATGGGTGTGACCGGGTGACATAGGTGACTTAATAAAGATGAGTCCTGATTGGCTGATCTCGTGGTATGTGACAGGAGATGAGCAGCTCAGGGATTTTGTAGAGGAAGCTAGGAGAATGACAGGAAGTGGCAATGAGGAGTAGGAAGAACTGTCCCCACCTAAGACTCAAAGGTGTGAGGACTGTGGGACAGAATGGAGCCACCTGTGGGAGGGTGCAGGAGAAGCAGGGTCCTGAGGTGAAATCCAGGCATCTGCATTAACAGGAATACTCTAGTCCTTGTGTTTAGAATTGATTGAAGTACTACAAAGGGTGGAGGTAGAATGATAGTTTAGGAGGCTATCATGATAATGTGAGTCAAAACAGGTGGAGGGAGGGGGGTTATCCCAGGAAGATAGGAGTAAATGTTTTGTGTTAAGAAATGGTCAGATTCTGAGTATTTTTAATGTATCGTATTTCATTGGACCATTGGTTTTCTGCTTCTTTGCTATTTTATGTAACACTATAAAAGAAATCACCACTAACAATCATGTAAATTTTGTATCTTTCCTATTTTAAGATGCATTCAAATTTCAGAGATGTTAAAATAGGAAAACATGCATCTTACAATGTATGAAATGTGATATATTGGAATATACTGCTACACTGGAAAGAAACACTTTTTCCAAAAAAATGAGAATTAAGTCAGCTGAATGTTGAACAGAGTGCTTGCTAGTCAAGTTCACCCATCGCTGCTGGAGGAAAAGCCAGCCTGTGCCATTAGCTGACCTTCACTTGATACACCTGCCACCCATGTGCTAATTAGCTCCTGCCAGGGAATAACTCCTTGCTGGCTGATACGTCTAATTAATAGCTGCAGATCAATTTTCTTATCGTGTGTGTCTCTATATACTACATGGTATTTGTAGTTAATGGTTCATGTCTGATAATTATGGGAAGCATAATATCGGCATCCATGTTGCCAATTTAACACTGTCACTAATGAATACAGCCACAGAAAGCAAAATAGCAAAATCAGTAGTCTGTGCTGAGTTAGAGGTTTTATATTTGTAAGCTCCTTTTCTCTCAAGTTATGTCAAACTACCATATGTCCCTTGGTGGTTCATAATCCCAGCACACATTTGAAACATTTTGCAGTATTTTTTTTTTTTAAGATACTTCTTCCTAGACTCCATCCTGCATCAATTAGACCAGTATCTATGGAGGTGAGTTCCAGTATTTTTCAAAAATTTCCCAGATGATTCAAATATACAAACAATATTAAAGACCATGTATGGTAGTTTCCTCACTAATATGTAAAAATCTTTTACATGTTCAGATGAACATAGCTAAGAAAATTTGCTTTAATAGGATATATAATGCAAAGATATATTGCAGGCATCAGAAATGAATATGAAATGATTTTAGAAGGTGACTCACAATGTGTTTCTGAATGAAAAATAGAACTGTATAGTTTTTCTTAATTAAAATTAATTATATCTATATATTTTGTGTGGATATGTCTACTTAATAAACACAGATCAATTCATCTATAATTGTCATCTCCACATATTGCTTGTTATTTCCAGGAAGTGATTAGTACTTGACCATTATAGGAAGAAGGATGATTCTGAACCATGCACAATGCAAATTTCACCCTCACTGGTGTACATGAACTATACGCACGTACATACATATGGTACATGCCTGCATACATATGATGAAAGATACAGAGGAAACGTTTACAACTATAAATGCTCTAGCATATAGATATTTTAATGTTTCCTTTCTTTTGTCTTTGTTTTCTACAATGTATATGCATTTACTTTGTAATAGAAACTTATTTAAAAGCAATAGCAACATCTATTTACTGGAGAAAATCTGGAAAATTTAGGAAGGCATAGATAAGAAAACTAAAATGGTTCAATATTCCACCACCTAGAGATACAGATTTGGGGCATTTTGATCCATTCTTTCTAATTTTTTTCTGTGTATGAGTATGTATATATGTGTGTACATATAGAATTATACTTACGCTAAATTTTTTAATGTTTTAACCTGTTTTTTCTTTTGATAACAATTTTACCATGTCATCAAAAATTTTCACAAAGCATATTTTTTAAATGAATGACATGTGATCATATTGTGTGGATGTATCACAATTTATTCAACCAATCTTTCTCTATTTAGCTTTTCAGTTATTTCCAATATTTTGCCTAAATATGTGCATTTTTATATATAACATAGTATATATAAATAAATATATCCCATTATTAGTTTGTTTTCTGTTGCTATAACATTTTACCTGAAGCTGAGCAAGGCATAGAGAAAAGAGATTAATTTAGCTTTGCGTTTTGGAGGCTGCAAATCCAAGATGTGGTGGCATCCCTGTTGGTTCTGTCTCTTGTGAGGGCCTTCTGGATTCATCGAGTACGGCAAATGGCATCACAGCAAGTCATCTCAAGAGTGAGAGGGAGAAAACACTCACATGGCATGACAGAAAGCAAGAAGATTCAAGGGCCATGCTTGCTATGTTTTGGGTTTTTTGTTTTTGTTTTTGTTTTGTTTTGTTGGGGTACTGGGGATTGAACTCATGGGCATTCTACCTCTGAGCTACACCACAGCCCTATTTTTTATTCTCTGTTTTGAAACAGGGTCTCACTAAGTTGCAGATTGCCTCACGAGGTAGCTGAGGCTGGCGGCGAACCGGGATCCTCTGGTCTCAGCCTCCCAAATGCTGGGATTACAAGCATGCACCACCATGCCCGGCTCAGGCTTGCTATGTTTTTAACAAGCCTTTCTGGCAGGAACTAAATGCAGTCTGGTGAGACATCCCTCTGAGAGTTATGTCCCCAATAACCTAATTACCTCTGATAGGCCCTGCCTCCTAAAAGTTTCACCACCCAAACACTGCCACTTTGAGGACCAGGCTTTCAGCACATGAATCTTTGGGATACAAACTCAAACCAAAGCAATCCCACCAAAATGGTGTGAAATTGTATGAATTCCTAGAATTGGACTTGGAGCAAATGTGCACATCACATTTTATCAGGCTTTTGATAGGAACCACTTGCCTACTTTTTGAGAAGTTTTAGAACTTTCAAAGCAACAAAAAAAAAGAATGACTATTCTACTGAATTCTTGGCATTAGATGGTATATTTCTACACTTTATACAAAATATATTTTAAATAAGTAAATCAAATATTGAGAAATTTTGGATAACAACAACCAGAAAAAAAAAACCCACAAGGCAAAACCCCAAGTTTTTTGTTTGTTTGTTTTGTTTTTTGTGGAACTGGGGATTGAACCCAGGGGCATGTTATCTCTGAGCTACACCTACACCCCCAGCCCTATTTTCTATTTTTTTTCAGTACTGGGGATGGAACTCAGGGGCATTCTACCTCCAAGCTACACCCCAAGTCCTATTTTAGTCTTTATTTTGAAACAGGGTCTCACTAAGTTGCTGGGGCTGACTGCAAACCTGTGATCCTCCATTCTCGGCTTCCCAAGTACTAGGATTACAAGTGTGAGCCACCACACCTGGCTTCTATTCTTTATTTTGAAGCAAGGTCTCACTAAGTTGCAGAGGGCCTCATTAAGTAGCTGAGGCTGACCACAAACCTGCTATCCTCCTGTCTCAGCCTCCCAAGTACTGGGATTACAAGCATGCACCACCACACCTGGCAAAACCTACATTTCTAACATTTGTTACCACTCAATGTTTTTAGAATTGGTAATCCTAGTGTCAGCCTTCTGAATTACCCTCTATTTCTTGATAGGAAAGTATTATATTGATATTAAATTCCCTAAGGGTAATACTTATATTATGGTAATGTAAGAAAATTTCTTTAGTCTTAACAGACATGTACTTAAAAATTCACTAGTGAAGATACATGACTAGTTCTCAGATGACTTGTCTAATCATTCATAAATAAACATTCACTCTCCTACAGATATATTTATAGGAAGAGAAAGAAAACATAGCAAAATGTTGACAACTGGTAAATCCAAGTAAAAGTTATACAGATGTAAATTGCATAATTCTTGCAACTTTTCTGGGCTTGATATTTTTCCAAGTCAAAAAATAGAAAAAGCCAGATACAGTGCCACACACCTGTAATCCCAGTACTTGGGAAGCTGAGACAGGAAGATCGTGGATTTGAGGCCAATTTCAGCAATTTATCAAGACCCTCAGCAACTTAGCAAGACTTTGTTTCAAAATAAAAAATAGAAAAGGACTGGCATAGCTTGAAGGAAGAATTCTCCTGTGTTCAACTCCCAGCACCAAAAAGAAAAAAGTGGAAGAAAACATCAGTCCCCTCTTCCTGCAGGCAGTCCTCTCCCTCTTTACTCCACCCATACCTCTAGTGTTTAGAAATGATACTCTCAAAGCCTCCATCCTCTCCCTCCTATTTCTCTACTACTGGTACATCTGCTGGTGTTGATGGTAGGACTTAAGGCCGACACCTTTCAACAGACCCTAAGGTGTTAGGACCTTACCATCACCTGGTGGATTTCTGAACTTAGATTATGTGTAAATAGCAGTGCAGCTCCTGGGCTTGGGCTTCAGCCATGCTTCCTGGACAATCTCATGATCCCAGTGAATAGGTATTTTCCTCTCCAGTAGCTTCCACATACCCTTAAGCTGAAAAACTGAAATCCTTAATGTAACCTCTCTCAGTATCCTGATACTTCTCAAAGAAGTGTCACACGTCACATGCCATCCCCCATGAGGATATTTACTCCCCATGTGACTGTTGAGATTGCTTCTTCAATGGCTTAACTCCTCACATATTTCAAACTCCATCTCAAGCATCATTCTGTGAGCAAAGCTTTTTCTGGCACACAGGATGAGACCATTATAAACTTTGTTGTAGCATCCGGGCAGAGACAAGCCATATCATGATGGTCAGAGTTAGCAAACTAAAAATCACCTAGAATCACTTAGACAAAATAACTGAGGAGTTGAATAGTTGATCAAGGAGTTGAATATTCAATCCTGAGTGATGCTGGAGAGTGAGTGGGTACTGAGAGATGGTCAAACGTGCTGTTAAAAAAAAAAAAATCTCTGCTTCCAAGAGGCAGAGACTGGAAAGAGGAAAAAGAGTACAAGAACATTGATGCAGAAGTGAAAATATCTTCACCTAAACCAGTGGTGGTGAAGGTGAAAAAAAAAATTCAAAAGATACTTAGTAGCTTCTAGTTAATGATAGCATGCCCAATATTACCCTCCCACCTAACAGGCCTCCTGTAGCCTGATAAAGAAGGAAGAAACTTGCCATGAAATCCATGATCCTTCAAGTGCATTAGGATGGAAGGAGAGATGTTCAATAGAGCAGAGAGGTTATTGACATTCTGGAAGACAGGAAGTGAGAGTGGATGCTTCGTCCTTTTGTCCACTGCCATGCCCTCCCAAAGAAGCAAGCAAAAGTGGGACCTGAATCAGGTGGTGGTGCACACCTGGAATCCCAGTACTTGGGAGGCTAAAATGGGAGAATCCCAGGTTCAAGGCCAGTCTCAGCAACGTAGTAAAGTCCTCAGCAATTTAGTGAGGCCCTCAGTAATTTAGTGAAACACTGTTTCAAAATAAAAAACAAAATAGGCTTGGGATGTAGCTCGGAGGTAGAATGGGTTCAATACTCAGTACCAAAAAAAAAAAAAAAAAAAACCAGAAAGAAAGAAAGAGCGACCTTCAGTTATATATGCTTTCAAGAAATATCGGAGTGTGTTGACATGACCCAAGTAGATTACAAATGACTAACTTTTCAGAGTAACTCCCAAGTATATACCTCAATCTCTATGTCACTCATCTTGTGAAGAGGTGGTGGTCTCAAGGCCTTTGTATATACTATCCTCTCTACTAGGAAAATTTCCCCTGCCTCCAACTCTTTGCCCCTCTAATTCAAACTCATCACTTGTGCTGGGCTAAAACATCCCTTCTTCAGTGAATTCTTCTCTGTCTCCCCTTCTGATTCAAATTATCCTGGTAAATCCCTTAATCACAAGATTTTCTTTTCTTTCATAAACATAATATAATTTGTTCATATGCATTTGCTGATATGTTTTCATAATATCTTTCTTAGAATAAAAAATTTTGCATGAGAATAAGGAATGTATCAATTTTTTTCTTTTCTATATTTATATCTTGGAACACTGGGAAGGCCCAATAAGTGTTGAATGAATGAATGAATGATATGAAGCAAGAAGTATTAGGCCATGGTGCCCTTGGTGGGAGCTGTACTTAACTGAACAAAGAGCTTTAAGTGTTTGCCATGCAGCACATATTGTTTGAGAAAAGAAAATGCTGCTTCTTATTCTCCCACATTATTGTCTGAATGGATATAATGGGCTAGACTTAGGCCCTTCTTCTGACTAGAAGGAGGTCATGATTTCCACCATTAAAAGGATGAACAGGTAACACAGCCCAGGAGGAAAATGTGTAGTCTGGTTATGCCTTAAGCCAGAGAAAACAAAGGGTAATGTTTGGCAAATTAGAGAGCCCCAAGCATGTGTGGTTTTATCCTGAGTCTCCTCTGAGGAGATCTCTCAAGAATGTTTTCAAGGTGGACTATGAAACTGGTGGTCTGAGATTTATGGGCTGATACCCTGGCTGTTTCACCACATCAAGGTGAGATAAGTGAGTGATAAGAAGTTAAAATCGAAGACACTAATAAGTAATCACAATGCATTCATTTCCAAGGCTGAGGCATTTAGCAGTAAGAACATCATCATATCTGGTCATTAGCACTGACAAAAAGTAATATTCAACTGTAAAGTCAGCAAAGACACCTGGGGAGATAAAAGCAAGACTTCATGTTGGTGCCATGTACCGGTTAATGGAAACACTTTTGCTGCATCAACCAACTCCTCAGCATAGATGTATGTCCAGCATCATGAAAAATATGAGGCCCCAAATTTGCTACAGGTCATCTGTTAATAATATGGCACTTATCTGCTCTTATCAGAGCTGTGTCCTTGGAAAAAATCTCAAGCAAGATAGGACTGAGATTCCAAAAGCAAAGAAGAATGTGTACTAGTCAGAGTTTTCCAGAGAAACAGAATCAATACTCTGTGTGTGTGTGTGTGTGTGTGTGTGTGTGTGTGTGTGTGTGTGTGTGCAGAAAAAGAGACATGATGATGATGGAGGCCAACCAGTCCCACCACCTGCCATTTGCAGACTGGAGACCCAGGAAAGCGAGTGGTGTGATTCAGTCCAAGTCTGAAGGTTGGAGCCAGGGAGCTCCTGGTGTAAATTCCAGTTCCAGAGCAGAAAATAAGCCATTCTTCTAAATAAAATTATGTCATTTGCAGGAAAATGGATGGAATTAGAGAATATTGTGCTAAATAAGATCAGTCAGTCTCAGAAAGTCAAGGGTCAGATGTTTTCTCTCATATGTGGAAGCTAGAGAGAAAATAGAAGATAAAATGAACTTTAGAGTAATGAAGAGAGAGACCAGGAGAATACTGGAAAAGGTCTGTGGGGGGGGGGGGTGAGAAGAAGGAAAAGGAGACATGAAAAAGGACACAGTTCAAATAATGTTATGTCCATATATGAAGGTCTCACGACCAATCTCACTAATATGTATGGGGAGGGTCAAGGGAGGGATGGGGCAGGGTCCAGAAGGAAGCACACTAAATGCTGTGTACAAGTATGAATGTATCACTCTGAATCTCACTATGATGTATCATTTCAATGCACCTATAAAAATATCAAAATAAGATGTTCAGTTCAAACACCGAAGCAGAAAAAGAGGAGAAAAATTTCTCCTTCCTCTACCTTTTGTTCTATTTAGGCTCTCTATGGATGAGATGATGTCCACCCGTATTAGAAAAAGCAATCTCAGCTGGGTGTGGTGGCACACACCTGTAATACCAGTACTTGGGAAGCTGAGATAGGAGGATCACAGGTTCAAGGCCAGCCTCAGCAACTTAGTAAGGCTCTCCACAACTTAGTGAGACCCTGTTTTAAAATAAAATAGAGCTGGGGGATAGCTCAGAAGTAGAACACCCCTGGGTTTAATCCCCAGTACCACACAAAAATAAAAATAAAAATAAAAGCAATCTACCTTGCTGAACCCACCAGTTCAGATACTAATTTCATCCAGAAGTACCCTCCCACACACACACGAAAACATTGTTTGATCTGGGCATATAAAATTAATCATCACAATGTGGATAGGAATGGAAAAACACACAAAGATAGAAATGAAAAGAAACAAATGAACAGAAATAGAATAAAATAGATTATTCAAGAACATTCTACAGGAGGGTAGAACATGAAATCAGTATGAATTTCCAGATTATGATGAGACACAAACTTAAAAAGAAGATATCTCTGACTGAAGATTTTTCTTCCTTGATATAAGAATTTTAATTTCCAATTATATATCCATGGGAGACTTCTTATAACTGTGTTTTGTGTTCACAGTGGGGAGGGGAGTCTAGAAAACTGTCACAAGTTGACCAACCTTCTGACAACCTTGTAAGTATCTAATCTTTCTTTTTTCTCTATTCTATTTCTCTTCCGTCTTTCCCCTCAAGACGCAAAGTTCTTGACAATGTTTGTGTCTGGAAACAACCCTAAGTCTAGATTTTGAAATTTGTTGATCTCTAGAAACACTATTTTTTTCTTAATATAATTTATAAAAATGACGGTGGTAGGCTGAGGGAATAGAACCCTTGCCTAGTGATAGAACAGTGATAGAACCCTTGCCTAGTATAGCATGCATGAAGTCCTGGATTTAATCCCCAACACACACACACACAAAAAAGTGAGAGTGGTTAAACCATTATATGTGACAATTCTCAAGTTTTATTTAAGGATTTTTGTTATTTACATTTTTGTTTGTTTATTTTTACTTTACAGTCACTGGTTAATTTTAATACTAAAATATCATGTTTAAGGTGTTGGTGCAATATTCTTACATGTCTTCATGCCTCTTTTAGAATTGCAAAAAAGAGATACTGTAAAAGACTTTAATCCATTGTTGGATATGCTAAGAGAATATGGAGCAAAAGATACCCCAGAATATAGTTCCTAAAAAGATACACCCACCTGCCAAGTCACAGTTAAAATCCAGCTAAGATCAAGGAGAAAAAGAAGTACAGAGTGAAATATTTATCATGTATTGGAAAACTTTGTTGGTTTTCCTGAGGAAACAAGAAACCACCATGGGAAAGGGAGCATGTGAAGCATTTTGACTTATATGGTGGAGTCAAATGAAAAGGCTTTTATGTCCCTAACAAGTTGGTTATTTGGTTGTGCTATTGTCTGGGTTCACAATATGCCTATTGTCTAAATTTGTTTGAATGATATAGCTGAGAGTTAAGACTGGGAAATAGAATAGTGTATGATTCTTGGTTTAATATACAAAGTGGCATGGAAATTTGATTTCAAATTTCCATGCCACTTTGTCCAAGCACTGGTCTCCACTAGTTATAGAAAGCAACAAGATTTGGAAAGTGTTGAAATGAAGACCATGCTGGAAATTTCTGACATTTGTTCAATCCCTTTCCTTGAGAGGAATCATTGATCACCACGCTTTCATATCAGCACTCATTGTTCACTCTATTTGATTAATAAGGGGAAGACATCTACACAATCTAGCTACCAAGTCTAGTATCCACCACAAATTTAGTTAGCTGCTAAGCAAGACAGGCACCTTTAGGGGCAAGCTCATTTATCAGCATACCCTCAAAATCCTTTCTGTTTGCTTCAGCTAAAACTTGAATAAATTTATGAAGAACCATCCATGATCTCTAAGACAAGGAGACACTCTTTGTCCTGCAGGTTCGCAACGTGCATTTGGCGCATTATAATACTGAACTGAGCATGCCCAGAAAGTGTTAGTGCTCACCATCTTTGTGACCCTGAACCCAGCATGGCCAGAGGCATTCCTTTTTGCCAAAATACCATATTCTTTCCAAAATATAAATTGACAATTTTAGATACTTATTTTCTAACAGGAATGCATTCTGACTCTCAATTTTGAGTTTACTTATTTAATGAAAAGCTTTCCTAAGTATACCTGTGTTTGAGGTTTTCTTTTAGAGTCAGGTTGTAGAGTGTAACAGTCTTAATGGTTTCTCCCAAGTGGAAACCTTTTTGTAACACATATTTCTCTTTTCTTGGGTCTTGGCTGTGCACATTCACATTTCAGCCCAACTCTGCTTTGAAACTCTGGCTATAGGTACGTTTTTGGTGTTCTTATTGCTGTCTTTCCATTATCACTCTGTAATTTTTTAATTTTCAAAAATATTGAATATAATTTCAAATCACACATGCATAGCAAACACAACTATCTCTTTGAGAATGCTGAAGTTGCATGCTAACTATAGTCTAGAAGATACCCATTTTGTCTAATTAAGATATTGTCAAAAATGAGTAACAGGTGATTAGATATAGAAAAACTTTCCTCTTAAGATAAAAGGTGTTTTACACTGTGACTTGGTTGGGAGAGGGGGACCCTTAGTATTTAATTTTCCTTCATGATTTTTTTTTTTTTTTTTTTTTTGCGGTACTGGGGATTGAACTCAGAAGTACTCTACCTCCGAGCTATATCCCCAGCCCTATTTTTTATTCTTTATTTTAAAACAGGGTCTCACTAAGTTGCGGAGTGCCTTACTAGGTAGCTGAGACTGGCTGCGAACCTGGATCCTCCGGTCTCAGCCTCCCAAATGCTGGGATTACAAGCGTGTGCCACCACGCCCGGCTCCTTCATGATTTTTTGAATTCAAAGAAATAAACAGAACTTTACTTGCCTACTTACTTTATTTCAGAGGAGTATATTTCAATATGTAAAAAGCAACTTAGTAACAAGAGAATTGTTCACATACTGTCAGAACCACCTATTGTGTAGATTCCTTTGTGTTTATCCATTATTACAGTACATAGAAAAATGTCAGATATTCAAATTACATTTCTAAAATTACACAGAGCACTTGTATTACATTTGTTTTCTTTCAGTATTTCTTAGCATGACTCAAAATCATATGCTTCTGGTTAACATTTTCCTAGTGAATGTCATTGTGATTTCATTGGAAATAGTTTCCTAGTGCTCAAAGAGGTTTTATTCCTGGCCTTTGACCTCCAGGATTAAATTTCAGATACTAATCTTCCTTTGTAGAATCAGTAATGTGGTTTTCAGCAAAACACTCAAGATAACAAGTAGATTAAATATGCCCTAAGTAGGAAATAATCTTTGAGGAAAGAGAACTCGGTGCAGCTAAGTTGCTTACCTTGTGTGTGCTCCTGAACCACGCACGCAGCTCTTTTATTCTCCCTGTCCTCAACTATTTATAATCTCACATGCTGTTGTGAGTTAATAAATACTCATCAATGATGGATGACACTGAGCTCACTCTACTCTGAGTCTAATACCCTCAGATACTTACCGAGCGGCCAACATCAGTGAAATTTTCATCTCATTCCTCAACTGGGTTCCCTGCCTCTACGCTCCCCCTGCTGCAGTCAGCTCTGTGTCTCAACATTAAATTTGTCTTTCTGAATCTCTATTTTTATCATATCCTCTCTTGTTTAAAAAAAAAATGTAATGAAGACTTTGTGCCAACTGGGCTAAATCCAAATTCCTTCACGTCACTGACAAAACCTTTCATATGCTAGCCCCATCTCCTGCCAGCCACATCCCCTCCAATTTCTCTCACTCTCTCAAATCTATGTGCCAGCCATACTCAAAGCCAGGGAAGAATTCAAATGTGTCAGATGGGCCATCTACATTCCATCTCTTTTCTAGGCCTTTGCTTTAACTATCCTTCGAACAGTCCCCCCACTGGATTCCTGGTCCTCTTTGCCTAGGAAATTTGTGTTCATCCTTGAAATTTTTGCTTTAATATTCCTTACTATTTGAGAAGCCATCACTGGACCTACTAGCCCAGTTGATCCTTTTTTGCTTTGGGCCTCCCTAGAAACTTATACTTTCTTATCTGTAATAAGGTGAAAGGGACCCCCCCCTTTGAAAATATTGAAACCTGATCTCTAGAACTTAGATTTGTTCCCTCATAAGGAAAAAGGGCCTTTAAGCTGTGATAAAGATCTTAAGGTAGGCTCCAAATGCAATCCCATATATTCATAAGAGAGAAACAGAAGGAAACTTCATGCAGACAAAAGAAGAAATAATACATGTAGAAAAAAAAGGTGGGCTGGGCATGGTGGCACACACCTGTAACCCCAGTCCTTGAAAGACTGAAACAGGAGGATTGCAGGTTTGAGGCCAGCCTCAGCAACTTAGAGAAGCCCTCAGCAACTTAGTGAGTGCCTGTTTCAAAATAAATAAAATAAAGTAAAATAGGGCTAGAGCTGGAGCTCAGAGGTAGAAAGCCCCTGGATTCAATCCCCAATAAAAGAAAGAAGTAGGAAAAGAAGACAGAGGCAGGTCACCAGCCAGAAAATACCAGCAGCCAACCAAAACCTGGAAAAGGCAGGTTGGAGATGTTTTCCCAAAGCCTCCAGAAGGAATATAGCCCAACAAATACCACAGTTTCTATCCATGCTGCTAATTTCAGACTTCTGCCCCTCAGGATAAATAGAGCAAATTTCTGTCCCCTTTTCAGAAAAAAAAAAATTATTTGGTGCCCCCCACCCACCCCTCACCCCCCCACCCCCCCACCCCCAGTGCACTTCCACGGTCCCCTTATTTTTATTCAACCTTCCCCAATTGCACCCAAGGCTGCTGCTGGCCCCTGGGTTGTTCCAGCACCCTTCCCTCAAGGGATCCTTATCTATGTCACATCAAATCCCAGCAATTTGTTGCCATAGCCTCAGGCAACTACGAGAGCATCCAGCTGTGCCAGCCAGGGGCAGGCATAAGCCAACAAAAAGCAGACAACAAAAGGCATGTTAAGTAAAGGCCTGGCAGGAGTAGTTTGTGGCTTATAACAAATTGCCATTACCACCTCAAGAGCACAAGAGGAAGAAGTTACCAGAACTGTAAGGGGTGGGCTCCCCACCAGGAGCTATGGCCTCTAGTAGAGGGACACTGCCAAATCCAAAGGGACCAGCAGGGAGAAAGTGGGAAGGCCCTCTGAGCCCCTTAGAAGCCATAGGCAAGGGAGTGTTTTCATACATTCCATCAAAGTCAGAGCACAGAGCAAGGTGGAAAGCGTTGGTGGAGAGCAGAGGAGCAAGGGAGCCAGGAGGCATCCAGCCATCAGTCATCCTATTCAACTGTAGGGACTCATATGACCCTCTGATTCTTCTACTCTGCCTCAGACACCATGATTGCCACCACCCACATCTGTCCTCTTCATGGTAAATCTCAGTTCCTGAGTGATACCAGACACAAACTAGTGAATCATAAACATTGATTGAATAAAATTAATAAAATACCTCCTAAAATAATTAAAGACTCTTTGCAATCAAGATCTAGACTCCCATTTCTAGTTTTATTTTTCACTATTTTCCTTTATGAACCTTTTGCTGGGGGCCAGAATGGATCACCAAATCATTCCCAAGCAGGCCTTACTCTCTTCAACCTCCATAGCTCTTATTTGCATTTCCCTTGTAGCAGTAACATTTTATTGTTGTGTTTGGTTGATGTGTCTGCATGCATCATAACTCAACTTGAAGACCAGAATCTCCTTGAATGCAGCATCTCTATCTCAGAGAAGTAAGATTTAGCCAGCGACTTTCAAAAATAAGTTCACAATAAACATGCTTGGATAAATAAATTAATTCTAATCTGTTTGTTAATTAGCATATTTCATGGTCACTTACTTATCAAGTCTCTCCTTGTATTTACTCTTAAAGCTAAAAGAATCTTCTTTGAATGTCAATTTTATTTCTTTCAGTAACAGCACTTTCCTTATTTCATAAACACGACACAATGAAAGACTTGTGAATGAAGCTTAAGTCCTCATTCTTTACTTATGTAGTCAACAATTTACAAAGGAGCTGTGTGTTTTATGATAAAGCGTCATCATGAGAGATTTGCCCCTGGGTGATGAGGAATGATGGGGGACTTAATAATAGGCCTTTGAAAACCTCCCTGGCATTTCTGAAGTTGCTCTTGAGATAAATTTACCAGTTTGGGATATTCCTCAGAGCTTAGAGCAAGTTAAAACTGCACTTTAGCACAGCACCATATTTTTAAAAAAAGGAAAAATAGAAAGAGAACTGTAGTGGCATGTACTAACCACATTCTATAACATTTTAATAAAAGTCATATTAGAGGAACAAATGCCAGGTGCAAGAAGGCTAAAATGACTTCTGCTGCAAAGTTATGTGCCTTTTAACATCAGAATAAACATTTGAAACAATCCTTATCCATGATTACCAGGAATATTTAGCTACACTTAAGACAGTTTTTGAAATTTACTATCCCATTTCACTATAGTATCACCTTAAAAGAGAACAGAGAGTTGAGTATGTTTCCCCAGGGACTATTATAAAGGATGGTATGAATGCCTAACATATTGACTTTATGACTGTCAGAAATAAGCACATACTTTCATATGTAAAAGCTATATAGTTCAGTAACTATATTTTGCAAATGACTGCAGTGCTGTAACGACATCCCAGAAAAACTCATATGTGAATGTCTTTAGAAATGCTTAAGCTCTTTAATATTTGAATTGCTTATAAATGTTTATCTGCGTTATGTTTTTCTTCCTAAACCTTCCAAGCTTACTTCATTGCGAGGCATAAGTCAATATTTGCATATGGATGTGAGTAAACACAGCTTTGCAGTAGATTCATTTAGATGCAATGGGCAGAATAAAATATATTTTTTCTAAAGGAACATATCCTCTTGGCCATTCACTTGAGGCTCAAAAGCAAATGAATGTTCAATGTTTCATGGCTATTTAAACCAGTGGAGACTTAATAGCTAAATTCTAAAGAAGGAAAAAGTTATTTGAAAATGAAGAGCTCTGTGAATTCCCCCAGATCTGAAGCAGCTTCCATTCCCTTTGAGTATAGAAACACCATGCCCTCTGTTTTGCAATTCCCTCTACAGGCACTACTATAGGACTGAGACCTTTATGCCCAGCAACCAAGGCATTTTTCTAAGTCCTAAGGTAATCTAGATAGGACAAAATTGATGCACACTAGTACAAAGCTAACAAATCAAGTTAACTGCACAGTGGTGTAAAATGGGATGCCCCAAACTCATTTGTATAGATTTAAATAGATTATAGGATCTACTCCCCCTAATCTTCATTACTCGTAATACAAACACAGGCCTTCAAATGTTGCAGACTCACCTGTATTTCTGACACAAAGACTCCTATCTTCCTTTTAAACATTCAAAATTGCCTAATACTCAAAAACCAAGTCATCATCTCAACTGCTATGCCCATGAATGATATAAGGGACCACTGGCCATGTTCTGTCATGGCTAGGATCATAAATGTGCCCCAAAAGCTCATGGTTCCCAATGCAGCAGTGTTCAGAGGTGGGGCCTTTGAGAGGTATTTGCATAGGAGGGATCTCACCTCAGGAATGGATGAACTCATTAATGGACTCATAGCTTAATAGGTTTGGAGTGAGGGGCTTTGTCATAAAAGCAAGCTGTCTTTGATTCCTGGCAGCCGTGAAGTGAGCAACTCTCCTCCTCTAGTGCTCACAACCATGACATACTGCCCTACCACAGGTCTACAGCAACAGGGCCGAGCAACCATGAACTGAAACCATGAGCCAAAATAAATGTTTCCTCCTTTTCAGTTGCATTGCTTAGGTAATTTGTCACAGTGACAGAAGGATGACTAACACATGTCCCAAAATAATTAATCCTTCAGGACTGGGGATGTAGCTCAGTGATACAGTATTTGCCTAGCATCCTGAGGCCCATTATCTAATCCCCAGTACCACAAAAGAAAAGAAAAACTTGGCAAATGCAATGACCCCAAAGACCATCTATGCCTGAGACTTAAGCTCCAGTACCTAAAGAAAATGTCAAGCCACTAGCAACAACGAGAGAGGTAGAGGTTTTCAAATCAAACTTTCCCATTTTGTCCTACAATTTCCACCACTGTGGAAATTAATATTAAGCTTCAGCATATGTAAACAATCACCAGGAATAAATGCTAGATCAGAAGTCCTGACTCAACAATCCCCTGGCCTACTAATGGAAGCAATACATGAGTATCAAGAATTGATCATTTGTGACCAATGGAGAGGTGTAATTCCAGGTGAATGCTCCAGTAATACTCATGGAGGGGCACTGGAGGTAGGTCTTATGGACAGAAGATTGCATTGCAGAGAGCAAGAATAACATAATAATAAAAATTATGATGATAATGATAATGATAGTGTAATTATTATGTATCAGTCAACAAACTCAGGTGTGCAATAATCATTTTCTTTATTTGCCATAAATCAGCTTCTGACTCCCACCTCCTCTGCTAGACTGGTGGAAAACACAGCCTGAATTACTCTTGAGCCCTCAAACCTCCCACTCTAAAGTTGTGCCAAGGTGCTGAGGCCTTTAAACTTTCAAGACTGCAAAGAAGCCTCTATAGTTATAGTTTACCCACCCCACTGACCCTAGCTTGCACATTTAATGTCTCAAGATCATCTTTTTGAGGCTGTCACTCTACTATTTCCTCCTATGTTTTCAGTACAATCTCAGAAGAAGCTGGAATCAGCCTCTTCAGTTCTCATCTTCTCTTTTTGGTCCTACCATCCTCCAGACATTACCAAATGGGAAAGTGTAGGTTCCTACAACCTGTAGAGTCATGACTCTGTGTCTCCCCCCGAGACCCTTTCTTTATCTGTAGGCACGCCCTTCTTTTTCCCACATTTTGCTCAGAGCTTTTCTTGAGCTCTATGAACACTGCTCTCCTCTAAAGTTCTATTCTTTCCAAAATAAAAATCCAGAAAGTTTTAACTAAAATCTCCCTATAAAGTCCATTCTCATCCAAAGACCCTGAGCCTGATTTGGGGAAGAAAAATTAAATGGGTAATATGACAAAACTTAATGTCTCAATAAGATACCTGCCATCTCAGTTACCAAGCTTTCAACTACTCTCTGTTGGGCACTTTCTTCCAATCAATCCCTTGGGCATGTATGAAGGAGACACTCTCTTCTCCACTTTACAAATGAGTGGCATTAGGGAACCTGTGCAAGCACTCATCTGACTTCAGAGCTTGCACACAACACCACCACACCTACAACTCCCAAGGATATGGGTGAAAACAAAAAGGAGAGGAATCCCAATAGATAAAGAAAAAAAAAAAACAGAAAGTAACAAATATTGGAGAGTTGAAGGTAAATGGCCAATACAACAGTGATACTAAGAACAAGGTTGAGGTCAAATTATAAAAATATTAGCCTTTGTTTTTAGATGACAAGAATACTTATGGAAAAAATCTCATAGAATTGACAAAACAAAAATAAAAACCTGTAGAACTAATAAGTGATTATAGTAACGTTTCAAGATACAAGGTTAGTATTCAACAACTTTCCTCTATATCACCAAAAAACAAGCAGAACTAGAAATAGAAAACACAGTAGCATTGATATTGATATTATCATCCCCAAAACACAGAGGTATAAATCTACCAAAATATATAACACCTAAATGAGGAAAACTATACACCCTGGTAAAAGAAATCAAAGAATTTTAAAAATTAGAAGCTATTCCATGTTTGGGGATCTCAGTTCTTCTCAATGCAAGATCAAAATCTCAGCAAGTTATTCTGTGGATATTCACAAACTTATTCTAAATATTATATGGAGAGGCAAAAGACCCAGGGTGGTCAACATGATATTAAAGAAAGAGAAACAAAGTTTGAGGACTAACAGTACTGGACGTTAAGAATTACTATAAAGCTACATGAATCAAGACTTCATGACACTGGCAACAGAAGTGACAGATGAAGGAAATATAATAGAGAGCCAAGAAATAGACATGAATAGATATAATCATTGACCTTTGGAAGGAGCAGAAGCAATGCGATAGAGAAAAGATGGTCTTTGCAACAAGTGGTGCTGGGACAAATGGGTATCCACATGCAAATAAATAAATAAATAATAATGAATCTAGAATCAGACTATATACTTTCAGCAAAAGTTAGTTCAGAATGGGTCATACACCTAAAAAGGCAAAACTCTAAAGCTCCTAGGGGGTAACCCTGATGACCAGAGGCATGATGATCACTTTGTAGATACAACAACAAAGGCGTGACCCATGAAAGAAATCACTGCACTTTATTAAAAATAAACATTTCTGCTCTGTGACAGAAACTGTCAAGAGAATAAGAAGACAAGCCAAAGTTTAGGGGAATATATTTGTAAGAGAGACACTTTGCTATGGTTTTTCAGTGGGTACTCTGAAGGTTTGTGTGCTAGCAGCTTGCTCCCCAGTGTGGCCATGTTGAGGTGCGGGGCCTAATTGAAGGTGGGGACACTGTCCTGAGCGGGGTTAATAGAGTTCTTGTGGGACTCTGGTTAGTTCCTGCAGGAGTAGGTTGATATTAAAAGAGCAAGCATAGCCCTTGAGTTTCTCTGGCTTCCTTTCTCATTATGCAATCTCCCCTTCCTGCAAGTGAAAGTCTTCCCTTTCAGCTTCTCTGTCATATTGTAGCATACCTGGGAGCTGTCATCAGAGGCTAAATAGATGGGGCTACCCAATCTTGGACTTCCAGCCTCCAACACTATAAGCTAACTAAGCCTTTTTACTTTATAAAGTATCCAGTCTTGAGTGTTTCATTTGTGTCATCTTTGGAGAAAAGGAAGATGGCAAAACATCATGTTCATTAACTGCCCCTCTTCATTCCCAATAACCTAGCCTACTGCTTCTGCTGCCTGACATATAAATGGCCTCTCTGAGTGGGGACAGGTACAGATCTGAGGGCTCTTTGGAAAGGATATGTGCCACTCATTCAGCCCACTGCAACTGGACAAAACACCCTGAGGGGGAGTAGGCACCAGATGGCAATGCACCATGAGGGATGGAGTGGCCTGTCACCACTGAACTCTTCTTGGGGCAGCCACTGAGCTCTTAAAAGCTTTTTCCAGTAAATTATGTCTTTTCCCATACTGTCTCTGGGCACTTTCTTTGGCTTGTATGCAACCTACCCCACTGCCCTGGACAACTGAACTGAGGACATGATGACATATATTCTACAAAGGAGCAATCTAGAAGGATTCTAAAGTGCTATTTCTAAATTATGTTGCTGCAATACACAGGCGAAGAGTTTCACAGATGTTTTGAACCACTGCCTAACAGACAAGCTGTCTTCCCACTGGTTCTGCAGCTGAGCTCCCTGGAAACTAGCGGCATTCTACAAGAACCAGTTCTTCTGCCTTGGAGAGAGCAAATTGGTTAAATTACTTATATCCCACTAACTCAAGAAGCAGGGCTCAGGGAGAACAAGGTGCTGTCATGGAGAAAGGCTTGGACTTTAAATCAGAGACTCATGTGTTGCATGCCGTCTCTGCCACTTAATGAACTTGAACCTGGCATAAGTTATTCTCCTGTCTTATCTTCTCTTTCTTCCTATTTAAAATGTGAATACTAATATGCACCTCATAGGATTGTAATGAGAAAAAATGGAGTGTTCTGTGTGAAGGGGTTTTGTAAAGCGCTATGCCAAAGTGACGGATATAAAATTATTTCTATTCAGCAGAGTGAGAATACCAGAATTGATTGTAGATTCTAGATGGAAAAGAATTCACTAAAGGGAAAGAAACTTTGGAAGTTTCACACTCACCAAAGCAAATGCAAGTTGCTAAATTCATTACGTACACTTATGCAGGATTGTCAGAGACCATCCTTTAAAAAAGTAATAAAAGGCGCCATCTTTGATCAAGAACACATTGGGTAAGTGATGGACCTACAGTGTATTTCCATCTTAGGAATTTGAAGGTATTTTTGACAAGCCTGAAGAGACTCATTTACATAAGTGTCCCTAATTCCTTGAGGAAAAAAATGACTATTATAAAAATTTAGGGATTTGGACCCAAATTCTAAATTAGCACCCAGAAACCAATACTGCCACCACGATTCCTAGGAAGCACCCATGGTTCTAGCTTCTTCAGAAAAGGGAGAGATGAATGAACATGGTGTTCTGGTTTGGATCTGGAGTATCCCTCAAAAGCTCACCTGTGGAGAGCTTGGTTTCCAGTGCAACTGTGTCCAGAGGCAGGCCTGGGGGGAGTGACTGAGGTGCTAACCTCATCAATGGATTAATCCACTACCAAATCCATAGCTGAATGGGCTATTAAGAGGTGGGAATCCAGTTGGAGGAAGAGGAGGTAGGTCACCAGGAGTATGCCTTTGAACGATATACTGTGTCCCTGAAGGTAGCATCTCTCTCCTCTCTCCTCCTCCTCCTCCTCCTCCTCCTCCTCCTCCTCCTCCTCCTCCCTCCCTCCCTCCCTCCCTCTCTCCCTTCCTCTTTCCCTCCTCTCTCTCTCTCTTCTGCCCAATAATCATGAGGTGAGCAGTTTCATATCCCCAAACACTCCCTTCCATGATGCTATGCCTAACCCCATGTCCAAAGCAATTGAGCCAGCTGATCCTATACTGAAATTTCTGAAACCATGAGCCAAAACCTCCTTTAAGTCATTTTCTTCAGGTATTGTTGCAGCAACAGGAAATTCACTGACACACATGATATGGTCTCCTACAAAACTTGTTCTTGGCAGCATGGTCATTTTATTGTATTAAACATGGTATCATGTAACCATGGGAATAGATAAAAAGTGGCTCCCTGGATTAGGGCCTCCCCACCAGATGTGGAGTCCTACCCTCTGCTCTGAGCTGATTTTTCTGGTATCTACTCCATGGCTTCTCACCTCTGTCTTCCTGCCCCTCTTAGAACTACTGGAACATCTAGAGCTTTCAGTGTCAGGACCATCACTCAAAACTATCTGAGACAGTTAGCACTGATGCATAACAAATGATCTCAAAACTTACTGGCTGACAACAACCATCCCTTCTTACTGATAATCTCAGCAGGGGTGATATATGCTTTGGACTCAACTGGCAGGTGGCTGGAGACAGTCTTGGCTGGGACAACTTGGCTCGCCTATGCATCCACATTCTTCTAGAAGACTAGCCTGGGCACCTTCTCATGGAAGTGAGAGTCCTGGAAAGCAAGAGGAAATGTGCATGCAAGCACCTTTTCAAACCCCAGCTTGCCCCAAATCTGTAGATTTTCACTTCATACAGCTTTCTAGGGTTGAGTCCTTACATACTCTCCAGTCCATGTCCTTATTTTTTATTTAGAAAATCAATATGATAGTGTACCTCTTACATCATACCTTATTTTTACATGTATTAATACATGATCAATTAACTTGCTATTGCAAAATATTTCTCTATAGCAGGGATCAAATCCTGCCTACTGCATATTTTCATATAGTCTATGAGCTATAAGAAAGGTTTTTCCATTTTTAGATAATTGGAAAAATTAAAAGAAGAACATTATTTTGTGATGTGAGAAAATTGTATGAAATTCAAACTTTGAGGTGCATAAGTAAGTTTTATTGGAATACAACCACATTCGTTTATTTATATGTGTATGACTGCTTTCCCACATGGCAGCAAAGTTAAATCACTGCAGTAGAGGCCACATGACTCCCAAATCCTAAAATACCTACTATGTGGCCCTGTACAGAAAAAGTTTGTTAAGCACTACTCTGTAGCATGACATTCTAAAGGCTGAATAGAATGATTGTGCAACAGTTTTTTCATGTGCATGTGGCTTCACTGTCAAGATCCAAGCTACAAATGTTGAATGTAGAGGTGTTGCTGAATTTTTAATATTACAGATAGCAACTCTGAAAAGGAAATATTGTGTGCATTCCTGAATTATTCCTTACCTCAACTCTCAGACATGCAATTGTTAAGGCAAAAGATAAAATCATTTAAACCTAATTGTATGTCCAGTTTTTCAGAGTTACTACTGTTAGGAAAAGATAAGGAATTTGCTCAAGGAACATTTCAATCTCCAATTGAAATCATCATTTGATTTTTCCTTTCCTCTCATGATATAGTCAATTTTGTGGAAAATATATCTATATTTGTTTTTACTTTATTAGTCATCTTAAATGCAAAACAAATAGATTTATAGAAGGACGTTATTTAGCACAAAGTCATGTGGATAATTTCTCCATAGGTCATCACAGTCAACTCAGATGTTGCTTCTACATTTCTGAGGTGGAAACCTTATATTTATACACTTTCTTTTCATGTTCTCTTGGTTTCTCCTATGATACACCATCTGGCTACATCAGGCCTCACTCCCATAGGTAATTTTTGTTGTCTGTGGGAAGAGTCAATATTTGGGGGATTTCTATCACTCATGTGTCCCTTATTTAAATTATATCATTCTCATTTCTTGAAAAACACATAACTTCTTTAAAAAGTAGCCATATATACATATATACACAATAGTTAATAATACCCATGAAAACCTTACTTTCGACATTATGCACCAGAAGCTGCTATCTCCCTATTGATGCTTGCCCAGTAGCAAAATAATTCTCTACCTTTCACCAATATTTCAAATATTTTATTTCTCTGTTCTACCCAGCCCCACCATTCTTCCCTTCTCCCACATTTTCTATCCAAATTCCCTTTATTTTTTACACAGTATCCGGTTGAATATCTACAAGTATCCTCTACATAACTTGGCTACATAGGCATCCTCTGAATTTCATCCTTTCTTTGAATTCAGAATAAGGAAGAGGTAGACACAATTAAGACCTTTATTGAAGGAATGAGCACACATCATAATCCAAAACAGAAAGGAATATAGGTCTGAGATAATGTTCATGAAAGAAATCCCCATATCAAAATCTGGTAAGATTATATACAAATGCCAAGTCCAAAGGGCAACCCAGAAGAATCACAAATGAGATTTTTTGAAGCGAAATTCAGAAGACAGATAGAAAGTCATAAGAATGAGAGGCAATTAGAAACAGATATTCCAGGTCAAATTCTATTACCATCTTGTGAACAGTGAACGTGGCTTCCATTTATTGGATGCTGACAGTGCTAGCTTATTTAAATACAGAGTTATAGCAGATACAAAGATTCAGCTAAATATAATACTTGGCAAATTCCCGGAGATGGTTATGTAAATCTGAGTAATTGGTAAAGTAACTATCACTGGACTGGTCTGTTTAGGCCACTGTAATGAAATACCATTCACTAGGTGGTTTATAAACAATAGAAATGTATTTCTTATCGTTCTGAAGGCTGGAAGTCCAAGATCAACATGCTAGTGGATTTGATGTGTGGCGAAAGCCTTCCTTACAGATGAAAGCCTCTCAGTGCCCCACACTGTGGAAAGGACAAGCCAGCACTCCAGAGTCTCCTTTATGAAAGCACCACTCACCTCCCCAAGCCTCCACCTCCTAACTCCCTCACCTTGGGGGCTGGGATTTCAACATATGATTTGGAGGGAAACACAAACATTCAGGCTATAGCAAGCATTCAACTATAAAAGTTAAAATTTGTTTCAAGATTTTATAAAGAAAAATTATTTTCTAGCCAGGCATGGTGCTGTATTCTTGAAATCCCAGTACCTGAGAGGCTGAGACAGGAGGATCCCAGGTTCATGGCCAGCCTCAGCAATTTAGTGAGGCCCTCTGCCACTTAGTGAGACCCTGTTTCAAAATAAAGAATAAAAATAGGGCTGGTAAGTGGAGGTAGAATGGCCCAGATTCAATCCCTAGTATCACACAAAAAAATAAATGAATAAATAAATAAATAAATAAATAAATAAATAAATAAATAAAGATTTTCTACTTTCTTTTGGCCTGCATAAATATCAATATTTTATGTCTGTTTATCCTTCTTTGTTTTTTTGTTTTTGTTTTCTGCGGTACTGGGGATTGAACTCAGAGGCATTCTACCTCCAAGCTATACCACCAGCCCTATTTTTTATTCTTTATTTTGAAACAGGGTCTCACAAAGTTGTGGAGGGCCTCATTAGGTAGCTGAGGCTGGCCGCGAACCCAGATCCTCCGGTCTCAGCCTCCCAAGTCTGCTTATCCTTCTGTATTTTAAAAAGTTGAAAAGATAAGTACCACCTTTGAATTCACTCAACCACAAATTAAGTATGTATATTAGAACCAATTATTAGAAGTGATTATCACGTAATTGTCCTGATCTGAAGCAGACAGAGCCTCTAAGACTCCATTTCTTGAGAGCTGAGTATGAAAAGCAGCCTACAGGCTTGCTGAGAGCCTGAGAGGAAACCACTCTCTTTAAAAGAATAATTTATTTTAGAATACAGCACCTGAGATT